>VYXH01003590.1:95047-160037 GCA_013397275.1 Burhinus bistriatus
GGCTGTCCACCAGGACCCCCAGATCCTTTTCTGCCAGGCAGCTTTCCAGCTGCTCCTCCCCAAGCCTGTAGCGTTGCCTGGGGTTGTTGTGACCCAAGTGCAGGACCCGGCACTTGGCCTTGTTCAACCTCATGCAGTTGGCTTCAGGCCATCGATCCAGTCTGTCCAGGTCTCTCTGCAGAGCCTTCCTACCCTCAAGCAGATCAACACTCCTGCTTAATTTGTTGTCTTGAGACACAAGGTGCGTCTTTTGTCTTTATCTTTTCCCCTTGCCCAGGTTAGATGGTGTTCTGGCTTCCTCAGCGGAGCTCTCCAGGTGGGTAATCAGTCAACGATGTGGGTCTAAACACTTCAAGTGTTTAACTCAGGCAAAATAAGTTTTGGTCTGCTTTCTAGGTGTTTCTAATCAGCTACGCTGAGTTCTTGGGGGCGAGTTCTGTGAAATTTCAGTGGGACAGTGTTTGGCTTTAAAATGAAAAAAGCTTAATGCGTACGATCGAGCTCCAATTATCACACTAATTATATTTTTAGCTTTTTTTTTCCTCTGTGAGTTGAGGTCTTCTTTCCCCCCAGTGAAACTCAAAGCAGAAGTTCCTATTATCTGTACGGCCATCGCAAAGTCTTAATTATTTAACCAGGAGGCATTTGGACTTTTATGCTAGAAATTACTGTCAGTGCTTCAAGTTCTCTAGAAAAATATATAAAATTAGAAAACAGAAGCTTTTTGATGCAGCACCACAATCTTTCCCCATGTATTTCTTCAAAGTTAAACTCAAGCTCTGAAAGCAATTCATCCTGCTTAGCAGGTTTTCCAGTCGGCATCCTGGGGATTATGTTAATGAGTCACACTATCATTAATTGGGCTTCTCCTCACACTGAAGGTTTCTACTCTGAACATACAAGAAAGTGAGAAATGATCATGGGCAGCAAAAAGTTTAGAAAGGTTCAGCTTTGATAACCCTGAATGAAGCTGTTTGCTCTTGCTACAATGGTCCTAGTGCCGTGTTCTTACCGCCAGCCTCGGCTGCTGCAAATACCCGACTTGGGTGCGTGAGAAGGTTTAAATTCGTGTTATGATTGGAATGCTTCCGCGGATCCGATGTAGCAATGGATGTTGGGCACTGGTAATCAATAAGCTTTTGATTATCAGCTAGTTCAGAAATTTATTTACCTTGCACGAGAGGAAAAGAATTCTAATAACCTTTCTCTTAAAGTTTTGAACTCTTTCATCTTAGAGACATTTTCCTGCTCTGCAGCTGTACTGGATATTGTGCATCTCTGACTTCCCCCCCCCACTCCAGCTGTGGAGGAATGAGTAATGCGGCCAAAACTTACGCCTGCTTCAGCGTGCTTGCTTTAACGGGGACTTCATCTTTTTGATCATTTTACAAAGGTTTGTGTGGGCTTAAAAGCCATTTAATACTAAAAATTGGCAAGAGCTATGAAAAGAAACTGAGGCACCCACCTCTTGCTGTCTGCATCAAAAGCAGCGTGGCCAGCAGGGCGAGGGAGGGGATTCTGCCCTTCTGCTCTGCTCTGGTGAGACCCCACCTGCAGTGCTGCCTCCAGCTCTGGGGCCACCAACATAGGACCTGTTGGAGCAGGTCCAGAGGAGGCTATGAAGATGATGAGAGGGCTGGAGCCCCTCTGCTGTGAGGACAGGCTGAGAGAGTTGGGGTTGTTCAGCCTGGAGAAGAGAAGGCTCCGGGGAGACCTTAGAGCAGCCTTCCAGTACCTAAAGGGGGCCTACAGGAAAGATGGGGAGGGACTCTTTAGCTGGGCTTGTTGCAATAGGAGGAGGGGTAACGGTTTTAAACTGAGAGGGGAGATTTAGGTTGGATCTCAGGAAGAAATTTTTCACTCTGAGGGTGGTGAGACACTGGCCCAGGTTGCCCAGGGAAGCTGTGGCTGCCCCATCCCTGGAGGTGTTCAAGGCCAGGTTGGATGGGGCTTTGAGCAACCTGGTCTAGTGGGAGGTGTCCCTGCCCATGGCAGGGGGGATGGATCTTTGAGGTCCCTGCCAACCCAACCCATTCTATGACTTTTGTGCATGGTGTGTGTGCAGAGCTTTGCTGCGACGTGCGTAGGCTCCTTGTGTGGCGGCTCAGGTACCGTGGTGTGGCAGTTAGCAGCTACTGCTCAGTGCGCAGAGCTGCGACCTGGACAGAGCTTGTGAATACAAAGTCAGGACTCAGCCTGGGCACTTGGTTATGCCTCTGTCCTGGAGTCCTCGGACCAGGTGTGAGTGTTAAATATTGACTGAAAGAAGTTTTATAGGATTGTCTGGTGTTGTTTCTACCTCAAATACCATTAATCACGTAGAACTGCAGTTTGTGCTCTGCTCCAAGGCAAAAAGACAGTTCATATACTGCAAATAGAATGTAGATTGGACAGAACAGCAATGAGTTTGACTCAAATCTGATCAATAAAACTTCAAATTCTACTAGCTCCTAAGTATTTTAAACAGGGAAAGATCACTTCCATCTTCTCCTGTACAAGAAAGACGGGGAGTTAACTAGAGTCCAGCAAAGGGCCAGGAAGGTGATGGAGGGACTGGAGCCCGTCTCCTATGAGAGGCTGAGAGAACGGAGACTGTTCAGCCTGGAAAAGAGAAGGCTTAGGGGGCAACTTATTAATCTTTACAAATACCTGATGTGAAGATGTAAAGCAGATGGGGTAATTGCACAAGTGACTGCTACTCTGCCCTCTTGTCTTCTGCTGTGAAGAATAACCTGGGTGTTGCGTGTTGCCCAGCAGCACCGTTCTTGTGAAGAGAAGGGGGGGGGAGATATTCTGATACTTTCAACATCAGGTTTTCTTAAGCTGACTTGGAGTCTCTTTGCAGAGTAACGAGACTTTGTTCCTCTTCAGCACGATGTTCTACATTAGCCTTCAGTTCACAGCACTAGGAATAGAAGTGCGCTAAATTGTTGATAGCCCTGTCCTTCACACTTCTCCGTTTTCAGACCTTTCTGCTGTAAATGAGTAACTTAAGAAAATGTCTTTGTAGGGCAGGCTCTCATCTTTACTGGGAGTTCTTATCAACTGAGGAATGATGTGAGTCTGGCCAGTGTCTTCCTCTTGCTGGCTTCTCAGGTTCGTTCCTACTGAGAAGCAGGTATTAAGAAACCTTGAGCAGAATTGCCACTAAGCGTAACCTTCATAGCTCAAGATGGACCTTAGGCTGGGATCCCAACTGCTAGAGAGCGCACGATACCTTTTACTGACAGTTCTGGAAGATTCCCTTAAAGCTATTAACTAAGAAAATGTGAACACTGGGCCCAACGTACAGAAAGCTCTTCGTTACCAGGGTGAATGTTGCAGCTTACAGCCAGACCGTGGTTTTAAACCCACTGACTTTAGCCTTTTTCCATACGTCATGAGATTCTTATCTGCATATGGGTGAGTTAACGCTGAGGAATGTCTGCGCTGGGCTCTGTCCTGTAACCCATCCATTTCCCTTACGCAGCTGCCAGCCTGGGAGTTGTTCCGTTTTGTGCATAAACAAATACAAATCCCCCAGAGGGTGGAAGGCTTAGGCTTCGCTCTCATGCCTGGGAGAATCTACTATTGTGCCTTTCCAGTAGGCAAAAAATGGAGGTGGAGCTGAAATGACTCCAGGCTATATTAAAAATTCACTAATGTGCTAGGAAAACCGTTCTGAACTTAAAAAGTATCCCTCATGCAAGAGGCAGAAGACAGTTGTCTCATTCCTTCAGCTTACCATCAAGGCAAATTTACGCTAGAAAACTTCGTTAGAGGCTTTGTTCTTTTCTAGTCAGAAAAGCAGCTGGATAAGAGACAGGCAAATTATCCCGTCTTGACTTCTTCCGGGTAAACTTCTAGTGTGAACTTAATGCAAGAAGCTGCAATTGAAATATAATTGCATAAAAAGCCCAATGTTATTTATGACAAACTCAGAAACTGGCACGGACATTCAGCATGCAAGTGCACAATCAAGGGACAACTATTCATTAAAATAACTATTCAGGTGATTAAGAAAGGGAGAAACTGCTTTAAAGAGCTTGGGGTGTTTTTTTCTGTATATATTTTTGGGACTTCAGAAAAAATACTCAGTAATTTACATAGCTGATATTATATGTTTAAAGAAAAATGCAAACTACCGAGAAGGCTACTGAAGTTTGATACCCATCAATCTTTATTCATACTGGCCCGGTTACTTTTCAAAACACCATTAAGTAGACACACACTGCCATCTAGTGAGCATCTCTCACAGAGCTGCGGTTCCATTTCGGAGGAGAGGAAAATGTGTTGCTTGGAGCAAGTAACTTAATACAGTACAAAACATACACAGACTTAAAAATGCTGCACTGAATGCTTTGTCAATTGTCTATTGTATAATAGAGATACACAGAGCAAAGCTAAAGTATTTTATTAATAATTTATTGTCAGTAAGAAAGACGGGCTAATGGTAATTTTCAGTAAAAACCTTTACAAGACCATTGGATCACAAATATACAGACACTATAAAAACTGTGTCATGGTGGTTTTGGTTCTAAACTGGTACGTAGAGGGTCCCCAACACACTTTCCAAGAAGGGAAAAAAATGTTTACAGTTCTAAAATACAGCAACCCATTTAAGACATTTCCATGTAGCTGACCCAGAAAAATATCAGACCTAACCTATGTACAATTGGAATTGCGTGAATATGTGGAATTATTCCTAATGAAATGTCAAACCTTAGTTTTTGGGGGAATACATACAGTGACGCCCTGATTCTAGTAAGTCAGGGTGCTAGTTTTTAATGGCACACTAACACCACTAGTTTCAGTGGAAAACAAATTCACAAAATATCTACAAAATCTAGTTAAAACTATTAAAATCAAAACTGTACATAAAATTTACAAAAAGTAGGAGAAAATTAATTGCATTAGAACTATATAAATATATGCATCATGCTAACATGGAGAAGTGGTATGTGATTTTTTTTTTTTAACATAGACAATGCAAGTACAAAAAGGATGTTCAGAAATGGCACAGCCAATGGAAATCTTGGAACTGTCCAATTACAGTAGGTCAGGAAATGGAAATCAGCTGATTTAGTGAAATGAACTGCATGATCCGATGCCGCCATGCCAGTTTAGCTCACTGAAACAAAAGCATTCACTGTGGCTGGGAAAAAGAAAAAAATAAAAAAAAAAAAAAAAGAGCTCTTGAAAGTTGTTCTAGAATTGATAAAGTCTGTTAAAGAGTCCAGGCACTTTTGTTGAGGGTGTCAGACTTCTGTATGTTGCTGGGAATCAAGTGGAGGAATTTTCACATCTTCAAAATGACCATCGTCTCCACTCTCGTAGTCACTCATCATGACTTCGGACTCCATTTCACAGCATGCTGACACATCAGAGCATGAAGCTGTGGAAGCATACACAGACATGGACATGTTGTCTACAGTGGGTGCTTCAAAGTCTCTATTGTACCCTAACGTGTAAGGAGCATAAGGTTCTCTGTAACTGCCGTTCCCACCACTGCTTGTGGTCTGAGGTTCTGACATGTCTGCAGGATAGTGATGGGGAAGGTACTGATTAAGGTTAAATCTCTGCCTGCTTCTTGTAGAAGAACCCAAGCTACCTACGGCTGGCATGTCTCTGGGTGGCTGTATTGACTCAAACTGGTCGCTGTATTCTGGTGGTAACGGTGGAAGCTCATCAGGTGCAGGGAAGTCATCAGGTGGAGGTGGAAAATCACTTTCTATGTCATAACCGCCAGGGTAATAGTCTGTATCGATGGCGTTTGGATCCGTGTAGAGGGGAGCTGACTCCTCAACCACTTCATAATTTGGATACTCTTGGATACCTGGCAACTGAACGCTTGGCATCCAGTCTGATGTATCCCAGTGATAACCTGAAATGTTAATTTAAAAAAAAAAATAAAAAATAGTATTAGTACCTTGTCTTCAAGTCAGACCGCACTGAGAAGTCAACGCGTGTATTAAGACAATGCGATCACTGTGATTAGGACACTACTTGTTAATTAGAGAGCAGTCTGCCCCGCTTCCACAAAAGACGTTCAACACAAAACAACTGTACATTGTGCCATGCATTAGATATTGTGTCATTCACACTCAAACGCTTACATTTTCTCAGACATCTCCCCTAACACGGGAAGAGGTGCAGGTCACCTATGGAATGTGCTGCCGCAACACATGATGCTATAGAATTGTTCACTAGATAGCAAAGAACCAACAGCCTCCCTGGTGCAGCCAAATTTTTAATCAACTGTTGTTGAGTAATTACAGTTAGGCTGATAACAGCTGCCTGTTTTTCTTAAGAATATATTTAGCATGTAGACACCACGCTTCTCTTACATAAAAGTAGTAATGTGTAATTGGTAAAGTATCCAGACCATTTAAAGAGACTTTACCCCTTAACTGAATTGTAAAGTTAATTTCACAAAATGCTGTTAGCTCTACAGTAACTGCCGCACCTCTGATAAAAATCTTTGACTATTAGTAAGACATTCCACATTCAAATACAAGAACAAAACAGGAAAATCAAGCTTAATCATGCATAAATGACTGAACTTGATCCTCAGTTACAAACTCCCCTTGAATAAGTCAGTCTGTATTCATCTGCTGCAAACTAGATGTAAGCCTAATCTTATTAAAAAGTAATTGTTTTTCTCATGTGAACACCAAAAAGGAAAATAATACAGAATTGTAATAAGGTGCAAATCTAGTAAAGAGTAATCACTGCAGACAAATGCACAGCAAGCAACTGATGGTAAGTCTGTGTTAAAACCAAGTATTAACAGAAATATTTTGGTGAACATCAACGAACTGCATGCGGAAGTCACCTCTTGAATTGCTGAGGTCAGGAACAGCAAAAGATTCTTTAGGTGGCAGAATGAGAAGAAAAAGGAGAAAACAGCTGTAGTTAGGAATCAAACAGTGGAACCAATGTGAAGACAAACAATGACTGTCACTATGATGTTCATGCTGCTTTTGTCCAGTTTATTTGGCCAACTAAAGTTGGCTTTTTTTTTTAATTTTTTCCTCCCGGGCTCCTTCTTTGTTGGACTTGAACTGTAGAATAGGCACTGAGTTAATGTACAGCCCCCCTGGGACACGGCTGCGCAGTGGCAAAATCTGCAGTCTGTACTCTGCTGAAATCCTCATATCACGACATTTAGGACTTCTGCTAAAAAGGGTAACAAGATGTGGTCTGATTTTTTTTTTTTTTTTTTTAGATATTTATTTCCTCATATCCCCTTGGTTTTCAATACAGAGCTGCATCTCTTTGGACTTAGACTTTCAGGTACCTCACGCAAAGCTGGGAACTCTCCCTTTAGCAGCTTCCATGCACTGCGCTGGGAGACCTTTTACAGCAATCCCAACAACTGATGCTCAGCAGAGAACTGTCCTGTGTTATCTGACAAATTTTAAACCTCTCTCTCTTCAGGAATCTCTATTCCCTCTTCAGGTCTGTAAGGCCGGGTGATGCCTATCCTAATACCAGAATCTTCTACAAATTGATACTTTCATCTCTTCTTGGAAGACTGAAGGGACAGAGGTTGACTCTTGGAGGGGGTTTCCTTTTTTTTTTTTTTTAAGCTTGCCTAGCCCAGACAAAAAGAATACTATCCACACTAAAGGAGATACCAGTCCGAGATCCGAGACTTTTAAAACACCTCTGGCCTCATCTCCAGGAGAAGGTTCAGACCAGCAGTCTACTTAGAAGACTTCATTTTTCTAGGGAAACTGGGTGCAAAACTAAAGCCAATAGGCAGATCGTGGCCGTATGGTTTAGAGCACTTTTACCAAGAAATGGGGAGATCTCGGTCCTGTCCTCTTCTTTTGGGGCAAAGAGTCTTTAACATAAAATACAGAAACACAAACTAGAACCTGCTGTGGCCATCTTTCTAGGTGACAATCTGCCAGACTGGAGCTATATTTCCTCTTGCACTCAGAATTGTCGATGTGCACAGAGCTACGACCCGCCCGGAGGAACAGCGCAGAGAACGCAGGCCTACAACCGTGCTAGGATGGGGGTAGCTACAGTTCCTGTTCCGGGATATCTGTCGGACAGAACCACTTGGAGACTAAAGGAAAGGACCACCTGTCCCAGAGCTTCACCCTGCTGAAGGCTTGAGCAAGGATCGCTGCTGCTCGAACTGGCACCCTCCTGAGGGTGCTCAGAAGCAGAACCCTTTACCTAAGATGCTTTGAAAGAAGGACTGCTTATTAAGAGTAGAAACTTCCAAGTGTTAAGAAGTAGCTGAGCAGAACATCTTTAATCTCTCTGTGAATATTCTGCAATGAATAAAATATTTGCATTTATCTCACAGTGATACTAAACCACCAAGCAATACTTTCAACTTTGACTTGAGAACTACATCCATCACTTCTAGTTTCTACCAATTAAAATCACAGACAAAATCTGAATAAGTTATTAAATATTTCCCGATAGGTTTTGCCTCTCCTAGTCTTATAATTCTCCCTTTCATAAGTTCTGCGCATTACAATTTTTTAGCACTGAGGACTATGGTCTATAGGTACACCTTAATGAAATACTCTCATGTAATTACAAGTCTGCATTTGTCTACTTTTTTGTGTGCCTGCATGCATTACACAGGATGCACTTCAAATAACAAACCAAAGAGAACCTTTAGCTACTGTAAATAATTTTATGTTCTTAAAATGGCTTTGTGTCAAGTAGGACTTAATAAAAAAGTCGGGTTTCCTAGTCTCTGTTAATAGGAAACATACACCGTGCGTGTTGTTTCAGAAGTAACCTCTACTGAATTACGTGCATATTACTGGAACTTTAAGGATTTTTAAGTCAATTAAAACAATAATTAGCATTTGTATAGACTTACTGGCACCTTTATTACTGCTATTATTTTCTAAAGAGTTTGTGTTTTCCAGAGTGGCCAGTCTTAAATGTTAGCAGCAAAGAAATAAAATTCCATTGAAAATGTCTACTTTGCTGCTTTCTAACTTCCAAATACGTACAACACACACACACACACAAATATGTGTGTGTACATATATACACCCAAACATACCTTTTAGATACCCATGTATGGCTGGGTGGTAAGTAACTACCTAAACTGACAGGGATGCGAATGCCTACAGACCTCAAGTGCGTACTAGAAATGAGATTTTTCTGCTAAAGAGACCAAGTGATCTGAAGACGAGGGAAGCGAGTCCTGGTATCGGACTACTCCCGTTCTGCTCAGCTGGACAAACTGCCAACAGATGTGGGTGGGGGAAGAAAAGGAAGTGGGGGCTGCTGGTTTTTCATCCACGGTAGCGTATGTAATTGCCTTTGATGCTGTCTCAGTTCTGCCGGGAGCTTTAGCGTGAATATTTTCAGCAGAGAGTAAGCACCAAGACCTTTTTATGCCAATACTTTTCCCCAAGAAATCACGCTTTGAAATCTGTAGCTACAGCATACACATGACAATATGAACAGATATACAATACAAATACATTCTTTGCTGAAAATGATCAGAAAGTCCAAGTAAATAATGTAACTCCCATCTGCTAGGACTACATTACTAGAAGACAAACGTGCATTATTCTGCCAAAGCAGTAAATAAATATTAAAAAGGGTATATACCTTCTTTTTCCACCGAGTCAACAACAGCATTGACAAGGTGTATTACAGTCACTACGGAAGCTTGTAAAAGGTATAAAAGGAGCAAATTAAAACAAACCTATAGTTAGTATCACTTTAAACAGCATACAGGTATACAAAAAGACACTGTAAAATTGCAGTTCATTACTGTTTTACAAAGCAAGATTACTGGTGTACATATACATTTACTCTCTATCTAGAAAGCAGTTGCACACAATACATAAAATGCACCTCTAAAGCTGAATTTCATTCTTGATAAACATGGAAAAGGACTTGTAACTACTCCTGAAGCAAATTCTGCAAGAGCACAAAGCTGCTTCGGTTGTGTTAGAATTTCTGAAATGTTGCCTAAACGTAACATTTGCGTAACACTTCATCTAGATAGCAATAAACTGGCTTTTCTAAAGGCAGTATTGCATTAGGCCTCCCCCTTTAGACTGCAAAATACATTTCCCCCCCGTCAAGGGAAGACCAGGGGAAGACATTTTCACCGAGATGAACTAAAAGGCTAGAATATGAAAAATACCTGCTGAAAACTTCTGTTGCTGACCTACTTGTGTGTGACCACTGCTGTCACGGTAAGAATACCAAATTCAGGTTGTGACATTCTTATTTAAAACCAACCAAAATGAATGTACCTTTTATGTCTTCCCTTTCCCAAGATACTTTGGGAAGGGAGAAGGATTTACTCTTAGAGGGTAGGGCGAGGTAAGCGCATGCCATTTGTTTGCATGGCTCAGGGATTAAATTTCAAACTAATAAATTCAGAATCTACCAAAAAGGAATGAAGGAACAATATCTATGATGCTACAGCTATTTCTTTTTAAATGATGTATTAACGAGTAATCAATACATGACAAGAAATACGAGAAAGAATGGATGAAATATATGGGATGGAGAGGAGGGGAGAACAACACGTACCACACAACACTTAATACCACAGGAAAAAAGCTGAGAGTTGATATCAGGTCGACTGATAAAATGATGAGTGCTGTAAGCATACCATTTTACTTTCACCAATCATTAACAGAGATGTTTCTTTTCACGCTGTTAAGAACAAATCACTCTACTTCGTCGAGAAGCAGAATGTTCTTTATTCCTAAGCTAAAGGAATTTCAAAATCTTTGTACCATTCAGAGACAAAAGCAGAAATTGGAATAAAGAGTCAAAACACCTTAACTTAGTGAATTAGGTTACGAGACAACAGTGGCTTTGTCCCATCAGTCTGAAATGTTTCTGAATACAGAGATGCGTTCATATCAACTGTAAAAGCATCTGTCATCACAATGGAAAAGTAAAAGACTTCCAATTAATAATAATAAACCCCACAAATACGTATGCTGATTATATTTTGATGGACTGGAGTTGTGATCAAAATATTGTTATTTTTATATTGGCTTTTTTCAATGTATGAAATTTTGTTATGAAATCTTTTTAATCATGGTGAAAGCCAAATATACTGTTCTACTATAACAAAATTCCTTTTTTGTGCAGCTTCCTTCATTACTAAAGTAATCAAACTTACAAGCAGTCCCTTAAACTCTGCTCTCACTCAGAACTGATCTGATCCATATGGGAGCTGAGGTCGCAGCAAGAAAAAGAGAAGGAAACAAATGAAACTGTAACACCGGAAAGCTTTACTGAAAGCTGAATGTCAAAGCGAAAGTTATATTTGTGCAGAGGCCATTTTTTAAGTTCACTGTATTCTTGTATAAGGTGATAACTAACGATTATCTAGAAGAGTTTCTCAAATTTGAACACGCTTTTACCACCTTTTAAACACAAGGCTCTGAACACCTTGTGCTGCATTTTCACTGTTAATATTCTAACAGTAGAATGAATATATGTAATTTTAAGGTAAAGTAATTAACATGAGGTGTAACATAGGCAAAATACTTTTAAAAAATTAACAGATCTGGCTATTAACGTAAGTACAGATATATATTAAATAAGCTATTATTTAATATATATTCGATATATGTAAGTCCTACTGATACTAAGAGATACAGATGCAATGACAGAACAAATGAATGTAAGCGGCAGTACAGAATGATCCTATTTTACGTACCATTGTCATCACAGGATTCCGACTGGAAGGAGCTGAGAGACTGGACCTCAGACATGCTTTCTCTAGCACTATAAGGATGGGAGTTCTTTTCATCCAGAGGCTTTTTTGAAAGGCAGGGGTCAAGATCTACTACTTTAGCTGAAAGAAAAAGTTTCAAGTGAGATAATTAAGAGACTCTAGATTGAAGAGTCAATAAAATTTAAGGCCGAGATCTACACATTTTACAAAACTTCATAGAGCGGCAAGTCTGATCAGACTCAAAGCCCAGCAGTCATAATGCCTTTTCTACCCTAATAGGCACAGACAAGAGACTTTGCACTCATTAAAATTGTACCAGCACACACCTTTAACAGAAAAGTAATAACATAAGAACATTTCTTACTGTCATAGTCAAAATCCCAGCTGGGTTTCTGTATTGAATCGCTGTCTGAAGGAGAGTTGGAGGGAGGTGGAGGTGGCAAATTTGGTGCTACACTACAAACAGCTACAGCTTTCCGGTGACCATGTACAGAATCTGGGTTAAAAGTACTAAACTCTGGGTGCTCAGGGATAGCAGACCCCTCAAAAGAATTCCTGTCAAGATTGTTCCTGGAGTCGCTTGGAATGCTCGGAGTATACGAAATGGGACGAACAGGAACCTGTGGTGGGATGTCAGAATAGATGTTCTTATTCAATTTTGCATCAAAATAAGGTCTTTGCAAGAAAGCTGTTGTAGCTCCCAGTTGCTTGTCTTCAGGTTCTGGCTGGTGCTTCTTCTTTCTACTCATCACTTTGCGGCAAACAACAAAAATCACAACTAGCAAGAATATTCCTGCGATGAAAACAATAATCCCAATCACTTCGGCTAAACTAATGTTCCAAGATGTTGAAACATATTTGTTAAGAACAATGTCTGTGCAGTGTTTTCCTCCAAATCCACGGCTGCAATTGCAGTGATATGAACCGTAAGTATTCTCACAAAGGGCACCATTAAGACACGGGTTTTCTACGCATTCATCAACATCAGACAGGCACCTACGAGAAACAGAGCAGAGAAATGATGGTTAGTTTCCATCAGTAGTCTCTGTTGTAGTCTCCCCGTCCTCAACAATTCTAGATATATTTAGTATACGGTACTGTACACTACCAGGCAATTTGCTATTTTATCAACATTTCAGATTTCAACCAGTTTGAACTGTTAACTGTCAAGTAATACTGTTAAAAATTCAATATATGTGGGACACTACCTACCTTTCTCCACGAAAGCCTGCTTCACACTCACAAACAGGTCCATCCAAACTGTCAATACACTTGCCACTGTTTTTACAAGGATTGTCTTTGCAATATGGACCCAGCTGGCACCTGCAAAGGCAAAAAAAAATAAAAAAAACAAGTGAAAAAAAAATAGCAGCATGAATGAAGCATTACCTTACTGCTAAGTATATAGCGTGGGATGCAGGGCTGTAACACAGGGGCTGGCATTAACTTCAGCTAACTCCAGCAGGTTTCAAAGTCTCAGCTTTAAGTAGGAAACAGATCAAAAGAAAATAGAAAAAGTCTTACATGCATAGCCTACTGTGCAAGGGGTTCATCGGTACAACAAACCATACAAACCTACCTTTGGCCTGTGTACTGTCCTCGGCACTGGCAGATAAAATCATCACTGACTGGGATGCAAGTCCCACCATAAAGGCAGGGGTTGGAAGCACATGGGTTGACACTTACGTCGCAGTGAGTTCCCATAAACAAAGGTGCACACTTGCAGTAGTAACCTGAAATCAAATACAGTATTTTTTAAAGGTGCACATGGATTTAAGATAAAATCCTCCCTGCCCACCTACCTGTTCGAAGAGAGAGAGGATGGGAAGAAATAAAAATGTTTTTATTGAAAGATAAAGTCTAACGGTAAGTTTTTTCTTGAGTATGATTAAAGGATAACTTCCATTTCTCTCACAAAACTCAAGCTTGTCACAATGTTCTCAGAATTTTTAAAGACCCTAAAGTAGGCAGTTAAGAGGACAGATGTCAGGTGTTGACACTGAAGATTAAATACAAGCTTTGTCTGATAGGTTTTATCTACTTTATACCCCAAGAAATTGAGCCTAGAACACAGACAGACACAGCCTTCCTACCAGACAACCAGGCTTCTACAGCTCTCTGGGAAAGCAAGAGTTATTCACGGTTGTTTTGTCCTTCAAGGAAGGGAAGTGGAAAAGCAGTCGTGAAAACTAAGAATACAGCACAGCTTACCTCCGTTTGACAGTGCATTGCAGATGCCTCCATTCTGACATGGGCTGCTTGAACAACCTTCTGCGGTAGTCAGTAAGCATCCAGGAGTCACATCTACAGATTCTTCCATGTGTGCATAATTTCGTGGCTTACTGTTTAGGGGGAGCTCTTGTCCATTAAGTACAACAGAATCCATACAGCCTCTGAAACCATTGCTAACCTGAGGACTTCTACCATGTCTTGTACCTTGCTGTCGAATATGGCCACCAAAAAACACATGATTATCTAGGTTGAGTGTCCTAAGTGTACCAGGAGCAGTACCAGACGCAGTATGCACCCTATCCAGAACAAGTCGTGCGTAATTTCCGTCCACTTCAAGAGATACTGAATGCCACTGGCCATCGTTAATCTGAATGCTCTGAACGGAGACAATCCCAGGTCCACTGCCACAATCAAATTTATATTGCAGCCTTCCGTGGTGAATCTACAGAGGAAAGCCACAACATCAACACATGGTCTGCACACTTAAAAAGTAGAAAATATTGATGCCTATAAAAGTTTATGTTTGCTGGAGAGACAGGATGATGGTGATGTGCATAAAAAGCAGTTTAATAACACTGCATTCCAAACAGTCGCAGCGATTGTGGTCCATTCTATATGGTTATTTTCATTAAAATGTATACTTTGTACATTTTTTCCTCTAGTAAAGAAGTCACAGATCATCATGAAAAGATTACAATGCTTCAAGACCTTTCATCTTGTGCTTCTATATGGACTTAATGAGTATTATAAGCAAATGAAGTTGTTATTTGAAATGGGTAATTCAGGGATTTTTTTTGTTTTGTTTTATTTTTAAAACATTAACGAAAACTAATTCCTTTTGCACATAAAAAAATTTCTGTGTAAGTTTGTCACCTGGATGTATAACACGCTACCTTAAGGGCAATTCTCAATTATAATAGTTCGATCGAGATGTTATGATTCAATCTTAATTTGGCAGAAAAAATAGTAAGAAGATGGTAAGAAGGAAAGAGGCGATATTAATGTACCTCTAAGATACTGTAGTCTGTTCCTCGAGCATACATAACAACTGCATGAGCAGAGTAAGTTCTAAGTCTCATTGTCAGCTTCATTTCCTCTTTGTTCTCATTTTCCATGAGACGGTATTTCACATAGCTGCTCCCAGTAAATGTCACAGCAGAGCCAGCTGATGCTTAGGAATACAGAAAAGCATAAAATGTGTTAACACAGGACTGGAATCAAATTTATATTTGGAGTAATAGATTTTATGCAAGAGATTTTTAGAGTTAATTTCTTACCAGGACACTGTCCAGCTTTGCTGTCTTGGCAAACACAGGTGTATTTTCCTTCCTTTGGATCTCCTAAACATTCGGTACCTTCAGGGCATGGGTTTCCTTCACACACACTATTCACCGGGGGGCATTTCCCTTCTGTAAAACAAAATATATTATTTCTCTTCTCTTGGTGGTAATGGTAATTTGTGAAAAGGGACAGTAAAGTACAGTAGTTGAAAGCAACCCAAATGATATTCCTACTATCAGACAAAGAAGTGAAGTAACACTTATGGGACAGGACTGGCACCAACACAGACTAGACAAACGACATATATAGCGGCTGATGTTCATAGTTATCTTGATTACTCAAACAATTCAACTGGTAAAATTTGAAAACATGTTGTGGTTTAAGGTTTAACATTACTCTCGTACACCGTAAAAAACAGCATGTAGATATTAAACACGGACAGAGTGGGTTGGGGAGAGCAGGAGAAGACTGTGTCTGTGTTTGAAACAGAAAAGGAATGGGCTTTAAATATTTACTAAAGATGTGCAAGTTCACCCAGCAATGTTACGTCATGATTTTAAAAAGCAACGTTGTTTCCTTCAGAGCAAAAGATAAATTAATCTTCTGTTATAAATCTGTATGCTTATATGTATCTTAATGAATATTCATTTCCCAGCTCACCCCGTCATTCCCAGCCAGGTTTGGAAGCTGCGTGGGCTATTCCTCTACGCAGAAACCAGGAAGTATTCAGGTACTTTGCAAGAACTTACCTTCATCCATACAAGACTGAAAAAGGCTAGTAATGTAGAACAGGCAACAAAAAAAAGGGAATTTCTTTCATAAAATTAATGTGTAACTATAAAAAAAAAAAAAATCCCCTCCCATAAGCTTATATTATGTAAACTCTTAAAATGAGGTAATGAGACATGAAAGAATTACTCTGAATAAAATTAGGCAAATGTTGCAGTGAGGGTTACAGGACATTCTTAATCTTGTCCTGTAATATATATTTTCCTCTGTGGCTCATGGCTGTTCAAAACCAGAACAATCTTTTCAAGGATACTGTTTTCCTTACTGCTTTTCTTACCTTTACAAAGACAGACTGCTGTTCTGTGGTGGCGAGGAGTGACAAAACTCAGCCTGGCTGTGCTGTGGGTTGACATGATGTTCTCATCCACTGTTACTTTTTCTTCGCAAAATTTCAAAGGACAATCTAGGCCTGCGCAAAGCTTATGGAAAACTTCAATTATCCTGACACCCAAAATCTCCTCTAAGTCAGGCACGGAAGAGTTTATCTTGTGGAGCAAAATTCTCATTGGGTGCTGAGAGCTACCAGACTTTTCAATATTCAGGAGGACATCGAGGTTTGAAGGAGGATCAGAAGGCTGCAAACTAACAATCTGGATGTCATTTCTCCTCACGCCCAAGATGTTTCTTAAAGCTCTCTGGAAATTGCGCCAGTAATCACCGATGAATTCTTCAGGGGCAAGGTTTGCAAAGCGTATAGCAATGCTGTGATTTAGTAAATCTTGTGTGATTTGTCTGATGTGTACAGTAATGTCAGCTGCAGTTGTAAATTTTCCATCTGTAACAGTGACATTTAGGAGGTACTGTCCTACATCTAACCTTTTATGTGCTATTAGTTTGCCACCAGTACTGGAAACGGAGAACAAG
The DNA here is from genome assembly GCA_013397275.1 of Burhinus bistriatus. Classification (NCBI taxonomy): domain Eukaryota; kingdom Metazoa; phylum Chordata; class Aves; order Charadriiformes; family Burhinidae; genus Burhinus; species Burhinus bistriatus. The sequence goes on from VYXH01003590.1 coordinate 111,900, forward strand.
GATTCCATTTTGGGGTCCAAACTGTATGTCAAAGTATCATAAACATCTTGATCGGTTGCATGAATTTTTCCAATGACACCACCGGAATATTCTTCCCCAAAGGCTGTGATAAAGATTTCTAGAGGCAGAATTGCTGGAGAATAAATGCTTTCCTCAATAACTCTAATATCAATGTAAGTCAAAGATGACAGCGGTGGTTTTCCATTATCTGCCACCTAAAGGAAGATGAGGATAGAGTTAGATTTTTGCTTTATCTCAAATTCTACTGTAGATATTTGGACTGTATAGCGTAGAGTTGTATTTTTCTACAAAAAAAAAGCTCCTACAGGAAAACGCTCTATGAAAATTTCATAACACAGGTCCAGACATAAAAGTTAATACTGAAAATTTAAAAAGCTTATCTAAGCAGACACACACAAACGTGTTCACTTCTTCCAAGATTAAAAGGCTACAGTGCTCTTAATACTTGGACATGCCGGGAAGCTACTAACACTTCTAGCAAATACAGAGGAAATGCACAGTAGCTGATTTCAGACAGCAGATGGTGCTTGAAGCTTTTCTATTTCAAACATGGAAACACATTACAAACTTTAAATGAGTCATGCACGAGAAATTTACAACATGCTTCACCACAGTTATGAGGAGGTGCTCTTGAAGACAACCTGAATGCAGTATGCCAAACAGTACTTCCAAAGGAAAACAATACATGTTACAATTAATTATGCTGTCTTTCATGATTTGAGATCATGGAGAGGGGAAAATACCCCCACCCCACCTGTAGTGCTATTTGCTTCAGACAACTTTAACAGAATCAGCCTAATTCAATTTTAAAGCCTTTTTAAACATCATGTCCCCCATCCTCCACCCCTTTTTGACAAAAGCATACGCTGTCGTTGTATGAAGAGGGGACAAAAAAAGAGTAGAAAAGTGAGGAAAGAGCATTCGCTTGGGTTCACTTTCTTCCTTTCTATTTCTCAGTTCTTGTTTCGCACCTACCTTTTTCCCAGAGCTCTTTCCCAGTTACTGAAAGTGAGACTAAAGAAATGGGCACAGAAGAATTGGAGAGATGTGAAGGGACAGAGGGGATACACAGGGCTCAGAAGGCAGACGATATCCTGCATTGTTCAAAAGATTTTACAATAATTTTACAATAACTACACATAGTCGGTACACTTTGATGATTTATGCAGAGAAGCTGCTTCTGATTTTTCACACAAATTTAAGCAAAAGAGGAAAAACTCCAGGCACAAGATTATCTGTGGATGCGCACATAATAGTAGCATTTTTAAAAGGTAACGCATGTCTCGTAGAACTACGTATCTTCATCCATTAACTCCAAAAGACAGGCATGGCTAGAACTTGCCCTCTAGTTACCCAAACATAAATAACACCAGAAAGAGAGCTCAAGTTGGCAAAGTTTTGTTTTGCCTAGATTTCTGCCTGGAAACAAGAAAAGGCAGGCAGTTTAGCTACAGGAGAAATGCCCAAGGGAAACAAGAAAGGGCTTAAAACAAACAGGCAAGCAAAATTATAACAAATGGACAGCAAGTAGGAAAGAAGAGCTCCAGGAGAAAGGATTTTTCAATAGTGCAGATATTTAAAAATCTGCTGTGGTTTTAAACCAAAGACTTCAGAGTGTGCCACAAAGGACTGTATGACTCATAGCTGAAGATTTCACACACTAAGGCTGCGAGACATTTGTTAATGGATAATCTATTTCCTTTGCAGAGAGGGAAAGCAAATGTGAGTGGCATGCATATGTAGGTGCCTGTTGGGGAAAAAAATAAATCTTTATTTCTATTAAAACCCCAAAAGTAAAGTAAAAGAAAGGCTCATCTTAAGGAAGTTTTTTGGTAGTAGTGGGAGTGTGGGGTGTGTATGAGAGGTTGTTTGTGGGTTTTGGGGATTTTTGTTTTGTTTTGTTTTGTGTTTTATTAAAGTATGCCTGGAACATAAGCCGACCTCTGCCTCGGCAATCCATTCAGAAAGCAACTAAGGTGAAAGCTGTCAATACTGAAAAGCACACCAGTGAAGGTCCGTTAAAAAACAAAAACAAGTATCAAGAAATTATACACAGCCATTAACTTGTGAGCTGCAAGATGAAAGTACAGAAATCAAAGATAGTGTAAACTCCAAAAGATGCCATCCTACAGCTTTTGAAAAAATCTTTCTTTTAAATGAACAGGGGAAGAATATTTTTCCACAAAAGTCATGTATCTATTTTTGTGTGTATCACTGGAACTGAAATCTTGTGATATGGAAATGCTAGTTTTCATCTTAAGATGCCTTCATAGTCATGTATAATGACTCACTAAGGAGAAGATAATAGCAAATTATAGCACTGTGTTTATTTAAAAAAAGCTATCATAGTATAAGATGATAAATGGCAATTAAAAGACAGTGACATATTTCCAGAATCCAGGTAGGGAACTTGTAAATCAAAGGATTAGACAGGTCCAAAATACTGAGATTGGGTAGTACAACACACAAAAAATGTACATTAGTATAGTCTGCTTTAATGATTTACTATCTCTGAGAAGCCTTTGTTCTAAATGAGTACATTTGTTTTAAGACACTCGTTTAGCTACTGGATGCCATTAAAATAGCCTTTATTCATTCCCTAGGAAAAAGGCACTTTTCAAGTGCTGTGCTAAAGAGAAGCCAGCTGAAGTACTGACAGGCTGTTTACAAGCATCCTACAGCCTAGGAAGCGGTTTGGAAATGAAAGAATTGCACGATTCCACCCGGAGGAAGGTGTTAGTTAGGTGCCTCACGCTCAAGAAAAGGCAGGCACATTAGGAAGGGCCAAAGGTGCAGCTAAAGCATGAAATGTGACAAAGACAGTGAACCGTCTACACAGAATAGACGTAATTGCCTGTGCATGCATTCGTAGGAATAGGTTTTAGAAACAAAATAAATAGAAATACACTGACATAGACAGTACTGTTCGAACTCTGCAAGTGCATGTTTACTCAGAAATTGTCTGCAGTATTACATATGAGAATAATTTAGAGATTGAAAGAAATTCCTCATGTAACAATAAAGGTAAGAACTTTTCTTAAAACACAAATCTGGAAATTAAGTTTAAGAATTAAGGCCAGCTATTTTTAGCCTACCAATTTGGAGTCCCCTGTTCACCGCTGCTTAATTTATAACTGAATTAAAAAGGACTGGATAAGATTAAAAAAATTGGTTTGAACTTTTCTTACATTAGATTACAAAAAGGTATTTTAGAGAACTTAGCTATGTTAATGTAACCCGGATTTTTGGACACTGTCTGGTCTTTCTGCACAGCTATGGCAAATGTAGGCATATATTATAGCATTTCAGGGTCACTTTTGAGTGTTCTGCCATGTTTTCCAGTGCAAGATTCTGAGATCTCCGAGTACTGCACTGCAAGTTTCAGTGCTATAACAAAGGTCCACTGACCTTGTTTTCCAAACTTAAAGAAGGATTTTTTTTCAATTGCCATTGGAAAAAGAATGTGGCACTATAGAAAAATATTTCAGTACTGCCAAGATGTGCAACTTGCAATATCCCTGTTTCCATCGTTATCAGCGTAGTCCAGCTCACAGCTTCATGGGTCAAAGCGACAGCGGCAAGAGAAAGTCTGCAGCCAACAATAGGTGGCTCAAGGGGCCTGTCCCCTGCTGGCTTTTCCAGCATCTCACATGAAAGGCAAAGAGGTTATCAAGACCACTCACCCAGGTAACACTTCACTTACACCTTATCCTTACCATGAGTTTAATTCAGCTTACTGTTACACCTGTGTAGATTTCCATTTAAATCAACAGACGTTGTCTCTGAAGGCGTTACCACAAGGGACGTGCCTCAGATGACTACTTGGCACATCAGGATCTTGTAACAGAAAGACAAGGGGTAGAGGCAGGAAAAAGCGGTGGACTGGGCACGAGTGGGAAAAGTTAACTAAGTACTTATAACCCAAAGCAGCGAGAGGTAGCGCATCCTACCTTAACGTGAAGTAAATAGTGATCCCTCACTTTGCGATTCAGCGCAGCAGTAGTTGTCAGTACTCCCTGCTGGTTAATCTGAAAAGTCTTCTCCTCGTTTCCACTCAGGACGGTGAAGAGAAAAGGAGGGCCATTGTGAGAAGAATCCTTGTCTGTCACCACTAGCTGTAGCACACTAAATCCAATAGGCTTATTTTCCTATAAATGCATAATAGAATCACATTGGTTTTGCTGTAGCTGAGCACGTAGCCTAACATTGATTTCTTTTTCACAACAGAAAAAACAAAATAAGTATCACATTACTGTCAAACTAGTTAATCAGTGTAAGAGAAATCAGAATGACAATATTGTTCAAGGAAAAATACTATCCTCTGAAAATAACGATGAAAACAATAAAAGGAGAAAGGCAGTACATTTTTAAACTTTGTCTTATATTTTTAAAAGTAGCTCAGCTTTTGAAACTTTACATTTTCCACTTTTGGTCTGAATTAAGATTACTGTAGATTAATTACAAAGTCATCAAAGATTTCAAATTTAGCTAAAGCACCTGTTAAGAATTATCCAATGCCTTTGTTGGGAGGACTAGAAAAACACACTCCTCTGTCTGACCCCTTGTGCCACTAATTAGTGTTCTGACTATAGTTGTGGCTGCTACAGCCACAGTGTGGTTAAAATATGAAATTCAGGTTTTAAAATTTGCATCATAAAATCCCTTCAAGTTTGCACCACGTGGATGCCTGAGGTTTCACAGACACTTCACACACTTTGGTTTATCACGTATCTGATACACACGCACAACCTTATCTAACACTTGTTACACCTCTCCCAGAATACTCATGCTATACAGTATTGACCAAATTTTTTACATATGTATTTTAAATGCAAAAATAAATATTTTACATATATATACATATTTTAAATGCAAAAAAAAAGTGGAAGTGTTATTGTGAAGTACAACAATAACAAAATGCTATCTTTTCACAGTTGCAAAACCCCTTAATAGCAAGCATACTCTTCATTCTTGAGAGACTAGGTAGGTGAAATTCTGTCAAGTTAATCACCAGATATTGCAGCTGAAGCTTTTTTCCCCCCTTCAGCAAAAGCGACAAGGACCATCATATTAAAATACAAATATTTACACTTGGACATCTAAAGTAATTTGATTTTCATAATAGCTAAGCGCATTCCCAACTGTGTCCAAATATGCCCATCTCCAATATATCAGGAAATGCACACCAGCATTCTCGGACAACTCCTCCAGCTTCTTCTCTGCTACCCTCATACTAGGACAGGCTGATATTAATGAGCTAAAACATGAGGTCTTCCTTTTTAATTGAGTAAGGGAAACATGACAGACATTGCCTATATAGTCTACAGTTTTAGGGGATACATTAATTAACATTCACTTCAAGAAAGATTGTAATTGGGGAAAGCAAAATACCTTTGACAGCACACAACCATACAAATCTGTTGCTTTTAAAAAAAAAGTAAGATCCAGGACATCTCACTTGCATACTTTGTATATGTTGGGTAGACATGAATCGCTTTGTCCTCTTTTGGAAATCTACCTTTACAAATCATGTCCACTCTCTCAAATAGAAGTGGTATGTTAGGATGGCACAGGGCACCAGATAACATTGTCCGATCTCCCCTTATCTGTTGTACAAGGCCAGACACCAGCAACAGCAAAAGGACCCAAGGGATTGAGCTCACTTACGTTACTAGTATAAAAGTCTTAATGCAATTCCTTTGTTCCCTTCCACTTACTCTCTACTGGATTCAGGAAGACAAGGAGTACAGACAATGCCCTCTGCTATCTTTGCTTTAGAGTTTTCTGAATCAGACAAGTACCTGCCAGCTGTTTGAGAATCTGGCCTGCCACTACCATCCTAAGGTGCAAAATTAGTCAGAGGATTGGTATGTAGCGATATGAAACACTGCTCCTGTTGTAACTGCTTCTGATCCCAGAGGAGGCCAATAGGAATTAAATCTTGAACTGTGTGCCACAGCGCACACGACTTGCTTCACAGTAACAGGTACCTGAAGTATCTTTTTCTAAACAGTAAGTCTAAGATTAAAAATAGCAAAACTATTATGTATTTTAACGTATCTGTACAATGCTAAGAACATTATGAACATAAATGCAATGTATAATATATATACATGTACACACATTAAAAAAGAACACACTGTATTTGCAACATAAGGTTCTAAATAGACTGCACAACATGAATTTTGTAACCATTAACACTTATTCAGGTAAGCAGTCTCACTGACAACCTTAAATAATTAAAAATATAGGAAAATAAAATTGAAACATTAGGTTTATCATATCTTGCAGAGTTTTTCAAGTCACAAATTAACATGCAAATAACATTACTGATTTGATGACTAAAACTTCATCATCTGTATTTACATTACCTGGATGATAACGCTATAGTTTCCTTTTGAGAATACTGGAGGATTGTCGTTTACATCAGAAACATCAATATTAACTGTGGTGGTGTTAAGTCTAGGTGGGTTTCCATTATCTGAAGCTTGAACCGTCAAGGTGTATCCTGAAATCTACGAAATAATAAAAAAAATTTCAAACTTTCACTAAGGAGCAAAAAGTAACAAACTTAGCTTTTGTTTTAAGCAAGAAATATTTTAGTCCAAACCTCCAGTAAAGCTTGCTTTCATATATTTAATCCTTTCTCTTCCCCTCCGCACCCAAAAAGCACTGACATAAATAGATGTTTTCACTTTATTACTGTTATATTAATTTTGGAACACATGAAATGGTAGTTTACAAATATAATCCAAAAAATGGTGGTCATCAATTATGTACAGCTAAATTAATCCCAAATGATCAAAAAAGCATCAAAAACTTACCTTTTCTCTGTCTAGAAGTTTAGTCACTTTTATTTCACCCCTGCTAGGGTCAATTGTAAAAGGATTTCCCTGATTGCCATCTATAATTGTGTAGTGAATGCGGTTGTTTGAAGGTCCATCAGCATCATCTGCCATAACCTAAGGGACATTAAAGTCTCATTTAAAAACAAGTCAAAATAGACTCTATCATCTTTCAGATAAACTCATCCTGAAGACGAGCACAGCTGTTTTGGTCTAACACATTTCATAGTTCTCAGGAGAAATGCCATTTCTTCTGAAAATTAAGTCATGTTCTCATGAGGAGAACACAAATATATCGCAAAATATCATCTACTTTCCCATAGCAGCTCAAGTCCCCGGTTCTGAAACTTTTCAAAATAAATTTTCAATTCACTCGGTGGCAAACTTATCTATTCATTTATGTCCATCTTCAAATCAATATTTATTCCGTCAAGACTGAAAGCAAGATTGTCACAACAGAGTATTTCAAAGGAAAAAAAACAGCATTACGTACTGTAATGACTGATTGTTCAAGCATAGCATCTTCACTGATTACTGCAGTGTAAGTGTCTTGGCTAAACACTGGAGTATTGTCATTGATGTCTGTTACGTTAATATTCACTGTTACAACATCACTTAAGGAAGGTGTGCCTCCATCTGTGGCTTCCACTGTCAAGTAGTACTCATGAGAACTTTCATAATCCAAGCTCTCAATGATAAAAATGGCTCCTAGGGAAGAAACAAAAAAAAATCCAAAACAAACAAACAACTCACACAAACTCTGCTATTACTGTAGTATTACATATTGCAACTTTTCATTTTGGTCTGGCAAATACTCAGCTTCTTCAGGGCTTGATTTGTCCTTGTAAAGCTGGAGCTCCACAGTGAAATGATCAGGTTTTACACATAAAGGTAAAAAGGTGATACTTTGCTGACATTACCACAAAAGACTCATACTTTAAAACCACCTAGCACACATTCTGTAATGAAAAAAAAAAATGAAGAAAAATAGAAAATCTGTTTTGAAAATATCCTTTTCCTAATTTTCAATTAAAATTAACCAAAAATATGAAATGACCTTTAACTTGACTTTCCTTAGCATTAAGGTCAGGCATGGCGTATGCAGAGGTAGTAACAGAAGTGTTCGACCATGAATTTTGATTGATAGAAATATCTGAGTTGAAGTGAGTTTTTAACCGACTAGTTAAGATAGTGCAGTCCCTAACATACACACTGATTTGCTGCTGGAAGAGTGTTTTCCTTGAACCTTTTTGCTCCTTTCAAGTATGTGAAGAAGCTAAACTGGCAAAGTATTTCTATATCATAGTACCAATGTGCACACTGGAAAAAGCAGCTGCAAGAATTATAATTTCAATTACACCAGTATAATTAACTCCTAATAACTTTTGGTAGAAATCTTATTAAAAAAACAAACTTTACCAGAAATTAACTCTAGAAAAAGAACTATATAAGAAAACAAAACTAGCACTGAAGTGTATATTCATTTTTAACAAAGAATTGTCATTAATAGGGAAAAATTCTCCACAGAACCTAAATGATTCCTGATACTAAACCTGACTAACATGCAAGCCTGAAATCTCCACTGTCATGCTGGATATATGATTGAACGGAATATTCCAACCTCTCTTTAATGCCGTATCAAAATCCTCTAGAATTACTGTCTTTGTTGACCAGTGACAAGTTTTCCCAATCAATTTCTTTTCTGACCTTTCTTTTACCACGTCTAGCCACTCATTCTGATTATACAGCTCTTGTAAAAAAAGAGTATTATGCTTCTCTTAGTACGGAACTATGTTTTTCCACTCCCTCTGCCCCCAGGCTGGGGAATATTCCAGCTAGGAAACCCTTACTCTTACCAGCTAAATGAATCTAACCCAAGTAACAATAAAGAGCAACAACAAATAAAGTTCTCCATTCTACTGCACTCCTCTAGTAAGCGTGCTGGCAAAATGGGGGAACAGACAGTAGCACTGACTTTACAGCCAGGATGATGCACATAGATTATACATAACCTATTTGGTTGAATTAATGTAGAACACAGCACGGCACTGTGCTTGGATAGCCTAAAGCATATTCACGGTTGTAATCTGTTACCTGTTGTTGAATCGATGCTGAATTTTCCATGTTCATTCCCACTGACTATTGAGTATGTGATTTCAGCATTGGCTTCAATGTCCCTGCTTGCAGCATAGATCTGGAGAACTTCAGTTCCAACCAAAACGTCCTCTGATACACTTGCACTATACTCCCTATGCTCAAATACAGGCGGATTATCATTTATATCCAAAACAGAAACTATAAGACTACTTGTCGAAGACAGTCTTCTAGGTAAACCTTCATCTGTAGCTTTCAAAGTTAGAGTGTACACAGCTTGCAATTCCCGATCCAGAGGCTTCTCCAACTGAATGATTCCAGACAATTCATCAATAGAGAACTGGCCCTCTGCAGAGTTCACCAGTGAATAATGGATTTTACGGTTCATCCCTGCATTTTGAAAACAATTGCAGAGTATGAAGCAGCCATTAAAATACACTAACATAATAACAGATCTGATAGCTATAGAAATAAAACATGCGTGCTAAACATTATCATTCATGTTAAAGTAAATTTCTGCAAGAGTTAAAGGCTCTTGTGAAGGGCAGAATGATTTCCAAAAAGATGTAATCTGATTTAAAAATTAAGCTAACACTTCATTGCACCGATTTTCTGCCACACTAAAAACATGAAGCATGGTTCTGCTTCAGTCACAGTACTAGCTAATATGAAACAATTAGTAATATAAATCTAATTATAACTTTAGAACAACAGCATCTGCTCAGTGGGCTTATAAATAACATGGGAGGATATGGGAGAGTTAGGCTGCATCAAATAACTAGAGTCAATTCCAGTAAGTTCATTTAAGAGCCATGTCCCAAAATTAACAGGAACATAATTTCTGGCAAAATTCCTGTATGAAAAAAAACCCCAAACAAAAAAACAAAAAAAACCCAAACAAAAATCCTATAGGTTTTTGGGCCAAGCATTTTGCTCCTCCTGAGCCTCAAAGACTAGTGAAGTGTGAAAACATCTGTCTGTTATCTTCCCATTACACAACCTAGCTTTACCACAGCACAAAAGCAGGTTGGTTGTTTCATGAGACTGAGGCAACTATTAATTAATATTATTGGATTAATAAACTGATGATATATGGAAATCATACACTTTTAAAGAGACCTTCTGCTGTTGTATTCCTTACAACAAAGCCAAAGAACAAACTCTAATATCATTTTCAGTTCATGTTCGCTTTAGTACTTGTAACTAAACAGCAAAGAAGATAAAGAGGTAGCAAAAAATGTTAACAGAAAGCTACTATCGACCAGGGTTCTCTTTACGGTGTGATCATCGATGGCTAGCCTGAGCAGCACACATTCAAAATCTATAAATGCACATTTACACGAACAGACATGGTTTGATATTCCTTTTACTTACACCAGGAGTAAAAGGATGGACCTAACCCATCATAACATTAACAGCTTACCACACCAAAAATATCCTATGTTTTGACTCTTTCCCCCTCTTCTTTTTTGCAGAGACACAACAGGGATATTTTCCAAGCGACTCACACATGAAAGTCAGGTGTTGCATGATTTAGTAGCCCTAAATATATCTTTCAGGAGTCTAATCCTGAGAGGTATTGAACATCTGTCAGTTCCACTGAAAGACTTAACACCTCTCAGGATAAGACTAAATAATCATTACTGTAACTTTGAGACCCTGACAGCAGTATTGGTCAAAGAATGCATACCTGCATCTGCATCTGTTGCCTGCACTCTTGTCAAAAGGGTTTTAGGCTCCGTGTTTTCAAAGACTGTAATGGAGTAAGGATCAGCTGTAAACTCTGGGGCATTATCATTCACATCTTCTAGAGTCAGAATAATATTAGCTTGGCAGAATCTTCCTCCTCCGTCTGTGGCTTTCACTAGAAGATAATAAACTGCTTGCTGCTCACGATCCAGTGGCATTAATGTTTTCAGTTCACCTATAAACAGAATAACACACATAAGTTGATGCGAGTTGCAAGACTTAAGCATCCCTAACATGTTTTCCTCCAAAATCTTTGTATTCAGAGAACCTTAACAACAATTTCCTTTTTGATGATAATTTCATCAGTGGCTAAGTCAACAGCTGTACTGCACTAATAAGCTCCACTTTGGGCAAAGCGTTTCAGTGGCCTGCCTTCTCAGCTTTAAAAGATTAAATACTAAAATCCCCTGCCTTTTTTTCAAATGGAAATTAGCTAAAGTAAGACTACCTGATGGTGCAGAAAGAGAGAGAATGTGTATACATGCACGAATCCACATGTTTTTGTATAAAGAAGATTCAAATAGTAAAGCTCTGGCTTTAACAAAATGCAAAGTAAAATCCACATATGTTTCTCCTGGGCTATTTAGTTGTGTTCCTTCCACAGCTATTGAGCTGACTGCCCTCCTCTAACGTTCAATGAATAAACAGAGCTATTCACACTATCAAAGATAACTTGCTGCTACAGACAAACCTCTAGAAGTCTAACACATACGTTCTTTCCAACGTGACAGAAAACACTATGACAGGCACAATGTGTAGCCATGGTCTCCTTTTAACCAATTCAAAAAAGCATTCTGAAATGTTGTTTACGAGTATTCTAGCCCCACCAGTTCTGAATTTATGTAACGACATGCTAGCCCAGCACACAGGTGATACTCAAAGTCAAAACCCAACCGTGAAGTAAGATCCTTCTCATTTATTTTGCCACTGAAGTATTCTAATCTCCTCCATATTCTCACTAAATCTCTGTATTTATCTTATTTAAATTTTTCTATATTGTTTACTACTCCCTTCCTCCTGTTTGTCTACCACAGCCTGCAAAGCACAGGACTTTGGCATTATCTTTGACCTGTATTATAATCCAGAAGACACGAATGCCATGAAAACCAAAGTCAGGCAAGTGAAAAGTTCATCTCGTTTCTATAATACTTCCAATAAAACTGGAGGGACTTTTGGTGTGTAGTATGGAAAGGAAATTTGTTGCTGCATCTAACCTCATCCCATTTAATATGCAAACCAAACAACGCCAGAGAATCTGAATGAAGATATTTTCAGTTTATAAATCATTATTGCTGCTACTACAATGAAAATAAAAAGCACAAAATTTATAGCATACTTTTACTCCAGTCACTTCAGCATGGAATTTTCTGGCCTTGGGGCAATTACCCTATTTACTCTTTAGTTCCTCATACATTGAAATACTTGCCTTTTCCCTGACTTCTATTCAATATTATTAGTATTTGTGTAGTAAAAACTCACATTTTAAACAGTTATAGAATAAACTAACCCTTAATGGAAAGCTTAAAGTACTGACATTTATCTATGTCTTAATGTAATAGTAAAACATTTTATAAAATGAGGTGATAACTGGAATTTTGTATAGCGTATAAAGCATTATTACCTGTGTCTGGAGTGAGTCTGAATTTTTCTGCTCCTGTGCCATGCAGTGTGTACGTAATTTCTGCATTGGAACGGATATCTGCGTCTGTAGCAGATACCTGCATTATTAGTTTGCCAGGAAGGGCATCCTCAGGAACAGAATCGGTGTATAAAGCCTGCAAGATTTTAAAGTTACATTAAATGACTAAACACATGAAGTAAGTAGAGCTTGGAAAGGGTATAATACCCTGTTTGAATGTTTGGTAACATATGAAGTGAACCAGAGGACGAAATACCTGAAAATGAAAAGAACTTACGATTTTCTAATTAATTACCTCACATTTATTAGATTTTAGAAAGGTAATTAATACTGCAACCATAGGGACTCTTGAGTATCACTGCATAGCTAAGAACTCTGAACACTTGCAACTGATTAACTGATAATTAAGTGCATTCCCAAAATAGGAGTTATAAATTTTTGGTAATTTTTTTTTTTCTCTCTTTTGGTAAATCATCCTTCTAGGTTTGACTCAGTCTAGAAGAAATTCATACCTGCCTTTTTTGTAATGGCATGAAATAAAAGCATCCAGTTTAAATAAAAATTAAGAAAAACACATGCAGAATTTAAAGGCACTAAGAACTCTTACAGCTCATCCATGTCAAGGGTGTGCATTAAATCAGCCTTACAACACCAATATTAACAAAGGAAAAAAGCTAAAAACATTGACTTAGCAGTCTGTATATAACTACAATAATTTATATAGAAGTAACCAACATAAACATTGACTAAGAAAAATAATCAATTGCTCACTGTATACTTGATCCTTCCCAGAACAAGAAAAGATTTTGCCTTTCCACCTGGTAACATCAAATCTGTGTTGAACAAGATGGCTGTGAAAAGTCCAAATGTGCTAAAGTAACAAAAAAAAAGCTGACTATGAAAACCCAGGGCTTTCTCGTAAGGCAGTTATATGTCTTGCAGGGTCCACCTTTCTGGGTTTTTTCCATTCTTTATTTTTCATGTTCATTTTTGCAGAGTATCAAATCTGGTAAGGTAGACGGCTTTGTAACAAGAAAACATTTATGGATTATAGATTTTTGGTGCTGTTGAGTGCAACTGCAGCATAACATTCCAGTCTTTTCAACTCTGTTATCATGAGAAATGCACAAATCCATCAACTAAGTGATAGTATGCAGCAGAGTCTTTGCTTCCTTCAGAAAACAGAGCATATAAACTATCACGGCTGCAGCCTAAAACAATTCCTTTTGGAGAAGTATGCATTAACAGAGGAGAACTGTACTACAGTTCTCCTTATACTCTTCAAATACCCATTCGAGTGTTAAAATTACATCAGTGAACTGTTTCTGCATTTTCACTTAAGAAAGCTGTCCATGAATTAACTTTTCTTTGACAGCATTCTATCTTAATAGTCCAAATTTCTGTTACCAGCATAAAAGGAATACCTATTTGTCAGTCTCCCGAGAAGCAGTTTCAGAGAAAACTTACATTTTACGGATGGAAGCAGCTGGACACAGAAAATACTAGATTGTGCCTACCTTTTCGCAAACTGGGCTATTATCATTAGCATCAAGGACTTTAACCTCCACCACAGCTTTAGTTGCAAAGGTCCCATCAGTAGCTGTAATATTTAGAAGGTAATTATCCTTTTCTTCCCTGTCCAGAGGCTTTTTGACATAGACCTTCCATTCATTCTGTATATTTTCAATAGCAAACTGTCCCAAGGGATCACCTCCTGAAATACAAAAAGAAACATTTAAGTAAAGACGAGACTGCTACTATTGCTTTAACAACATTAAGTTATAGCTAAAGGGAAAAAAAAATGTAAATACAACAAATTTAACTGCAGCCAACAGAATCTATAAAAATCAATGTAGAAATTCATGTAACGTTACAGATAACATCCTATCAAGGCATATGCTAAATAACAAAACCCGAAAGATATTCCACTGGAAATTAATAGTCTTACTATTTTGTGAAATTTCTTTTCCTTCATTCTTTAACTACATCACTAATTTCAGTGTATTTTTTTAAATAAAATTTGATATATAAGTAAACAACAAATGTAGGAAAGCATTTTAAGCAAGGCAAACGTAAAATGGAAAGCCAAAGACCTGTTTTCTAAAACTCAGCTTTTTCCCCTGAAGTTTTTAATATTCATATTAAGACACACACATTCTTTGCAGCTCTATGGTTTCTAATACTTTTCAATAATTTGGAAGACTAAGTTATCTCTCGCATCATTCCAGGATGACTTAAACGATTATTCTGACATTACTCAAAACGATTTACCTGTAATGTAGTAAGAGACTTGTCTATTGGCTTCTTCTGTATCAGCATCAGTTGTACTCAAGATGGCAATTACCCCACCAGTTGGGTCATCCTCACTGACTGTTCCTTTATATATCTCTGCAGTAAAGCGTGGAGGATTGTCATTCACGTCCGTAACGGTAACTTCAACCACAGCCGTAGAAGACAACTGAATTTTTTCACCTCGGTCAGATGCAACCACTGTGATTTTGTATTTGTCTCGTTTCTCATGATCAAGTTCTTTAAGAGTGGTAATCCAGCCAGTTTCCATGTTTATGGCAAAAGACTCTATAATGTCCAGTTCTTGAGAAGGATCCAAGCTGTAAGTAACCTGCCCATTGAGTCCTGAATCCAAGTCCGTTCCTTTAACCTGGATGACTCTTGTTCCAGCTGGCATGTTTTCTACAATGAATGCTTCATATGGGTTGGACTCCAAAACTGGTTTGTTATCATTTGCATCTTTTACCTGAATGCTTACCTCTACTGAGGAAACAACATTATAATCTTCATTTGCATACTGTGCTTGAACTGAGAACTGGTACCATTTAGTTGTTTCATGATCAAGATTCTTCTCAAGTTTCAACTCTCCAGTCTGTCGGTCAATCACAAAAAAATCATCTCTATTGCTTTCAGGAGTGTTCCCTTTAATCAGACTATATACTAAAGTCTGGTTATGCTCTGCTTTGATAACATCTATCTCAGTCCCAATTGGAATGTCCTCAGAAACCGTATACGAATAAAACGGCTCTGAAAATTTTGGAAGAGGCACTTCCGGTGGGAGTATTCTAGCATAAACAGGAACAACTGACTCTTTTTTGGGGGATCCGCCATCAACTGCTCTAACAAAGAAGGTCAGAAACTCATTTTCTAAACCAATTAAGCTTTCTTTTGTAGTAATTATACCAGACAATGAATCAATTTCTAAATTCTCTTTAACATTTTCAGACTCCGCTTCAATAGCATATGTGATGTCTGCATTTGTACCCTCATCAGCATCAGATGCCCAGACTTTAATGACAGAAGTACCTCGTGGAACATCAGATCCGATATTTACTTCATACTCTGTTGCTCGGAATTGAGGAGCGTTATCATTGTCATCTGTAAGTATTACATTAACAGTACAGAAAGCAACTTTTCCTCCTGAATCTTTGGCCATTAAACTAATGGCAATTACTTTTTCTGCTTGTGTTTCACGGTCAAGTTTTTCAGAGGTAAATATCTGCCCTCTCTCATTTGCATAAAATCTGTCTTTGGCAAAGTCATTCACAATGTGGTAACTGATGCGGCCATAAGTACCAGAATCTTCATCTGTTGCTTTAACTTCAGTCACCAATGTATGCAGTGGAGCATTTTCAGCTAGTTCAACCTCATATTCATTCTGGCTGAAAACAGGACTGTGCATATTGGCACTGGTTACAGTTATATGGACTTGGGCCGAGCTTCTGAAGACCCCATCAGAAACAGACACATTAAGATTATAATGTGACTTGAGCGTCTGTCTGCGTAGGTTTGAGATGGTGATAATGCCAGTTTTACTATTAATTACAAAATTCTTTTGGTCGTTGCCTGTCAGAATGGAGTACTCCAGCTTGTCAACATCTGAACTATCTGCATCTGAGGCTTGCACGCATGTCACAAAATGCCCTCGGGGAGCCAGTTCACTAATTTTAGCTTCATAAAGCAATTGGTTAAAAAGAGGGGGGTTATCATTGAGATCGGTTACGTCAACAGTTACAATGGTATCACTGCTCAAGGGCAGCATGCCACCATCTATGGCCCTTATTAGTAACTTATGTTGTTTAATTTGTTCATAGTCCAAAGTTCTTGCTGTAAGAATGAGTCCAGTGCTGCTATCTATGTGGAAGTAGTCGTGACTATCACCATTATCCTCAATCAAGTGATAGGAAATCCCCCTGTTTGTTCCAGAATCAGCGTCCGTAGCGCTCACTTGTACAACAGATGTTCCAATGACAGATGCCTCAGAAAGGGTTGCAAAGTAAGACTGCTCTGTAAACACAGGAGGATTATCATTGATGTCTTCCACTATTATGTCCACGAACACATCGGCGTGTGCCCCAGTTAGAGAGTCTGTTGCTCGAATGCTCAGTTTGTAGGCTGGGTGAGACTCAAAGTCAAGAGGGGCAACAACATTTATAACTCCGGTGTTGAAGTTGATAGTGAACTGATTGAAAGGATCTCCATCGGTGATACTGTAAAACACCTTAAGTCCTTCTGGGCTGTTTGCTTGTATATGTACCACGGGACTATGGAGCTGAATGTTTTCTGGTACCTCTGCACTGTAGAAAGGCTTTTCAAAAACTGGCATAGCTTTACTCATAACTGTAATTGGGACACTAACTTCAGCAGAAAAAGCAGGGTCTCCTCCATCTTTTGCCACTACTGTGACCAGATACTCCTTATTCAGTGTGTCTGGTTCAAACTTCTTCTTCAGTGAGATTTCACCGTTGGGATCAATTTGGAAATGTTCGTGATGTTCTTTGAGATAGTAATGCACCTCTCCATTTCTGCCTGTATCTTTATCTACTGCAGTGACACGTCGAATAACATGGCCTACTTCAGAGTCTACTTTAATGACAGCATAATATGGAAGATTGACAAAAAATGGAGCATTATCATTTACATCTTCCACTGTGACTTTAACTACAATGTGTGCAACCACTGATGGTTTATATTCCTCTGTCACTTCTATGACCACATCAAAAGATTCTTGCTGTTCACGATCAAATGGTATTCCTGTTGTTGAAAGGACTCCTGAAGTTGGGCTTATTTTAAATCTGCTGTCTGGATTGAGAATATGGTAAAACAAAGGCTCATTTATTTGATTCCCTATAGCAGTAACAACAGCTATTGTTTTTGCCTCTGTGGAATTCTCCTGCACTGTTGCAGAGTAAGAACTCTGTGTGAACTTCAGCTGGCTTGCTTTGCTTTCTTTCACGTTAATTTTTACAGACGCAGTGCTTGCAAATCTGCCATCAGATGCTCTCACTGTTAATTCGTATCTGCTTCTTAACTGAGTTGTATTTTGTACTGTTATGTCTCCAGTCTTAGGGTTTATTGAAAATTTTTCTCCAATGTTGCCTTCAATAATGGAATAAATTAATTGTGAAAAAATGCCTGAATCAGCATCAGTGGCATTTACGCTGATGACTTTCACGCCTTTATAGGTTGGAACCAAAATGGATGTCTCGTACAACTCTCTTGAAAACACAGGAGGGCAATCATTGATGTCAATTACATAAATAGTAACATTAGCTGCATATTCTGCATATAAACGTGGTATCCCCATATCATGTACTTGCACTGAAAAGTGGAAAATATTTGTCTCCTCGTAGTCCAGACTCATTACTGTCCGAATGGCACCAGTGCTAGAATCAATGGCAAAATACTTGCGGACAGATGGTTCAACAATTTGATAAACAAGCAAAGCATTAGATTCTTTATCAGCATCTGTAGCTCGAATTACTAATGGGATATTCTTGTCAGTCAGAACCACACTGTTAATTGAAGCTGATTCACTGATGAGTCCTGTATATTCAGCCTGCATAAAAATTGGTGTATTGTCATTCTCATCCCGAAGATGTACCAAAACTGTTGCATTAGTGGACAAGCCAGCCATGTTTGTTCCTTGCACAGTTAGAGTGTAAATCGGCAAAGTTTCAAAATCAAGTATCTTCTGAGAAACAATGACACCCGAGTTTGGGTTGATAGCAAAGGCATCACCTACGTTACCATCTTTTATTTCATAAACTACAGAAGACTGACTGTATGCTGTAACCATTCCGACAAAACTGCCAATGCTGGCACTTTCACTGATTTCTGTAGAATATTCTTTGGCTGTGAATTTTGGTGAGGCGTTATCAGAAACGGTAACAAATATATGCACAGAGGTCACTTCGCTCATCGGAGGATCTCCTTTGTCTGTAGCTTTTACCATCAGGTTGTATTCTTCCTGGTTACTACGATCTAATTCCTTTGCAATTTTAATCATACCTAATATGGGATCTATAGAGAAGGAATTTCCAATATTCCCTGTGAAGAAAAGGAAAAGTAATTAAGAAAGAGGTACACAGAACTTAAAAGGATGATTGCTTATTTAGCCATATACTAAAAGAGATCACATAGTGAGAACATAGAGAATAGTAAAGTTTCTTAGTTTCATTTAGCAAACATTTGTTAGCCTCTCTGGAAAGTGTTCTGTAATCAGGAGTTAGCACTAATGCTAAGTTTACTTGTGGAAGCGCTACATAAAACATAGTTAGAAGAGCCATCCAAGCCTTGAAAATAGATGCAAAAGATTTGGGGTTTTTTTCCGTTAAAAATCCTTAAAAAGATAACAAATATTTTGCAAGTTTCAACATTACAAATTATGTATTTTCTTCAAATTATCTTTGTCATTGAGTTCATGTTTGAGCCAACTTAAATATCTACTGAAGCTGAAAGAAAAATATATTCAAAAGTTAATATTAGCGGAATACAGGTTACATTTTATGATCTAAAATAACTAGACTGCTTTAGAAAAAAAAGTGTTTTAATGAATTCACACTTGCAAATCTTAATTGCTTATGCAAGTATTATTTAAATCACTGCATCAAAATTAATCTTTCTGAATTGGACCTATAGTGATCTCTCTCCTAACTTCCTATAAATACATAGGCAAGTTATTCCCTGTGATAGTATTAGAAAAAAAATACTACCTGCTGAGGGTTACCAGTTGCCATTTGATAAACACTTGTTTTCTTTGTATTTTCAAATATATAGCTGAACAACACTGCATAAAATATTCAGTTCAGGTACTAAATATGGTAAGATTTAACATTTTACTTCTTCAAAAATGACATTACTAAAGCCATGTTCTCAGCATGGAAAAAATTCATTAAGAACTTCTGAGTTATGCACACAAGTAGGCAAGAGGGGTTTTTTTGTGGTTTTTTGTTTGGTTTTTTTTTTTTTTCAGTGGAGGCTCTAAACACAGTGGCATTCTTAGAATATCCCATTACAAATCTAAGCAGCCATTACAAACATTTAAGGAATGTTCCTTCCATATGCTTAGAACATCAATTAGAATGCTTTAACCTCCCAGTAGATCACAGTCCTGTAAAACAAACCTAAGAAAGTCTTACATTTACTCCTACAAAAAAGCTGGAAGAAAGGAAGAGAACAGGGTGTAACTTTATTCTAGAGAGCATGCACACACATTTTTTTCTTGCTATGCTTTGGCATTCGTAAAAAAAGCACTACTGAAATGGGAAAGGCAAGAGAAAAGTTTCATGGACATTAGTCTCCTGTGTAGTAAAAAGGTCATATTTCTACAAATAACAGAAAACAAACATATATTTTAAGCAACTTATGAGACACTTAAATACATTCTTCCTCTTCAGAGTATCATAATCACAGCTTTGTTTTAATACAGTGTGGAAGAATGTTTTCATACCAAAATAACACTTTGGGGGAAGAAAAGGTAAATATTTACAGTAAGCAATTCCTATGCTTTACAAAGCAACTTATGTTAAATAAAAAAAGCATTTGCACATATCACCTTGCATGCAACAGTAACTGAACAACTTTTTATCTACTGTTCTCTTTAATATACAGTTTGTTATGCTTGTTACTGGGATTTTTATTTCAAATTACTTTCTACCTTGAAAGTAGTACTGCACATCGGTAATGAAATATTTAAATAACTTCTTTTTTTTCCCAGTCATAGTGCCTAAATAGTTCAGGACCTTGGTAATAGCAGGCTTGTATCTAGATTTAATGGACTGAGCCAAAACTCACTTCCATCTGGTAAGTGAACTCAGTCAATGTCATCCTGTTTTCATATTATTCAAAATTGCCATCACTTGAATTGCATTGTTATAGGCAAGTTCAGAAAAATACTCTGACATTAAAAATAAACAGCAGCACCTAATGGTCTTCTCTGGCCTGCAATCTGAAAGGAGCCTTAATGCTAAATCGACCAGCTATTAGACTTTCTTATATATTTTGTTGAGCTAGAATAGCAGTCCCACTATCTAAAATCGGCCAGAGGGAACCATGCAAAGCAACTCCTTCCTTGCTACACCTATCAGAAAGTTTAACTTCAAAACTGGAACTATTTAGTGGTTAAGTATCTGGATATTCAGAAATTATTTTTGAGCTCCTTTCTTCCACATTGTGCTAAACACGAAAGCACTTGTCTCAGGCTCTTACTCTTTTCATCAAATCCTTGCTTTGCCTGTGCCGCAAAATATCACTTACATTATCAAAAAAGAATGCTTTTTTTAGAGCTGAATTTAATGCTTCTGTAATTTCTAAAGAGCACACCCCTCTTTAAAGGTAGCTTTTTCTTCTACTATTAAAATGTTCCAAATGTATCTAAACGATAATATAAATAGCTGAGAGAGGGAGATGAATATTTGTCATTTTAGCTTTCTTTTAAATGCTCTGAGGCTATATCTTAAATATATGTCAGAGAATACAACACATACACCTGTACTGCCCTCTTTTTTTATAGCTATTTTTCACATGTCTACGGTTGAAAAAAGTATCAGCGAGCATTTTTTTCAAAATACACTGAAGATGTAAGAAAGTCAATATACCTGATTCAATAGAGTACACAATTTCTGCATTTTTTCCTTTGTCCTTATCTAATGCTGTAACCTGGAGTACCGCAGATCCAACAGCTGCTGACTCATACACCCGTCCTTCATAGGAAGAACTGGTAAACCATGGAGCGTGATCGTTTGTGTCACTAACATTAATGATGATTCTGGCATAGTTGCGCTTTACAGGAACATCTTGATCTCGAACCTGAAACAGTTAGCACATTACTAGTAATTAGCACTGTTATTTCAGTAGTTCATCAAATATTAGTAGTAATTCAAGGTTCAATCTGTACCAGTCACAGAGACAAAGACTGCATTCAAATTAAACATACAAATAAATGTTTAAATTAAGGGGAAAATTAAGAAGACATTAAAAAAGATGTTTGTTATCGACTACAGAAGAAATTTTGTGTTTATTTACCATTACTGTGAGAATATGCTGGTTCATGGTCTCATGATCCAGTTTGTCTGAAGTATAAAGGGAGCCAGTCCCAGGGTCCAGACGAAATTTTTTAAGACTGATGGGATCAGTGCTGCCCTGCATAGTATAAATCAGTTTATTCTTCTCATCTCTGTCTGTGGCACTGACTTGCAGAATTTCTGTCTCTGGTATGGTGTCTTCAGGTATAACAACTTCATATTTTGAAGCAGAAAACTGAGGCCTGTGATTATTTGTGTCTATAACTTTGATGTACACCTGAAATGATACAATGGGAAGGGAAAGCATTGATGATATTTGGGAACCAAATGAAAATAGGATATTGCATTAAAAAAAAAAAAAAAATCAGACCATAATACTGAAATAATTCCACTGCAAGAAAAATATTTTTCCAGGGAAGGGGAGAGATCTGAGAGGTGTAGGGAAGAAGAATGTCACTAAACCCAGATCTGCCTCACCTTCCCCAAAGCCAAATGAGAAATCTACACGATAAAAAATGTCTTAGGTAAGATATCTTAAACGGAATGATTTTTGTCTAAAGCACGGTAAAAAAGAATTCTTTAATAATTTTGGAATTTAAAAAAATTAAAAATTTTCAATATGCATCCCAGGGTGGGTAAAAATCCTTTTTATTTGTGCAAATTTGGAATTTTAAGCAATGTTTTCCAAGGCAGCAATGCACTGTTCTCCTCCTTGCCCTCACATAGACACAATCCTCTTTCAGCTCCTTACATTTCCAAGCCTAGACAAGAATGGAAAAGCAGTGGAATTCCCACAAAAGTATATTATTTCAAAGAACCACCGGTATTATTTGCTCTTCTTCAGCAGTGTAGCACAATCTCAGCACAGGTAACTGGTCACCTACACAATTTCTCTGAAGTTACAGTAACTTCGATGGTTCCTATTGCATTTTCCCACCAAAGTTCAGTTGGGTTCACCTATGTGCTATGCAGGCAACGCTCTCTTTGGCTGAATAATAGTGTTCACTGGAACCACGTGAGATCCCTGGCACACCCGCTTGCCTTGCACAGCAGCAAACTTTGTATAAAAAGGGTAAGACATTCAGCTACCATCCTGTTCCTTCCCCGGTGATAACATCAGATGAGTAACAGTAATGCAGAGGACTTGGCAGGTGGACAGCAAAGCTCCAAGAACACACGGCTAAATTCACGTTCTTTATATGCTGCACATACAGCCATGCTTTTAGCCACCCAAAGGTTAGCTGCTTTGTATAGATTAGTTAAGTGCCACCAACAGGTGTTTAAAATAAGGACTTATGATAACATAAGTGGGCTAAATTGCTCTTCGAAGATACTTATTTGCTTTCCATTGATACCCGGTGGAGTCCAGAGATACAGGATACCAAACTGCATGCAGCAAAAACTAGATGAGATGAATTCTGATAGTGGTAGATAATAAGGAAATGCCATACATCTCACTCCAGGAAGAGAAAACGTTGTCAACTTCAACCTTGCAAAACTAGCATCTTATGTTAAAACTTGTACCAAGGAAAAACAGATGTTAAGTGTATCAACAGGAGTCATACCAATTCCTAAAATACTTATTTCAGATACAGGTATATTATCCAGGTTGCAACTACCACCTAAGCTCTACTACTTCCTAATGGCAAATTTTAATATAGGCTGAAAACTTTTAAATAACTTCCAGATAGACAGAGGCAGTCTTTGGATATACTCTACAAATGCTACCAAGAGTTTAGGAGACTGTTAAAGGATTGTATTCTAAGTAGCAACGGAAAGACTTCTGCACCTATGTAATGAAGTTCTGCACCAACCCTGGAGGCACCACAGGGCAGACTGATTAATGGAAATGAGGATGTGGGAACATGGAAGACCTGGGTGTGGAACTCCTCTGATAACTTTGTATTATAACATAGGAAAGTCCTCCCAAAAACTGTGATATTGCCCACTCCGGTAGCTGAAATAACTGTCACCAGAAAGACTATTTTCACTGAGAATTTCACTCGGATAATAAAAAAGAAAAGAGAAGAATATAAAAGGGAATATAGGAACAGAGTTGAAGATGGCAAATGTGGGATCTCAAGAGTGAGAAGACAGATATAGAATAAAAAGCGACATGAGGAATAAAAACAGTTTAAAGTTTATTTGAAACCACAAAACAACCTGCAGGTAAGCAAGATCAGCAGGTGCTGCAACAAGCTGCTAAATGGAAACAAATCACCAAGACAAGATGGGAGCCACCCCCAGGTCCTGCTGAACTGCAGGGAGGAAAAAATAAAATAATAATAATAAAAAAAAAAGGTAATCCTCCTAATGTAACATGTGCTGTTAATAATATTGAGCTCCACCTCCGGACAGGCAGGGCGGGGAGGGGGGCACACGTGGGGGTGTGTGCACACACTAGTGTCCACAGCCACACACACACAAGCCTCTAACTTTTTTAGTAGAGGTGATCCTAGGGGTTGCTGGTCAGTGAGCCATAATCCAAGATATAGTACATTTAGGGAAATACTTATAAACATAGGTAGTTATTCAGTGTGTGAAACAGTCTGTTAGAAAAAATACAAACTATCACTGCTTTTTATAGGAAACTGCTGCCTCCCACGATTTATTAGATGTCACAGAAAATAGAAGAAATAGCAAATAAACTGATCATTTGGCACACTGATGAAATCCCTTGCAAGATGTTGCTACGGAAACAAAGGAGTTTGTTTTTGTCATGGATTAGAAACTGATTGAAGAGAGAAAACAAAGAGCTGGAATAAATACTGATTTTCAGTGGTGAGAAAAATTAATGGTAGGTGACCCAGGATACATATTAGTGAATATCTTTAAAATATTGATCTAGCAAATTCAACTGGAAAATGAACAGCAAGAATGAAAAGAATATGACCTTAAATATGTGATTTTTTTTTTTAGATTGTCATGATTAGAGAGGCTATAATAAAGCAACACAAGCACAGTTGCTGGTTTTTAAAAAAAATTCTGTATAAACAAAATACATTTTAATGCATCTTGGAAGAAGAAATACTGAAAGGTCCAATACAGTCACTCACACAGCATTTTAGGAAAACCACCTGCTCACTGAACACGGGTCCTCAGGAAAATGAAAAATGGAACCAAATGAAGATGGCCAACAAATTTTAAAAAATGCAGAAAAACTCAACCCTCAATACAAATCAAACTATAAAAATACATTTTGTATAACTAAAAGGTTAAATGACCATATACAATTACAACACAATTCATGGATACTATGCTGGTTTTATGCAATTTCCACCCCCCCAACAGATTAAGTTTAAACTCAGAAAAACAGTAAGTGAAAAGATAAAGTGTCAAATTTGATAGATTTAAATCAAAACTGTTACTTAAGTTCATATCTATTTCCCTTCAAATGGGGAAATACAGAAACTTAGGTCAAACCCTTAGGTGGGAGGGAATGCAACTCCAGAGCAACTGCGTTATATGAAGCTTCGGAGTAGAAGACATGGCTACCCGTGCTGCTGCTGGTACTACACAAAATGAATACAGAGTAACAGCATTTCTGGAATGGAGCACCACAAAAACCTGCGCAAAGTACTTAGTTAAATGCCAGGAATGAAACCAACATTGGTACCTGCAAGACTAACCACATAGCCGATGAACCAGCTTAACTGAGAAGTGATCTGTTGATCATACCATCAGAAGGACTTGGCATCCACTTCCTCTGGTATCAGCTGGTGAAGCAGTTAAAATGACCTTACTGCTAAACACGTGAGGAGACGTCCTCCAAAAAGGTACTGTTGGGCTGAGCAGATAAGAAGCTAGCTCATCAAAATGTACAGCATCCTTAAATATGAATTATTAACAAAAATATTGCTAAGGAATAAACATAATGACTCAGTCACTATGAGGGGCTTGCTCAGGTATTCCATTCCTTGTCAAAGTACTTGCTCAGGCATGCAGTTTTTCTCCACACTGGTAAATACAACTACAAATACCCAATTTGATCTCTTAGTGCAATCACTTTAAATTCAAAGTTTATCTTAAGACTCAAGTGAAAGGTGTTTTATCTACATACTTTAGGATTCATTTCTCACTCACTGATGTTGCTACTTGATGCCCCTCCCCAGACTCTGGTGGACAAGCATAATGTGAACCCACAGGCACCCTTTTGGTAACTTGGCTAACCGAATGCTGCGCTGCTTTAATCAGGGGAACAGCAGAGAGGGGGAAAGGAATTATTCCCCTCTATTTGGCACTCGCTGGTGGGACAGCAGATCCACTACAGTTTTGGGCCCTGCAGTGCAAGAGAGATCTTGACAAAGTGAAACGAACCCAGTGAAGGGCCATTAAAATCAATGGGGATCTAAAAGCTCTCCATCCACTGTGTAGAGGGAGGGCTGCTGGAAAGAGAGCCAGACTCTTCTCAGAGGTAGCACAGTGAAAGGACAAGAGGTGACACTCACAGGCTCCAATAAGGGAAACCATTTCAAGGAGAGGTGTTAAGCACTAACATAAAAGCTTGACCAAGAAAGAGGTGGCACCCCTGTCATCCCAGGCAGGGACCTGACAAGTCCCTGAACAACTTGATCCAACTTTACGGTTTGCTCTGCTTTGAGCAGGAGTTTTAACTAGAGGAACTCCAGGGGCTCCCTCCAGTCTAAACTATTAAATAAATGTACTAAGGAGACCCTGCTTTCAAGACAGGGATTCTTACTGATGCTAAGTGACAGGTGCTCCATGTGCAACTTCCTCTTACATTTAAGAGGACCAAATATTCATGTAAACTGTCAAGGCCTTCAAATTAAATGGAAGGCTGAAATAAAAATTGTCAGTGCAATTTTAAAGACCCACAAAGAAAAATATGGGTTTGTGCACCTGAGAACAAAATACATGAAGAGCTTGTGTTATTCTAAAGTAACATGTGTAATACAATAAAAACAGCTAGATAAATTCTCAATGAAGTTATAAGATTAAATTCAAATGAAATATACTAAAACTAACTCTTAAGAAAGACGTCGCATATTAAAGAGGCACACTATAGGAAAGTTTGACATTAACAGACCAGAATGTGATCTTTGGAACACAATGGTCAACGAGAATTTAAACTAAGAGGGCATTGCAAGGCTCTGCAAAGGCTGTGTCTCACAACTGCCCTCTACTCACAGATCTCACTGAGCGTGATGCAACCTGGCTATACAGAGAGAGAACAAAGCAGCTCAGGATTATTTAGGGGAAGGACTTGAAATCGATTAATTATTTGACAGGTGAAACCTAAATTTGCATCAGAATGCATTGATTATTAGTAAGTTATAGAGGAGGTATGTGCCACTGACAAAACATGCTCAGTGTGTAACATTTAAACATGATGTTCCTTTGGATTGTTTTAACCTAATTTTTCATTTGCTGATTCTATGTGGAATTTAAAATCTCTTCCTCTCTCCATTCATAATGACATTATAGTTACTTTGACGTGTTTATAATAATTTTCATCAACAAAAAGTTGTATTATCCAGAGATAATATAACTGCGTTCCAGTTCTAAAATGTCTCTGTGTAGCACTGCGGTGATCACAAACAAAAATGCACATTTAATCAATGAAGAACATTCTACCCTTGATTCCCAAATCAACTCCAAAGCCTAATATCCATATACATTTTTCATAAAGCAAGATTAAATATTCTGCAATAGCACAGCAATAGATAAAAAGCTGCAATTACCTTTAAACCATTTTAAGTATTACTTCCAGTGAAAAAAAAAAATGATAGACATACCAATGACTGGAAGCAGCTATAACGAGAAACAGGGTTTATTTTTTTTCCCCTTTCTCTCCCCGTGCCTCCCCTCCCAAAAAAAAGCAACTCAATAGTTCATATATTGCTACTTACATCCTGTGAATAACCTTTTCTATTTAAGGCCAAAACATTATAATCCAAAAACAGTATAACGATTTGTTTTTTTAATGATATTCCTTCCTAGTGTGACACTAGTCATCTCTAACATCATCTATCAAACACTGCTACTGTAGGCCTGGAACTTGTTTGTCCTTGTTTTGCATCATGCATTTGGCATTTAGATGTATGCAAAATTCTAATAGCCTCCACGCCTACTGCTGCTGTATTTTTCAAAAAAGCTATTTAACTGAAGTCCTGAAAGAGTCAAATGCTCTACAGATGTTAATGGCCTGAGGCCAGTGAATGCCTTCTAGTTTAAAGTCAGATTCAATATATTGCTTTTACACAATAAGATTTTGGTTTCTTGTCCCCCTCCCCAGCATCTTGAAAATGTCATTTCCTTTTTCAAATTAAACATAGAATTGTTTAATCTGCTGTTAAACAAGGTCTGTTAAATTGTTTACTGTATTTCCAATGTTTACAGCAATTACTTTGTAAGCTAAAAGCTGTGTATGGCATATTGTTGTTCCTAATATATGCACTCAGGATGCAGATTTTTTTTTGCCTGTCACCCCATTTTAACTGTTTATCAGCTCTTAGAAGCATCTAACACAACATCAACACTTAAACTTTAATCATCATTATTTCAGCAGTGAGTAATGGCATTTACACACTGGCAGCCATAAATCACACCTTCAACTTTGATTTCATATCAACATTTTTAATTCCCCTGCCTCATTTGAAATGCATCTTAACAATAGTCCTGAGGGCTATCTTAACAGATCAGTCCGTTTGCGTGGGCCAGGAGTTACGGAGGAGATAAGGGAATCAGTTAAACCCAAAAGTCTCTTCATGCACCTACAGTTACAGAGTTTGAACTAATCCATGCTCCTCAATCTATATACCCCAGTAACGTGAGACTCAAACAGCACCAGCGTAACTCGTGCTTACCCCACAAGCAGGGGAAAAAAGAAGACAATGCAAAGGAAGTCTTTGTGCTCGCTTGTAACAGAAACCACAACCTCTGCTCCTGACAACTCTAGCTGAGAGAGGAAAGGAAAGACACGAAAGAAAATCATACAAGAAGCAATCACAGAAATAAGAGATGATAAATTTGACACTGCTCCTCCAATTCTTCCGCAGAAGACTGCTGCGGTAAATGTTTATAATGTTCACTCAGCTTTACAAAATGCTAAAATAACAAATTCATTTAAAGAAATTGGACAAAGGCAACACTGTGCACCTCTGAGAAGAACTAAATGAACCCTGTCACCCAGAGGAAGAGAAGGGGTGAGGGTTAAAGTATTTTTGTGACCTTCCAATTCTTACTTGTTCCAGAAGACAAAGCAGATTATGGTTCAACTGTGACAGCTCAGGACGCCTGCATAAATTGAGCTACATAAGCAGCAGCACTGGACAGAATATCTGCAGTCATCGAGACCACAAATTCAGCCTTTACTAGTCCCCAGGTTACCCCAACACACATGGTGGCATTTTTGACTGCATTTTTGGGAGGGGGCGGGGAGAAGTGTATGTGGAAAGCCTTTTGCTCTCTGACTTCCCTGGCAAAAGGAATTCTCTTTTAGTTGGATTTGGGCTCATTCTAATTTTTTTCAAACTAATTCATGCCTTCTATCCAGCATTCTGTAATCGACAGAAATGATTCTGCTCAGTATTTTTACTACAACTAGCAATATATTTACAGCAGGATTCTCCAGATCTTTTACGATGGTTATCAGCACCAGCAGCAATGCCACCACAGCTATGATAGCAGCAAGTTCTGACTGGGGGATATGCTGTCATGTTTGGAGATTCACAGTCTAGAATATCACTGACAATTGTCACCATTGAAGAAAAGGCAACTCTCAAAGGAAACTGCTAACCTTGCAATCTCCTATCGAATTTAATCTATTTGACCTATCAAGCCTTCAGACATGCAGTCAGCTCAATAAAGATTCTGTTTTAAATCCTAACCATTGACAAGAAACATCTTTCCCACGGGCCAAAAGGAGGAAGACAACATACAAGACATCAGAAAAGATGACAGAAAAACATATGTACTGCACAGAAGTTGAAGAACAAGAAACTGCGTTCGTAACAGATTTCCATATACAGAAAAGACAGCAGCAACCCACTTATTGCTCTTTGAGCTACTGAGTGGTAGGTCAGTGATAGGGGTAGGAAACACAGACACATCAGTGTCCCAATCCAACAGTCTTAAATCAGTAAATAAATCCTTTCCTTTTTATTTGGAAGAAAAGCAGAGCTCCTCTATGCTCATGGCTCCATTCACACCAACCTCAGCTAAACCTTACTTCCAAATATATTCAGGTTCTGGACTAGGGGAAGAAACTAGATGGGAAAAACAGGAGGGATATACATCATAACATACTTTACTAGGAGTTATTTCAGTAGTGTCACAAAAGGCTTCTGCCTTAAAGTGAACTTATTAGTCCAACTGCAAAGAATTGCCACCACCATGGAGCCTTAGTAAAGAGGTAATTTGAAAAAAAATGTTTTGTCTAAGACTGCTGCTTTTTGGAGAGTGTTTGGCAATCTCTACCTCCACTGAAGCCAAAAGAAAGTACTCAGGAAGATACACAGAGCTGTTATCATCTAAACCTTATTTCTGCACACCATGCAGAAAGAGCAGCTCAGTTTCATAAAACAGTAATTGGACATTGTACAAGTTGTCATCCACAGATCCTGGGTGGAAAAAAATCCCTCAAACAACCTTACAATGGTGGTCTTTTAAATTTCAAGCTAAGTAATCATATTATTTGGTGATTTGGGGGGAGTTGGATAAAGAGGGGTAATTCAGGTAAGAAGTATTAATCCTTTTCTTGTGAGTAAATCATGCATGGAAGGGCTTAGTTTCTGCTTTCATTTACTCAGCTAATGTAGGAACATGATATAACTTAAAAGCGGCTGATTCAGGCTATAGCATAGTAACAACCTTCCACCTGGACCGCCTAACAACACGGCTCTATGAATATCAGAATCCACTTCTATTTTAGACAGAGTTCCTAATTTATATAAACCATATTCATTGTCCAGGATGAAAAACACAGTAAGAAGAAAATGTAACACCCTCTCCACCCACCAGCTACAAATTCCTTCTTCTGTAAGTGCTTCATTAGAAAGTCCATTACCTGAGTGCTGATAGATCTGGTTCCATCTGTTGCTTCTACTGTCAAGTTGTAATTTGATTTCTGTTCTGCATCAAGAGGTCTAGCGACAATGATAGTTCCAGTGCCCTTGTCCACATCAAATCGACTGTCATAGTTGCCACCTTGTTCAGGAAATTGGGAGAGGAAGAAGTTCATAAAACACAGCACTGTTGAATTATTTTCAGGTATGATCATGTTCTGTCTTCAGATGCTTAATGAAGGTGGAACTGTATACACATACACTTATATATTACACTTATTTTAAACCCTTTGGATTTTTTTCTGGTAATATGATATGCTGCTACTTACAGATATTTAAAACTGATTAGTTTTGGACAAAGCTGATTTGTCTGGCTCATGGAAAGTTAGCAGGCAGATGCTTAGCAAAATTCTCTACTTTTTTTTTTAACGAGAATTTAAAGATTCCAGATAGCAGGAAAATAAGAATTACTAGGTGAAATGCGATAGTTTATTCCTTGCAGACAGTCAGGTTAATCAGTGAAGAAATAAACTTTTTATCAAAATAAATGAAAATCCCAAATTGGACATACTGTCAAATTTGTCTCCTTTGGATCAGAGTACAAATTACTATACTCATATATGACTATAGATAAGGTTGAAAAAGCTACAGTACCTCCAAAGGATTCTCACCTCGATGCTGATTATCTAAAGAACTCACTATCCAATTCCCACCGAGATAAACAGGACTCATATAGGTGCTAAATGTTTAAATGCCCAATGTTTAAATATGGCCAAGCTCCTTTTCTGAAGCAAATTATCTTAACTTCCCTTGTGAAACTTTCAAATTACTCTTTGAAATATAGTTAAATCACTGTGTAGATCAATAGCTACACTTAGTCATTTAAACATTTAATTGATCATCATCATGCCACCCCGAGCAGACTGTCATGAGAATACAATGTCCATTAAGTACAAATATTGTTAGCAATGATAAATACTGCCATTTAACTACAACTGCTTTAGACCTCTCAATAAACTGCCTAAAACAGAGGAATCAATTTTTATTTTGGTCAAGCCAGTGCTAGATATGGCAAACCAATTTCTCCTAATTATGTGCATGTGTTTTTCTAATTGTATTTTAAAAGCATAGCATTCAGGTATCGTGAGTGGGTTTGTGTGGGTTTTTTTTTTAAATGAGTTTTTACATGCTGTTTTGTAAATCACTGAATGCCTTTTACAAAAAGCCAAGGCTATAAGTGAGAGGGTGAAGTTCCAAAGGTTGCAAATTTATAATTAATCCAAGAAAGAACAGTAAATACTGAAATGGGTCCCCATTCACATGTAGAAAGGACTTCATCTTCAGAAGGTTCCATTGCATGACAGACATATCAGTTTAGGAAAGATGGGCTGGATTCTGCTTCCCTGGATTTAAGATATTTGAGAACGACAAAGATAATGTAATCTTTCTAGTTTCACTGAAAGTCAACTCCTCTTACTGGCCCAGCTGCAGTATCTGAATCACATGAATGGATATAAACTGGACAGCGTGAAAGGCAGCAGCCTTTTTTATTTCTTTTAACAAGTGTAGATGACATTTTTTTAATGGGCTTTGTGCAACACGTCAGCTCCAGAAAGTGAGTCTCTAACCATTTTCTCAGATGGCCAGGAGAGGAGAATTTAATGTCTCAATGAAGTCATCTCCATTTTAAGGGAAGAGTAGGGTGAATGGGTATGAATCTGTTCATTCAGTTTCCCTGAAGGACAAGCTCTCTAACCAACTTTTTTTTCTTCCTTATCAAGGAAATCACAAAGGCCTTGCCTAATTTTTGTAGTAGTGGAGCTATCTGTTAATCCACTGAAGCAGAACTCAACCCAAACTTCTGCATCTGGTACACTGAAAGTGTAACAGCAACAGTTTTGGCCAAAGTCAAAACTGGATGCTCTGAATTGATGCTGTATAAATGTAATGATGACAAAACAAAACAAAAACGAACCTTTCACAAATGCAACTGTGAGCACTTTGATTTCCGAAGGGTTAATAAAATAAATATTTTATAAATGTACGCTTTCATTTCAGATCTCATAATCTGGTAATAAATTATGTGATCTCAGCAGATACCTTCTGCTGTACAGTTCAGGTCACAAGCCATCTGAAAGATGTAAAATACTTCACTAGCAAGCTTGTCTCCTGGCTCAGCCAAAAAGAAAGAAAGCATGGAAAGCAAGCACAGAACACAAAGGAAAGCTGTCAATCAAATTAATTCATGCTATTAGAAACAGTAAAAGAGGGCAGTAAAATGACCACCTGTAAGAGTAGCAGATAACTTCACAACATGATCACATATCAAACTTTCCAAAACACTCTTACTAAGAAAACAGTCAAAATCAAATGGTTTATTTTACAGCATATGGACAAGTTCTGCTCTTTCCCCTTGGAGTTTTCTGTATGTGTCTTTCTAAAAATAGCAGGAAAAGATCATCTATTTTCTGCTTTAAGCATACAATAAAAATTATGTAAATGTCCAAACTGTGCTGCATGCTTACAAAAAGCAAATCAAAATAATACTATCATCAGAATTCTGTTCAGATGTACACACTGTTCAGAGTGCACAACAGTTAAAGCAAACTAAAAAGGACAATAGGAAAGTACATCCCCAATCTAATTAACAAATTTTGCTAATTAAAGACCCCAGGAAATGCCATTGCTGTACTCTGTAGAAACTCTCAGGACCTCTGAAGCCTCTTCTATCTACTCTCTTTCATCTCCATGAACCACACACCTTTTTCTGACAATATGCCTTTCTCAACCTTTCCCCTAATGGACGCTTTTTGATCTACAGATGTTTCTGTTTGATGTTGATGGGATGACCCTGTTTGAATTGGAGCACATGGAACCCTCCCCTCTCTCCTGCTCACTTAAGTTATTTTTATATTTTCTGCTTTTCTACTCCCATGTCTATGTGCGTGTACGTTTGGAAGAACAGTAAAGGAGCAGCCTCAATTCCAAACTACTCCTAATGCAGAGAACTTTGCCCCTGTGAGAATGCAAGAAGGCATCTTGAGCTCTTTACGCCCTCTACACAGTTGTACAGAACTCTAACCTCTTGGTTTGTCTAAATGCAAACACTTTTTGTTCAGCTATGATCTAGTTGGACAGGAGCTCTTTTTTTTTTTCCAGAATACATTATAAAGAACCTTTTTTTAAAAAAAATCTATGTAAATATTTAATACACTAGAAATTATTATCAATATCATCACAGGTTGTTCATGCATGATGCATGCATTTAAGGGAAGAGCCATGTCTGTTCTGATGTGCCTGAAAGTTTTCTGAGAACATCCTCAAGTATTTGGTATTTATATATTCCTGCTACATGTATCAGTTTTACAAACTTTCTTTTTAACTGTTGCTGTTCTCAGAGTCCCTTAGGAAACACACACCATCAAACCAGACCTTAAAAATAATTAAATTTTTAAGCAATAATTCAAAAAATGCTATCCCCAACAACTTAACACCATAATCATGGCTAAAATTTTCAGCAGTAACCAACGTGAAAAGGATCTTTCTCTCTCTTGTGAATGTGATGGAAAAATCCCAATCTGATAAGGCTATTTTAGGGCCAGAAACAATTCTCTACAAGATACCCCTCCTGAAACAAGGCTGTGTTATTCTCCTTGATTCTGAAGCATGTGACACAGGACAGAACTTGTTTTTAGTATCAGCTATACAGCGAACACTTTGTGAATTCCTGGTGCTCACAGGACTAGTGAGTAAGTCTAAAATTGAAAAGTACTATTCCTTTTACCACCAGAGCATCAATGTATAGTCATATTACTGATCAGAATTCCCCTTTCAATGGTAGACGCTAAGTTGTGATATAGTAGCAAGAATATGTACAGGAAGAAGTTTGCTGGGATTAGGAACATTGCAAGCTTTCCTTTTAGTACTGAATCAAGGGACAGCAAACTGAGAAGCAGCCCAGAGGACAAGAAATCAATGTGAACAGTATAATCTCTCTTCGGGTATACTATCCTGATTTGCAGAAAACTGGCATTTTATTTCTTTCCCTATCCCACAGTCTATGAGATTGATTTGATTCATTTTAATTTCACTGACACAATATTCGTAAGTCATTTCCAAAACTGCAGCACAGCAGATATTTTGCAATGTAATTTTAATCTTTGATATATAGTGGCATTGATAAAAATTGAAAAGTCATTTTGATTTACAATGAAATAAGGGAAAAAATATGCATCCACAGCTAAAGAATGCCAAAACATTGCATTATTTAGAAGAGCAATTAAGAAACCAAGCTGCAATGAGCCTTCTAGTATCTCAGACTCCACGCATTTGTTTCTAATAATAAAAGCCCTTAAGGCATCCTTACCCGTTATGTCAAACCAAAGTGGTGTTCCAAGAGGTTCAACAGTTATTACGCCAATCATGTGAGCAACTGGGTCACTTTCCATCACCGTAAAAGAAAAAAAGGCTTCCTCAAAATAAATGGGCTCTGTAGGTGGGACGGGCTTTGGAATCCATTCTATGTGAAGCCGCGTAGTTGATGATTTTTGTGGACGACCATTATCTACAGCTTTAATCTGTGAAACAGACACATCTTTTAGGCTACAGGATCACATAAATCATTATGTCACATAAATGGAAAAGTAGTAATAAGCTCCAAGCATGTTTGCTTGTGTGAGAGATATCAAAAAAGGTTAAGTGTCTCTCAAAGTGCCACTTGCCCTTCATTATCTGGGCAGCAAATGGAGAAAAAGTATGCAGCACCTGACAGCAGCGCAAACTGTTACCATAAATTCACTTTTATTTTGCTTTCTTCCTGAAAGAGAGTCAAACTGATTGTTTATGTTCCCTCATCGTGTTCATTATCTGTCAAGCTCTGGAAAAGAACAGCAGCTTCTCGATTCACTTTCTCAATACAAATATCTGCAATCATCCTTTAAAAGAAAAAAACCCAAAACAGGCCAAGCCACAAAACAATACTTGTGGGTTCATTGAAGCTTTCTTTCTTCTGATACTGTAGTCACTCATCTGCCAGCTACTGAATAAGAAGTGATGAGAATACAGAAAAAAGAACACTTCATCTATTCATGATATACAAGATTCTGACTCACTGAAAGGATATCATAGTCCCTCGCTGCAGAAAATTTCTTTGATGAAACCACTCCAGTTTTCGGTTCAATAAAGAATTTGCCATGTTCATCACCATCTTCAATGCTGTAAGAGATCTCTGCATTGGGGCCTTCATCTTTATCTGCAGCAATAACTCGATAGATCGGCTCTCTCCTCGCAGTTCTCTCTCGTTCTGGCTTACCGCGCTCTGGAAGCCGGATTTTGTAGAACTTTTGCAAGAACTGAGGCTTATTATCATTCTCATCTAAGACCTTCACAATAACCCGTGCAATTGTTGATTTTGCAGGAATACCGTTGTCTGTTACCGTTACCTGGTTTTATTAAAAAGGATATGGTTAGTGCTCAATTCAAACATGGTCTTTCCAACAATGCTCTTTTTAAAATCAGATTTTCCTACAACTGTCTACGACAACTGTAAAGTAATTCCCTAACTTCAGTTACTTAAAGACCATTGAGTAAAGCTATTTGGTGAATATTTACAGAAGGCACTACAAACGTTTATTCTGCTACTATCTTAACATTTTGATGCTTCATGTATGGCACATCAGAGTCAATAGATATATATTAAATCTATTTCACTATTTTGCAGTATTGTAACTGAAATATTAACTTGAGTACAGGAACAGCACACAAATATCTCTGATAACAGCTTCACTGTAACAGTATCTTAACATACTTTCAGCCTACTGTTTCCTTTCAACTTTTCAATTTAATAATTTCATTTTACACCTCCAAAGATGAAATTCGTAAGAATATCAGTTTCAGAATTTGACAGGCCTAGGCACTAAAAATCCCCTATATTTTAAGACATAAAAATCACTGTCTTGTTTGAAAGAAGCTTAAAAAATTGCTTTTTAAGGAAGACACACAACACTCTATTTCCATGGACTAAATGAAATGGGAAATTAAACCAAACCTGCTCTTCCAGCAATAGTCAAAATTCCTACAAAAGAGCCAGGAAATGAGTATGAAATCTTCCACAATATTAATTCTAGGACTGACCTGATATTATTGGCATGGGTAGTGAACAAAAAGATAATAAAAGTAAGAGTTACGTTAATTTGAAATCAGAAAACAGAGAAAAAAATCCTTACCTACTGGAAAAGGATCAAACTGATGGAAAACCTTAGTTCACATTTAGGAATCTTACCTTAACTCCTACCAAATTAATCCCTTATTAGTTAATAAGGGGTTAAACATGAGCAGATGTAAACTACTTTAGCATCTATTTCAAAGAAGAAAAGGATAAGGGGTTTATATTCCTGCTTCCTGCAAGAGCTCGGTTAGTTGAAGAGTTACAGAATCAGGTCCATCATTTCCTGGCTGCACCCTGCCATTACATAAAGCATTTAAGTACAAATTCTTCACTGATAACACTATTACCTGACCTGTAGCAGATTTGGCTAAATCTCAGTTTCTAAAGGGAATGTTTTCCAAAAAAACCTGGCATTAAAGACACAAGGAACAATGACTGGTAAAGACACTTTTTTGTCAATCCTTCAGGTTCTTTTCCTTACTTTCTCTTTGCCGTTGCGTTGGTTTTGGTTTTAGCTGTAGAATTTTAATCCTCGTGTCTCATTTTAAGAACAGTTTTATGACTTGACACAGCACTCTTCCTCATTCTTTCTGTGGTCTCCCCTTCATTTTCTCATTTTCTCACGCCCCCCCTGCCCCAAAATCATCTTCCTTGACTTAATTTACCTTCCTTATTACTACACAGAAACACACAGGGATGTCTGAGGGTCATCTATGCCAGCTCTGCTGTAATTAGAGGAAACTGATAAACTGAGATATGTTCATGTAATTCTAGTGGATAATTGTCAAAGCTGTAGAGGAATGCAAAAAAAACCCAAAATCAAAAACGAAAAAAACCCACCAACCACCCAATTTTTCTAACATATTCTATGGGAAATGTATTACACACTGCAGTTTCCTTTTGGTTTTGAGTTTGCAAGGAAGATGTAAGTCTTTGCTAGGAGGAAGCTCCATATAGAAGTCAGACACTACAGTAGCACCGGGAAACTATTATAGGGAAGATATATCGTTGGACTCGATGATCTTAAAGGTCTTTCCCAACCTAAATGATTCTGTGATTCTAAGATCAGTGCTGTGGAGGGTGCTAAACAAAAACAACCTCCCTTAACCCAAACATTGATACAGGATATTGCACTTCCAACAAGCCCACCCCAATTTGGTGAGAACAAGTGTTTTTCTTTGAGAATATGGGTGACGAATTCTTTCACTGTTTCCCAGGATGCCCTGGGAAATTTGACTATGGAAAAACATAAGGATTCAAGGATAACATGGATACAAAGTAACGAAATGAATACTAATGGAAGACTAGAATTGAATCCCTGATGAAAAAACGAATTTACATTGACATGAATGAGGACATCATCAGATATTCTTTTTTTTTTTTTCTGTTCTCATCTATTTTAGGAAAAACAAAAAGGAAATATAACTTGGTATGGTATAACTTGCAAGCATGAAGGAAATAAAAAAGCAGGAGTAAAGTGATTAACCATGACAAAACACATGAAATGCAAATATTCATGCTCATGCCTAACATTTGGTAGGATTTCCACATATATGAATATGTGTTACCTTTAATACTTGTAATGGAACACCACCACGTATCTTTCAGTTCGCAAAAAAAACCCCAAAAACAAAACGCATCCCAAAAGAGGAAATTCCAAGGGGTACGGAGTAACTTGTCTATTAACATAAAATTAGCATTGCTCTAAGACAAGCAGAAAAAAACCTGGCAAATTTGAGGAAAACCTAGTTGGGTTTGAATGCCACATCAGTTTTGAAGACATTACTGACATAACAAACAGAATTCTAAGATACAAGAGAATAGCATGAAGCTAACCTAAAATAACTGCATGCAAAAAGTGCCAACTGGCGCTCAGAAAATAGTTACAAGTTGGGAATAAAAGAATGGGGCATATTAATTACTATCATGTAAGCAGGAGTGCAATCAAGGATCAAATTTAATAGTAAACAAGGAATAAACCCACCAACCCATCTGGTCAACATTTCAATGCTCAATTAATTAGCCAGATGCTCAGCACTTGGCTCATAATATTGCCCACCATTCTGTGCATTTCTGGGTTTCTTTCCAACCGATTTTCAAAGGTGTCAACATAAAACTAACAAATGGGAAAACTGCTACTTTGGGCCGTGCTGTCTGTCATTCTTGCTCTGTAGTTAAGAGTTCTTCTGTTGGATACTTTGCAGACTTTTATTTAAAACTTTAACAACCAGCTGGGATTCAAAATGAGGGAAGAATGAAGAATTATAAACAGTACCAGCAAGCAATAACCAGTATTCCAAACTAAAGAGCAATCAGCTTAATCCGCTCTCTTTATAGAGAATGCTGAAACCAGAAGGATTTACGTACCGCTGTGTGATACTGTAACCTTAAAACCAACTTTCTGAACCCTGTACATGTTATCTTTTAATAACTTCGGTTAAATTAGCAGGCACGACCGCTAGCAGACAACTACCCATAACTTCACACCGCTAGTGTGATCTCTGGTATAAGTTTTGGCCCAGAACAGGTAGCACGCTCCCACACACTGCCTAGCTGCAGCCTGAGAAGTCACACAATTCAGGCACCACTCTCAACAGGCAACTGGGACGTGGCCACCTTGTTCCAGGGACAAGGTATACGCATTCAAAGCTGTACTGTGCCAGGTGGCTTCAGGGTCAGAGAATTATCCACAGCTCATTTTATTTACTCTATAGATCTAATACAAAAGCCAGCACAATATGCATAGCAGTAGAAGTCATGAGATACGAATTTTACAATCAATATGCATAGCAGTGGTCAAGAAATGAGATATAACTGACATGAAGTGCTTTGGGAAACTGACACAAGTAGATTTAAAGAGGTAATTTAAAAGAGCATAATATAGTGACTTTACAGGTATAATGTGTCTAGTACTAAACCAGAATTGCCAATTAATTAACTTTGCTATTAGTACTACTAGAAACACACTGCAGAGGAAATTCCACCCTATTGCTACTTATGTGCAAAGAGTTATTTCCAAAGCTGCTATAGAAATGAAAATAATGAGAAAAATTTCATCTAACAGATGCATTAATCCAGCTTGCAATGCACCAAAAGAATAGAAGAGGGCCAGGAAGCCTGTATGTACACTGGAGTTCTGCAAAAGTATAGTCTGTGCTATCAAGGAATACCATTCATCTCCAAGCCTAGGCAGTCCTTGCATTCCTATTAGAAAAACCTTCCTACAGATTTCACAAATTTTGAGTAAGTCCAGACTTGCTTCTCTAGCCTTAATGTTAATTTTTCTGACTCACACTGCAGTCCTTTACCCATCATCCAGGAGGAGAGGCACAATAAAGGCTCCATATAAATCTTTAGTATGTAATTACCACTGTGAAAATTAAGTCTTCATTGCAGGTGACATACAGTGCTCTCACACTGCATGGCAACATTGGGAAACTGGAAGACTCACAATTGTCGATGTGTTTTTCCTTCATGTTGTTTGACAGAGAGTAATAGGTATTACATAAGTTCCAGGTGATCAATTAAATGTAGCTAAATAAAAGAATTATGTCACGACTTTCATGCTTTTGGACTCCAAACCTATAATGCATATTTTGCAACTCATCTACTTATGTGATTGATAAATATGTTATGCAGAAAAAAAGGTCTACTCACTTACAATCTGTTTGTATTCTCAATGCTAAAAAAAGATTCTGCACTTTTTCAGAGGTCTATATTCAGCAAAAGGCAGGCTGAAATAGCTATTCCAATAATAACACAGGATAAAGAAAAAAAAAGGAATCGCACTCCTCCTTTCAACAGTTATGCCTTTGTACTGTTCAGGAGAAAATCTTGGTTTACAGATATAAAAATAAAAAATTGCCTTCTATCTGTATCTTAACTTTTTGCTTAAGAAAAAGTCCCAACACACCATTTTTATAAGATAGGTAGTTTTGTGCATTGCAATATAATGAACACAGGAGCAAATTACTTCTGAAATCCAGTTCTCTAAATTCTTCACGTAGTAATCAAATGTGGTAAACTTAACTCTGTAAAAGAGCAATGAACTTACAGTCACTGTTTTTCAGAGAACTAAAGAAATTATTTACCTCCAGTATGTGCTCTCCCTGCTGCTCTCGATCTAGTTTTCTAGATGTGGTTGTAATTAGACCTGTAAAGATAAAAGAATAATTAATCAGATCCTCCAAGAAAATAATCTAAGTGGAGGTTACGTTAAACCAGTAGTTACTGATACACCCAATCTCAGTTTCTTCTTCGGTGGTCTGTTCTATTTTCGCAGAACTTACGCTTTCATTACGGGAAGGGGTGAGGGGTTTCCAGTTCTTAAGGGCCGTGAAAACATTCTTTACAATCTGAAAGCTAAGCTGTTGTAGCCCTTGAAACACACACAGTTCAATTTTCCGACACATCTGTGCATGCCATGTTTCTGACAGGATTAACGTATGTAATTCCCTCCCATAAAGTCTTGTTTTCAGAGGGTGTTCATACACCTTATTCAAATGATGTTTACGCACATTATTTGAATAATTACCAATCTCTTCAGGATTTGTTTGTTTTTTTAGTGATAGCAACAGAAAAAGAATTAACTGAAGAGATGCATTAATGGTAGAAACCAGAGCAATTTGTGTGTGTTGACTTGATTTGGCAATGACAAGGAGTCAAACACACTTGCTGTTGGCAATAGCAGAGAATGAGGACAAGTTTCTGATGGATGATGTTAGATTTTCTTGCAAGAGTTTGATATACCTTTGAGGCAAGACTGGGAAGGCATGATGAGTAAATGAAGAAAGCCAAAGAGTAAGAGGTGACAAGAAGACAATGAAATCTAAATACAAAAGGATCTTATTTGAATTAATTCTCCCTAACCGTAGGTTCAAAATTTTAAGTACTGAGTTTCATGAAAAATAAACTCAGCCAGCTCTCAGTTATAGTTGAATGGCTCGCTGTGGTGTGCATTAACCATGCCATGGATGCAGATGCAAGCGATAACAGTTTCTTTGCTGCACAGAAGCCATTAACCTGTTTGAAGGTACAAGTTGGCCCCACAAATACCATCACTGTGCTCACATGGCACTGAGCCTGTGCTAGGAAATCCTGCTAGACCCAACTTCACTTTTCATGGAGCAAACTCCAAGATTTGGATTCGCTCAACACAAGCCACTACTGGCCAAAGCATCCCATATTCTCTGCAGCAGGAATCCAGCATATGCTAGATACAGAAGATGCTGTAATGTCATGAGACCTTTTATCCAACTGTCCCAGCTTTTTACAGTGACAGAAAAGCACTGACATCTCAATCCTTAATTGTTAAACTGAAAAACAGGGAAGCAATTACCCAATTAAGGACAAAATAGAGAACAAAACGCAGGCACATACTTCATGTTCCTTTTTCTGACTATAGTGTAAGCTTTTTATTAATAAAACCTCTTATAAGCAAAATTAAAATCCATTTATAAAGTTTTCAAGGTTGATCTGCTACAACAAAAAAGCCTTCAATTTTGTCTCACAGCTGATAAAAAAATAGAAAGTGAAGTAAGAAAGGCAATAAAGATTTCAATTTCACTTAAAAGAGAAAGGCCAATAGAAACAGAATTGTATACCACCCGTGCATAGCTACTCAACGCTCCGGTCAAAACAGAGTGGTAGTCTACATATACCAGCAAAATAGACAGCCTGCAATAAATAATATTAACAAAACCTATATAAGGCAATATTATAGCTGTCAAAGATTCAAACAACTATTTTTCAAAAAATGCAAATAATGGCTGTTTCAATTATCGTCAAACCTGCCCTTGTTTTTCCAGCAATTTGGTTTGCCATTGTATCAAATCCATTA
Organism: Burhinus bistriatus; assembly: GCA_013397275.1. Classification (NCBI taxonomy): domain Eukaryota; kingdom Metazoa; phylum Chordata; class Aves; order Charadriiformes; family Burhinidae; genus Burhinus; species Burhinus bistriatus. The sequence continues at coordinate 154,593 of VYXH01003590.1, forward strand.
TATACGCCTAGTATTCTAAACAAAGATCTGTCATCTTCTCCTACTTCATCTTTTTATGGTTTTACAACACATAGAATATATGTGTGTAATTGTTAGGATACATCTTAGTGGTATTATGAAGTAATTGCCCTTAATTATAAAGAAAGTGGGAATAAAAATTAAAAAAAACAAGGAAAAAATGTTGCATTAGTACTCTAAATTTTAGGGGGGGGGGCACAGGGAAGACAGAAAAAAAAGGATGTGAGAACTCTGTATTAACCTCCTTGAGTTAGGATCTTCCCATAGAGATTACAGAGCTGTGAACAATGACAACTGAAAATATTTATTGTCACATATTCTAAGCAAAGCTTTCTCCCAATTTCCTGGCGGAGGCTGGTCAAGCCACACCTTTTCTTTTCGCAGGCTCTACGGGGAGCAGCGCAGAACTGTTAATTGAAAATAACAAATGGCAGAGCAGACACCTCATCTGCTTCCCTTGAGCAAAGGGACTTGTAGGTGACTTCGAGAAACATAAGCTCTCCTAAACACCTCTTTCTACCACATACCTCTGGAGAAAGCCAGCACAAGCCCTCCCATGAAGTATTAATTCTCCGAGACTCACCACGGTTGCAAGGGAAAAGGGTAAATTTCAGCATAGCCACTAAAGGAGCTGGCTGTTGAGTAGCTGGGTTGAGGATAGGGAGGATCTCAAAAAGCACAGGAAGAATGAAGTAATTCCAGCAGAAATATCTCATTATGCTTGCATTTCTCTGAGTATTCAATATTCAGTCTACACCCTCTGACAGTATTAGATTCCATGTCTCATAGCAGCAGCAAGCCGAGAATTGCTAACACATGAGAGCAGAAAGACGGCACCTTTCAACAGCTTCCTATCCACTTTTCCCCCAGCAAGAGCCATTCAGACTGGAGCCACTGCCAATAAATGCCAACTAACACTTTGGGAAAAAAAATATTAAAATTATGCTTTTGCTGCAAGCACTCCAGACAGAATTCCGTCATGTACCACTACTCTACATACCAGTTTGTTAAAGAAAGTCTAGTTCCAGATACAATTTCTGTTAATGAAGCTGGTCAATACAACTCAAATGGGTAAGCAGAAAAATATATATGCTTTCATCTGTTAAAACTTCCAGTCTTTTCAACCAAGCATGCCACGCTTCTGTTGAAACACTTCAGACCAATAACAGAAGGGTTTAGTCTTCACCATATATATCCTGTATATTCAGCAGAAACTAATGCCAACAAAGGAAATGTAACACTTCTGGATTTAGAATCACATACACATGCATGACATTCTTTTTATTTAACTCTTTGCTGCTAGCCACTTTCCTAAGTGAAAATTTAGCTTCAGTGAAGTGTTTCACTACAGCTTAAGACTGTAAAAGGTTTGATTATGGCAATCACTAAGTTTTTCCATTTTTTCCAAATTTTTGTATATTATAAAACGCTTAATGCTGCACCGACAGATTTCATCAGTTGTTGAAGAGCTTTTCTGAATTGAGGCTGTGATAATAAGGTCGAGCGTTCCTATGCAGTGTGGCTTTTGTGACTGCCCGTTAAGATGGTTGGGGAGAATCTTTGGACCTAATATAAGTCAGGTCCCTGCAACAGAAGCCACCACTGTCCTCTTTCTACTGAAAACAAAAGTTCTCACGCTTTTTAGATTGAGCTCTCTTCTGTTTTCTGTAACAGTCTGGAGATCTTGCCGTGTCCCTCCCTCTCCACAAACAAATGAATAACCACACCTTTGCATACACCGCAACCCCACAGAAGTGACAAGTAAAAGATGATTTCAGTCTCTGAAGAAGTCTGTAACGTAAGCTGTTTTGAAATCCTTATTATGAGGTGGGGAGAATCTGTTCACTGCTGAATGAGAGAAATGAGAGCACGTGTTGAGAAACAGATCACTGTGACAAAGCATTCATTTTTGAAGCAAAACTGACTCACAGAGCATTGTCTTGCAGTCATATTTTCTCATTTTCCTTCTGCCTTCTCTTACCGTCCCTCCCCTCCGTGCAACCACAACAGGAACAATAAGCTCCAGTAATTCACATCACTGACTATTATTCCATCTGGGAATCAAAGCACACTATGGCAAGATGGGTCAAGTTTCCTTGGGAAAACACAAGTTTATAACACATATTCATAAGCTAATGATGAGCAAATGGTACTTCTAGTGAATTGGTGCAATTTTTCTATTCAGTAATGTTTCAGAACTCACCTCATCAGAAACATTTTCGTAACAGTAGCTTAATAATTTAGGGAGTCTTTGGACAAACCACAGCAATTCTGCCTCACAAGCTGGAGAGGTACTATAATGAACTGAATCTAACTGTAAACACCCATAACAAAAACAAAACAAAAACCCCACACCAGGTAACACATACAACTGTATTATTCTCCCTTCCTTCCTCCTTTGAGTTTACATTCTGGGGATATCTGCTGTCTATTTGAGGTCTGTTGAAAAATCAAACTAGTTACAACTGTATTCAAAGAAAATTTCCTTCAGATTTCTATTTGAAAGAGCATTAAAACAAACAGACAAAAATGCAACTACAGCATTCAATTACATAAATAAAAATAAAACTGCTACATTTGGAACAGAAAATAGCACAAGGGAGTTGACATTAGCAGGGATTTATTTTATCCCATATAAGCTTTCACCTCAGTGCAGTTACATCACGTTTACCTCTGTATCTGAAACGCAGCACATCAACAACAACTTACATTCAATGCTGAAATGGCAACCTCTTTACAAAAACGTAGAGCACTAGGTGGGCACCGTGTTAGGAATGTGACTATTAATGTCATGCTGTTAGCTACCTTTATAGCACGGATGATCTCGCCAATGAAAGGAGTAGCGTCAGAAAAAGTGGTCTTTGCAAGGGGAGGAAGAAGGCTCAAAATTTTTGTCTTGCTGTATATGCATCGTGCATTCCCTGCTAGAGGCATACCAACAAATGCACGCATTTGTGTTTTCAGATGTACACAGACTTTCCGACTACGCATTCGGGATGAGCTGATGAAGGTTCTGGAGCTGGGTGGGAGTTTGGCCGTCAGCCAGGGCTAACCCACCACGACCCAAAAGACTAAAGCAAGTGCCAAGTCTACCAGCTGCCTCCAATGAATCTGAACCGATAGGCTTGGTTTGAATGTAGTACAAAACTATTTGAATTATAGTGTATGAGAAGAAATACAGTTTCTCTGATCCTTGAATGCATTGGTACTGAAGGTTTAAGGAAACGTGGAAAGCAGCTACAACATTTTTTATCACCAACTTCAACAGATACAGGACACTGGAATTAAATACGATACGGGAGGTTACATTTTGTTGATGAGATTTTTGTCTTCTGTGTTGAACTCAAACCATAACCAGTCAGCAGAAATGTTTTTTTCTGGACTGCATTAGTGCAACTCAACCAGTTTGAAGCTTTAGATAAGTTTACTCAAAATGTATTGCTATTTAAGCTCTTGTTCCCCCACTTCAACCTCAAAAAGAACAAATTACTAATGAATGTTAAAAACAATTACCTTGCGATTTTCTTTACAACGTCTTAATACATAAACCAGTGTAAGAGTTGAAGTAAGTATGGATTTTAAATTCACATGTGGCTGTAATGATAGCCTAGTTTGACTACAGCATAACACAACCCTAAAGCACTGGGCAAATTACAGCATATACTCTGTAAGTCGAACACCAACTATGTCTCTTCAAGCAATAAAGATGCTGTTGCACCTTAAGGCTGGATTTCCTCATTGTCCTAATTTAAGAAATAGTGTCTTATATCCAATTCAAGACAGCTTTCCCTTCTAGACAGAGGAATAGATCCTTCTTTTGTCTGATAGACTAAGTCGTCCACTGGAATCAGCAGTTTCCTCCTCACGGAAGTACTGCGTGTGATCAAGTCATGTCTTAGACTTCTCTGATAACACAGTGAGCATCAAGTCTCACTGTCAGGAAGATCTCTTATGACATTGTTTTAAACCGCTTCCAGTATCTCAATACTTTCTGAAGGACAAAATGACTGATGATCACAATAATCCATGGTTGTTTCACCACTGCCACAGAAAGACAACTACTTTTTTTGCCTCCTTTCTTTCAACTGATTTCACACCTAACTAACTTAATTTACAATCAGTGACCATCAGCAAAGGCCCATATTTCCTTTCTAAAGATGTTCAGATATGCTTTTTGGCAAGACTGCAGTCAAATCTTGTCTTCTATGTAAGCCAAGACAAGGCTTCACAACCAAAGTAAATAAACAGGTTAATAAAAATAGGTCAACTAAAAGTAATAGCAGAGGGATTTAAGAACAGATTTCAGCTTTGCAGCTGACAAAATATAAACGCCATGTCTTACCAGTGCTGTATAAATGACAATTATAAGCTAGACAGTGTGCAATTGTAATATACCACCATGAAGGCAGGCTGCTGAGTTAAAAACCAAACAAAATCATAGTCCTAACCAACTATCATACTGGAAAAAGCATATCATAAGGGAACTGAACAGCTTTGGTTTACATAGTCCTGAAGACAGTTCCTTAACAATTTGACTTGCTTTTCATTCCTAAACTTTTCCTTGTCCTAAGCGCCTTAATAGCTCTCAATAAAACCAGCAACAGAATCGTCACCAGTAATTTTCAAGTGCTGAAAATATGATTTTAAACTTATAGTCCCAAAAGAAACTAGCAATATCATTTACAATCACATTAAATGGTTGCAAATGCCTCTTCTGCTCAAGTAAAAGATTTAAAAGCAATAATTTCTGTTCTTTTTAAAAAGACTGGAAAAATGATACCACTTTTCAAGAGAAATCGAGAGCCCAGGTTTCTCTTTCCACTCTCTTAGCTGAATACTCTATCCATTAGCAACAGAGTCATACTGTTGCTTGCTTGTTCTCTCTGGCCTCTTGGCTCTTAACTTTTTTTTGCTATATAGTTGTTTCAGTAGAACAAAGATCACTTCTGCCCAGCACAGCTTACAGCCCAGTGGCTTAGGAGACTTTTCTAGGCAGTTTAAATCCACTTTTGGGGCTAAAGGAGTAGTTTTTTCACTTCACGTATGAACTTTCTGATCAGGGTATTTTAAAAAAACCGAGTTACGCTACCCTGTAAATAGACAGTTTTAGAAAAATTAAGAAGGGACACCTACAGCTGTACACTGTGTTGAAATTGGTCTCCCCTTTCTGTTAAGTGTAGCATAACTGCACTCAGCTAGTGCAGTCTTTCACAGCTTTGGTGCCTTTTGCCCTCTTCATTTTCCATCCGCAACAGTTCAGGAAAAAGCCAGCAGGACATTCCCACAGTATACAGGCACCTAGGTAAACTCCAGACTGAAAGAGCTAAAATGCGTTATAGAACTACACACTCCATTTGCTTTTCAGATCACCTTTTTTGTGGTTGCTGGGTTTTGGTTTTTTTTTTTGTTTGTTTGTTTTGTTTTGTT
>VYXH01003590.1:164552-181711 GCA_013397275.1 Burhinus bistriatus
TTTTTTTTTTTTAAGAAGAACTCCCTTATTCCAGTGTTCTCTGTATATGGATAAATGAGGTACAGATTAGCACTTTGAGGTATTTCAGGGTTTTGGGCAGCCTTAAACCTATAAATAACCTTCTTGGGATTTTCTTTGGCTACTCATTTAAATCATTTAAAGGAAAGTTGAGGCAACAGTCTAACAACTCCGTTAGATACAATTGTGCTTACTATCTTCTCTCCTTTGGTGTTAAGGATGGTTTATGGATGACATGTATTTACAGAAGTACAGAGAAAGTTGTTCAAATGACACTACAAATATTAGGGTATTTCCAACACCATTACAGGCTTTCTTTTGATGCCCCCTAACTCCCTATACATCTAAACCCTAAACCATTCATTTCTAAGTGAGAATTTGAAGATTTATACGATGCTGCTGCCTTTTTTTCCCCCTTTCCTTTTCTTTTGTTTTAATCGCATGTTATTTCCAACATTTACAGGACAGAATACTACCAGAACAAGTCTGGAATGCACTGCAGTCTTTTATTCACTGATTGAAAGGGAACTGCTTTTGTCACTGAACCATATGTAAAGACCTCCATGCAACACTCATGACAGATGACCACATAAACTGCTGCCAAAGGTCTTGTCTCAGCTCTCAGAAAAGCTGAAGAAGAATTTTATCGCTGACTCCTAGTTAGCCTTTGACTGTGATTCCACTGTAAATTTTTCAGAAAGAAAAATTATATCACATCATGTAGAATTATATTTTTGCTGGGATTGATCGCGTATTTTCATCACTCAAAAATCAAGCCAAGCTAGATGTGAATCAGAGCACTAATTCTAAGTAATCATCTCTTAATAGGAAATTAATCAATACTAATGTTATAGTGGTATTATATACACAAACTCCATTAAGTTTACTACTCAGAGAGCCTGCAAAGGCAAGACTGGTATCTTTGAAAGCCATTGTACTTGTGAAGGTGGTACTATGCAAGTGGCTCACAACAGTATCTGATCAGTCTCTTCCCTGACTAGGATTACAGTTCTGCACATTATATATTTCAGCTCAAAAAACCAGACGATATAGAGGGAGTCTGTCTCCATCACCAGTTCTGCATCAGAATATGGAAAAATTGAAAGAAAACCTGACTTTCTTTTAAAGTCTTGCTTTACAACATGGATCATGCACAGTATGACCTGAAGTTTTTATGCAGTTCCAGGGACAGAAAAAAGGAGAAGGACTGCTGTGCTTCCCGTTTATTTTCCCAGCTCCTACTATTTCTCTTTTTCCAAAGAGATGTAAGAGAATAAACATAATAAATAAATAAAAAAGCCCCAAAACTACCACATAAAATCTAAAAGAAGAGATCTCTACATAAATGCTTGCAAATAATTAAGATAGCTGCTTATAGTATAACAAATTTTCTATCTTTTCAAGTGCTAAATCCCTAAATATTGTAGGAGTGAGTGGATGTGAAGACGTCAGTAGAAATTTCACAGATATGAATGTGTTTACCCAATTCCAAAAAAGACCAAATTGAAAACCGCTAGTCTAATAGCACTTCAAGTTAATTAAACGATATTTAAAAAGGAAAATAAAAGTAGCATTTTTCAGAATTAAACTCTCTTTCCAAATGTATGTGTATACAAACTTTTGTCTACTCATGTAACCCTGTCTAGCTGCAGGAGTTTAACAAATATTTGGGTTAATTTTGGTCACATTTTCAGTAAAGGTAAAGAAAAAAACTAATCTGTTCTAAAGGCAGTGTAATCAAATACTTTATTTTCTCTGCATGTGACAGGTAAACAGTTGGGCACACAGAGGGTGCTACATATGCTTCGAGCTGTGTGCCATGAATGAACAGTAACTGAGCCTGGCATTGTTTGCCAGCTACAGAAGTAACAAGAACAATTTCAGTGTTTGGGTTTTTATTTAATTTTAAATCACATTAGTGTGCAAAGTAGTAATACCGGTTTTAGTCAAGTTCTAAAATATTAGGTCAAATGGGATTAAAACCCACAAGTATTTAAACAACAAAGACTTCATTTGTTAAAATGAAGGCAATACTACTGTGCAGTCACTGGCCCTTCACTTCCTCACTAAGTAATTCCCCAGTGTTATCGGAAACGCATGGAAGTTGTTTGCAGCTGTACCATTTCCTCTTTCACTTCACTCAGTCTCCAAATCAGACACGCACACACACACAAAAAGATACTGCTTTAAAGATTATAAACAGTGTAAAAAGATAAAATCATGTCAGGCAGATGATCTGCCCGTGAGCTATTAGCATTTTGTAACTTCACAAAGCTCTAATGATTACTCGAGACTAACAGACAGCGAGAGCCACAGACTCGGTGTTACCAAATTTTTAATCACGGTGTTTGATAGAACAAACTTTTTATATTAAAATAGCGTTCTATTTTGGGGTTGCATATATAAAAATATCTTTAAACCAGCACTTCATTTGTAGGTTGATATAACTTTGTAATGCATGCTTTGAGGTTTATGAAACAAAAACTGCCACAATCCTATATTGCCACAGGATCAATTTAGTGTAAGTGCTTTGAAAAACTTGAGATAGGAAAAAAAAAAAGAAAATAAGAGCAAAAGTTTTGTCAAATAATATTAAATCCTAGACAAACAGTTATCCTGAGATTTAGTCACTCAAACGAGGAAATTCCCGAGTCAAGACTGTCATATCATCTTAACTTGACTGTCCTGCATGTGTGCATTAAGGCGCAGACTCGGGCCTCCTTGGGAGCACAGGACACAGTATGTCCTGAAATGGGCAATTACTCAATGCTTCTGCTGGAATTCCCTATGCAAGAAAGGCCTTATCTTAATGGCCTAACTCCAACACCACAGGATTACTAATTTCCTCAAAGGAATGTCCGTGGCATTCTCATGATAATACCCAAGTGCTTCATAAATATGAATGAATATATCTTCACAACACTCCCGAGCAATTAGGTCATGCAATTATGCCTATTTTATACCTGCAAGACTGAAATATGGGGAAATTAACACTCAAAATTAATTTTGTCATTCTCCTGTCCAGGTTATGAACCCCAAGTCTAGTTTTTGGAGGTAGGCATCATTTTCACATCAAGTTGTATTAAAGGCATAGAAAGCTATACTCTTGCACTCAGCATTTCTGCAAATCTGACTCAAAACTGTTATATGGAGCAACGTTGAGTAACTCCCCGCCTCAGTTGCTGTTATTGTTCTAAATTTCTGAAGTAAGGCACGGCTTCTGGAGAAAGTGTTACTTGCTACCCAGCCCTGAGTCTTTCCCCAAGCCAAATCTAGCCGGTACAATAAATGTAACAGAAGTCCACTCCTGGGGGAGTGGAAATAAACAGACCAATTTGGCAAAAAGATTAGAAATTATTTCTGGCCTGAATACATGGGCAAGGTAATCCAAAAAAAGTACAAGGGTCTCCCCTCACCCTATATGGATACCTGGTTAGAATTCCAGTTTCTTGCTCAGTAATATCAAGGAGAACTGGAACTCTTTCCACTATGCAAATACAGTTTTTGCCATTCTAATGCGTACACTGCCACTTACAAGGAAGTACTACAAGCTTCTTTCAGGCACCTTAACTCAGCAGTCTTTGAGATATTAATTATACAAAGGCTGTATCATTGAGTAGCGGCCATATTTTAAAACCGTGGCATGGCAAAACTATTCCGTCCATATGGAAACAGATACAGAGCCTAGGGGAATTCAGTGAGCTCCTTTGTTTAGAGGGTTTAGTCTAATGGCTCCAGCTCTGCAGCAATTAAGGATGTTCTCCTTAGCTCTTAAATGTCCATGTTTTACATGTGGCTTGTTGAGCCGTTCTTGCTGATCAGTTAAAGCTGAACACCTTTCTTCTAATATACAATGGTATTACCAGCTATTATTAGTAGATGTCATACTAAATACCTCTTCCGCTTTCTCTAAGAATTACTGCAATCCTGCTATCAACTGTCATGCTTCCAATGTTACTCCTCAAAAGCAACAAAGCAAATTAAGATTTTATAATATGAAAGAATCAAAGGTGGAAAAAAATATAAATTTGTCCACTCAATATGATTGTGTAAAAATAAAAATATTCAGTAATTTAATTCAAGCAATACAATATTCAGTTGTATTTTATAAATACAACCATGGAGTTTACATCAGTGAGATGCAAAACTTTTCAGTTCTGCAACTGGATTGGAGTTGAATCACTAACTTTTAAGTGAAACAGCTCATTACTCGTTCCTCAAAGCATCCACTTCTGTCCATTCATTGCTTCCTTAAGCAAATACAAATTCAAACAAATACAATGCAAAACTTATCCAAATGCACCCAATGAAATATGAAAACTGGCAACAAAGAATACTTTGATAATTAAGTTTCAAAGTCTTTGGCCTTGTTACAAGGTAATTACAAAATGTAAAAAGAAAAAAACCCTGAACAACTCACAAGCAAATAAACCATACCCACAATAAACAGTGAACCATTACCAAACTACTTTCTACTATACATACGAGAAAAAACATTATACATTGTGAACTCCAAAGCACAAAACCCAGAACTTGTTTACTCTTATACAACCCTTTGCTTTATGTGTGAGTGTTGCTAAAAGCCCAAATCTTTTCTGATCCTCAGTGCAATAGCTCTAGGGTTAAGTGGTGAGATTAACCATAGAGTCCCAGGACGTGTGTTCTGAACAGCTATCAAATTCTGCCAACTCCAACTCCTTCCATCTAAACCTATTAAAGTGCCTTGGAACTCCACCGTTTTTGTCAATTACTTCTGTATTTAATTACAAGCTACTTTGCAAGAAGTTAAGCAGATACAAATTGGTTACCATAACTTACATGTTTGTCTACAGTTGTGTTCAGGTTGAGCATGAAAGTTGCGGAATTAGTCTTTGCTCTAATTTTTTCCTGCAAATAATATTATGATATCTATTTTTATTCCTCCTGGCCAGCTCACATGTACAGCAGCTTTTTTTCATTATATGGCAACTGCAAATCCAGAGAAAATGCTATTTCACTTGCTTTAACGAAAGGCCAGGTATACCTGAAAAGATTACAAAATGTCCTGTGATGTACAGTGTTATATATCCTGCTCCAAAAAGTGAAACAGCATTTCTGCATGCAAAGGAAAACTTAGCAATGTTTCTTTAACTAAGTTATTTTCTAATTATTTAAAATAAGAAAGATGCTTTTAAGTGCCAAAGAAGATTTACTGGAGGGGATACTCAGAAACTGATCACTGTAAGAAGCACATTTCAGTTAGTAGCATTTTTGAGAAACAGGTCAGTCAATCAATAGTTCTTGTCGTGAAACAAAATCTCTTCTTTCTGTGAAAGATGAACTATATCCTACATAGGTCCATGTCAGTCAGTTTCACCATCTAAAAATTCAGGATTATTGAACAAAGACACAGAGATCAGCGTGGAGCCTATAAAATTCTAGAAATTAATTAGCTACTTCTAGAGAACAGAAAGCAGTATTTTACTGGACATAGATTACATATAGGTTATTGCTATTTATAATCTATATTACTGTTATGTGTGGGAATTCTACCCATGGACCACAATACCACAGTGTTAAATTCTATAAAGAGACAGAAAAAGATGGATTCTTGACCTGAACAGGAGACAGTAACATGGGATCAGCTGGAACATATTTTTGGCACTCACCACATATTTTAAGAATCCCAACTCTAGCCTCTCCTTGACTCGGACTGAATGCCATTACAGTCCTCAATTTGCCTTTATAACAGGAAGACAATACATGAGCTAGCTATTTAATATTCATCGAACTTACATGAGTGCACTCTGGGAACACTAAAGAAACCAGCCAAAGAGGTTTCCCTTCTCCTCTGCCCACCTCTTCTCTTGCCCTCCTCTCTATGTTTATTATGTCTATCTAGCATACATTTTTAACAGTAATAGACATCAATGAATTTACCTATCCCTGAAATTTCAACTATATTTCTAAAAAAAAAAAACAAACAATTCTCCTGCTGAATGTAAAGCAGAGGGAGATTCTTTTCTTCTCAGTGCTTGTATTCTGAAATATAATTGAATAATTATTTCCATTTGGTTTTGTTGGGATTTTTTTCCCTTTAACACAGAGCTGAGAAGGACTCCAGACCACACTGCTTGCTTCTACAGTATGCATGCTACAATAAAGGCAGGTAAGAAACTCTCTTGACAGAAAATCTTTATTAGCTTTCTATTAAGTGTTCCTTATCACTTCACCATCTAGTATGTTGAGCTCCCTCAAGCTCCCTTTCTAACATAAATGAGATCGGCAGTAAGCTACTGATGTGGAAAACTACAAACTCTGTCTGAAGACAAGTCACAATCTCCTGCTGCCCTAATTCTTCTACCTGTTAAATGGGAATAAAGATGTTTCTTCATCTCAAAACTTAGGTAAGGTGGCATGCAAGCGCCTTTTTTAAAATCAAAGTTTGGAAAATGCTACATAATGATATAGAAGATAGACAGGAGTAGGAAAGGACCAGAAGAAGAGAAAATGAGCTACAGAAAAAAATAAAGAAACAGTAACCAAAAATAATTCATCAATTAAACAAAGAGTAAATGAATGTAGATAGAGTTTATGTTCACTTGCAATTTGAGCACTGCAGTCACTCAGTTCTTCCCACGCAACTCACAGGCAATTTTACTCCCAGTTTTATCAATATCATTGAGTGAGACAACAAGATATATGAAAGTAGCAAGCAAACAGTACTTCTCAAAAAGAGAAAGGGCGAGGAAGTAGACAGATAAGCGGAAAATTTTTTCTATGCATCATGTGTAAACAGAGAAAGACAAAGAAATAAAGCATGCACACACGCAGAGTTTCTGCATTCACTTTAGAAGACTTTGGGGTTCAATTTTTCTTGTTTTACTTCTTAGACTGCCTTTGTTCTAAACCCAATGCTTCTATAAATATAGTATTTAGATATAGGCTTTAAGTATGCTAAAAATCTCCTGTTGCTACAGCTATTTCATATGTCCCTCTTGGCAATGTCTTCACAAGTGGACGCAGCACATGCTGACAAAGAAGTTATTGTCAGAAATAACCCAAATAACATACCTGTGTTTGCACTCAGAGCTTTGCTGACACAGCAGTTACAGCTGATACAGCACACAAGTGTTTCATACCCTGAGCTGAAACAACTATGAAACAGAATGAAGGCCGTAGTATCAACCCAGCCTTCAAAACATATTTTTCACCCAATTTTTTTTCCTTTAAATCCCCTGAAATTCCCTCCAAGAATAAGCAAGAGCTAAATGATTAAGGCTTCCAGAGCTAAATAAATAAGGCTTCTATTGCTCCCTTCTACTTACTAGGTTTGTTACAGATTAAAGCCACTCTACACCTCTACAGCACCTCTTGTCTAAAAATCTCTGGATTCTGAAAACAAATTTCTGGCTGAGTGAATCAGAAGCATCTCCTGTAATTTGTACTGTGAAATAGTACCTAAATGCTAAATGCAACATATGAAAAGCTAAGATGTGCCCAACCCAGCAAAATATTATTTAATTAAAATCAAACCCTTCTTCACCACTATGAAAGATCTGTGGAAAAAACGTCCAGTATATGTACTAATTTTTTCTATATTCATTCAGAAGCCAGGGATGGTAGGCAACCTTTACATCGTTTTCAAAATCACTGTGTAGCTTCAGTTAAAATGGTTTATTTTGATTGTTTCCTGTCCCTCTGCCCTACACACATTTCAGTATTTGTAACTCACAGTTACTAAAAGGTCACTTGTTTCCTGTATTTGTACTTTCCGGTTAAAACCTCAGTATGTTTTTTTCTGAAGCTTTCCAAACAGCCACTGAACTGAGACTCTTTCTTTTCTTCACGTAACAACCACACCTGCAAATTATCTTCCAGATTTTGTGCCTCTTACAAGAGCACCAGTTACTTACAAAGATAGTCCCTTCTGACGTTGGGACAAGTGAGTTGTGGTTAATAAATGGCCTGCATTACTTAGACTGACACTACTGGGGGCGGGGGAGTGGAAAGCCTGACAAAAAACCTATGTGTGAAAAGTGGAAGACTGAGTCTGCTAAAAACAGTTTGGATGAAGCGAAGCTACAATATGTATTCCAAGAGTATATTTACTGCACTACAAAAGCAAAAAAGCAAATGGGTGTTGACCCAGAGTGGAGATACTCAGAAATAAACCTTCCCAAAACATACATGATGTGGTTGTCAAGTACTTTGAACCAAATGCTTCACTCTCAAATTCTCTTCTACTTGTTTGTATAACTTACTAATATTGACGCAGCCCAAGGTACCAGGTTAACTCCAACTATTGTGAAAGCACAGTTACAATGTTAAACCAAAGACCTTGATTTTGCCTGGTTTATGTATTTATGCAAATACGTTGATTCATTCATATGTAAAATAAAACACTGTATTGTACTTACCAGTTTTGGGGTTTATTGAAAAGAATCCCTGTGGATTTCCACTTGTAATCTTGTAGGTTAATTTTTCACTTGAGCTAGAATCTGGATCAAATGCCTCAATCTGAATGACGGACACATCTTTAGGTGAGTTTTCCATGACCTCTGGGTAATAAACTGGTTCTGTGGTCTGAGGAGCATTATCATTAACATCCCCAACTTCTATGTAGATTTCAATGAAAGATGATAAAGGCACAACGCCTTGGTCTGTTGCATAAACAGTTAACCAGTAATGTGAAGTAGTCTCACGATCCAGGCGATCTGCAGTCTCAATAATACCTGTGTAGTAGAAAGAAAGATAAATAGAAAACGCTCACTAAATATACAGAAGTGTGTAAAAATACTGTAAGCAACAAGGTTAAATAAATGAATAAATAAAAATGAATACAAGTTCAAAATAACTTGACACTGATTCTACAACCTGCGTCAATATACACAGACAAACATATTGAGGCTAACCTGAAGCCACAAAAAATAAAATTACTACAATAGTTTTCAGCAATTATGCATTACAGATATTAAAACAATATATTACTTAATTTCCTTTCCAACGTCCTTTGAGATTTATCAGATCAATTAGCACTATTCATAAAAGCTATTTTGCCTAAAAGATTAAATATAATGACTAATTCACAGTCTTTTGGGACTTGAATGACCCTCTTTACTCATCACTGATTATAGTGAATTTTATACCATATTAAACTATCTGATTAGATGCCAAACTCTTGAACCGTTTACCATTACTCATATTAATGAGCAGCTACTTAAATGTGAAACATTCTGTGCCCAAATTAATTATTTAACTGAATTTTCTTAAAGTGCTTATTTGGGTTCACAGAGAAATTTCATAGAAAAGAAAACAAAAGTTATACCTGAAGCTAACCTTTGTAACATTAGGACCAACCAAAGGCTGCTGTTACTTTGGCAATGGAGAGCAGTGCTTTTCTCAATTTTACACGCATAAAATGAATTACTATTTAAGGAACAGCTACACAATTCACAAACTTAATAAAAATCTGTCTGCTGGGCCTACAGGAGCTTGTCTGAGCCAGAACTAAATAAAGAATGAGGGACACAAGTTTTTATCCACTGTGAAGGAAATACAGATTTATTTTTATAAGCAGCTTACTCTACAGGTACGGTCCTAATACGCACATCCCAAAAGGGCACGTGATGTGGTGTAACCTATATGATGGGGGATGAATATTAAACGTATTCATGGACCAACGGCACAATGAAACTTAGCATTTTCCTTTTCCTGATCCAGACGCTCTTACAGGTTGTCTGATTTGAGATATTGTCTAAATAGAACTTAAAATGAACCTAATACATGTCAGGGTGAGGGACAGAGCAAGCCCTTGCAACCATTTCTGTGGAAATCTCAAAGGGTTTTGTCATGGCTTTTTTGGTTTGTTCCACTGAGGCAAACTAGGCCTGATTGAGATTGGAGCCGGGATGAGTCAAACTATCACCATGACAGCCGGTTTTGGACTCTGGACACAGCCACATAATGTGACTACACGTGATGTGGCCCTTCTCCTGAGCTCATTTACTCCACACAACATCCATATACACACCATCAGTAAAACAGGACCTCGACAGAACTATGCCTCTGTGCTTCTACAGGAAAGGAATTAACTCAAGTATCATTTCCTTCACACGCTCCAGATACTTTTTTTAATGCATTATACCAGCTGAGCAAAATGAGATAAATATTGAGGAATTACTCATTTATTCATTATTTTCTTTGCCCTGTGAGAAGCTGCATAAAGGTCTGATGATGACCATGTGAAATTTTAAGATGTCAATAAGATCACTTCAGAAGGGTTGGAAGGGATAGCATCTAATGCTTAGACCTCCAAAATACCCATATATAGCATTTCAAGCAACACAGCATTTCAGAACTGCCACCAGATGTCAGTGTGGAAATTGGTTATATATAGTGTCAAAGGCTTCAGAACTGGGATAAAAAGGAGGGGCACCGCAATTCAAAAATATACGTGCATTACTTACAGTCTATAAAAGTTTTCTTGAAAGCAAACTGGTGGCTTTATAATTTTTTTTTGTTGTTGCTGAGGAATATAATAAAAAACTAAGCCAAGGTGTTAATTTTAAGGATACTAGCATTTTACATTTCCAGGCTTTTCATCTCGTATTTATATTTTCTTTGATGGCAGTTTTATTATTTAAAAAAAACTAATAAACCTATGTAGTCACTGGATTTGTGCTGTGGTTACCTGCATAGTTTCTGATTATTAATGTACATAAATTTGCTCTTAAAAATGGACACGAAGCCCTGAGCACCAAGTTACCTGGACTCTATTTTTGTAACTCACTCACATTATACCTGTTGCACCCCTCTACTTCAGCCAGGAGACTTGCCTGGGAGTAGATAAATTTGTTAATTACCGTGGCCTCACTTCTAAACTTAAATGCTTGATGTGGCATGCAAGCACCTCATCTTAAGTCTGGGTAGCAGACTATTTCCACGTATACCTTGGAAAATTTTGTAAAACCTTCAAGTGCTACCAAACACAAGATCAGATGTAGCAATTCCTTTTTAGCAAGGCTTCCAACAACACTGCTCTGTTGCTCGCGATCCGTGCAGAACACAGTGGGCAGCCTTATGTGCTGAATTGAGCAACCGTTATAATTTTACACCTGTCCTGCTTTCTTAACAGTAGCTACATCAGAAGTGGCAGATTAATTTTAAGATAGCCTTGTCTGATTTTGAAGAAACATTAAAAGACTCTTGTGGTAATGGAGCTCTCCTCCTGCAATCTGCTCACCTGGCATTTACAAATTCTACCACCTTAGCTATCAAAGGCTGCTTTTGTGGACTATCAGTTCTTAAGTGTCTGTTCTCTTAAGTCACATACTTCACAAGGGACAAAGGGGAAAAAATGTACCACACCAAACCCCCACTAACAACAATACCTCAAAAAGAAAAAATACAAAAAGATTATAGGGATAGTGACTAACAGTACAATACAGCACACATGGGCAACTTTATTTTTTAGTTCATTTTAAATTTCAAATTAAATCTGCATATATGACATTATTTCTGTATATTTTACACTGACTTTTGCAGAAAAGTTCGATGAAAGGCTTGTAATCTGTCTGATCATCTGACCACATCACATAACACAGACGTTTACCCAAAAGAGTAGTTCTGGTTTTCAGCATGTCTCAAATTTTCTACAGGGTCACCCGCACTGTAAGTATGCATCAGTCAAAGTAACATGAAATCTCATTCACTAAAATTATTTTTTTAAGTTTTCTCATGTTTCTCACCCAACAGATCCTAAATTGTTGGGTAAACATTTCTTCTGCATGTGCTGTTTATAATTCCAAACTGAAATAGGAAGCATCTACAAAAACAATTTTACAATCAGTCAGATATGCAAAAATGTCTATGTAACTGTTTAACACTAATCAACAGATCAATTCCTGAATGAATATTTCCTAGAGGCATAAAGGATACTTAAAAAACCTCCATGTACCCCACTTAGAGTTTAAAATAGATGGAATAGACAGGTATGTATGCAAGTTGGAAAACTTATTAGAGACCGGCATCACATATAAGTGGATTACTTTGACACTATTAAAAATGAAGGCTCAAAATAACGTTCCTCCAGTATAAAAGCCATGCAAAAGGGGACAGGAAGATAGGGAGCAAAAATTTCCCTTCACCCCTCGCACACTGAGGAGGGTGGAGGAAGCCACCACACCTAGTTCTGCTTCACCACTCAAAGCTGCAGGCACGGCGAGAGAAGGGACGACCGGTCTATTAATATGACTCAGCTTTCTTCCAGTTTCCACCCAGCAATAAAATGGAAGAGATAACTGATCCAGTACATGTGCCTGTGGGTGGGGGGAAGCTCTGACTACCAAAACCTGAATTTCTTCTGGTTCTGCATTAGCGCTTATGTCACAAAACACAACCAACACAAAATGCACACGACTACATGGAGTACTTGGGTTTTTTTCCCCCTTTTAACGTTACTGTACAATCTGACCCTGTATCAGTAATTACAAACCACCATACTTTTCTCATTACTCTAGTTGAAATTGCTACTGCAAGTTTAACACTAAATCTTTCCTGATTTTGCCTATGAGAACACTAATCGCGTCATCTTTAGTTTCAATGCAACAATAATGAATACAAATGCATGTAAACTTTAGTAGTCTACTACACCTTCTAGAAAACACAAGCCCAAAGAATAATTCAACTAAGATGACCTTTTTTTTTTTTTTTAACAAAGATAACGATAGTTCTCCTAACACCAGTCCTTAAAGTATCATTGGTTGGCGTGCCAACTTTCTGCTTTTGCAAACGTTGACTATAGTGGCCTATTTTACATATTAGGGCAGCATAATACTGTACGCTGTGTGAAAGCCAGCACTCGCAGAGTTCATAAATTCATTGGCTTCTAGTTCTAGCAGTTCTCAAGACAGCAGAGAGAAAAATGACGGGAACTCATACATGAAAGAGAAGTAATAAAATAATCTAGGTAAGAGTTAATTTGTTTTAATCTTGCAGTCGGCTGGATCCATTAAGCATCAGTAAGATGTTGGTCAGTATCATAATTTTCAGCAGTGTATTTTAACTCCTAGAAAGTATTTTCACTTTTTTCTTCAAGTGGTGCAAAGCACATTTAGGGAGTACAGCTTAAGTGCTTCTGCTATATCTTCAACGCTGTAAAAGCTCCATCTCTGCTCTAACTCTTCTGCCATTCACAGAAAAATCTTTAATCAGCGAATTTCCAATCCATTCTCTACACTGAGGCAATCTGGCAATTTTAACTTTTACAAACCATTTGCTTTTTATGTAGCAAGACAAATAGAGAAATCTTCCACAGAGAACCACTAAAGAATCTTCAGCATGTATGGTAATCCCAAAGACTTGTAAATATTATTGTTCAAAAAATACAGTGAGGCGAGGATTCTAAAAACATTTTTCACTTGGCTGGATATGCAATCTTGAAGCCTTTCAGGTGGTCAGGATAAAAAGAAATTCATATTCAGTCACTAACCACCAGAGGGAAGTACAAAAGAGCTCTGATGAAATGTTTCTCAGTCATCTGCAAGAGGACATCAGAGCTGATTTTACCATATTCATATGTCTGAAATTTTAGACTAGATATTGTTCCCACTTGATGCAATAGGACTTTTCTATCAATTTCATTAAAAGAAGGCAAAAGTCCTAAGTGAATACTATAGAATAGAATTTGGGCAGAATTCAATACAGAGGAACAGGCTGGTTTATGAATATAGCAACTGGGGAAAAATCAGAATGTTAACCCTACTCTCCACAAGAATCAACATTATTTCCAATTTAAATCCCACAACCCAAGTCACTACAACCAAATTCACTCTTAAAACAAAAATAAACATATAAATCCACCTCAAATCTGACAGTCTTACATATGCCAATTCTATCTAATTAACAAATGCTCAAACTATAATACCCCCAATTCCCAGGGATGATCCTCCTTAAGTGTGCTTATCCATGAGAACTCTCATTAACAATATTAATGATTCTGTAATGGAAATCAAAACCTGCAATCATTTCTCAGCAAAGCATGAAAATGCAGTTTAGCAGAATTTACCCTGGGAGTGACGTTTGAAACGAACTAAGAGAAATCCCTGGCCTGGAACATGATGCTTGAAATCTGATTACAAACTTACTTAATCTAAATTCTAATAAGCTGGGCAAATAAAAAAGCTTCTTCAGCTGCCTTAAAAGCAATGTCTGGGGGGAAAAAAGGCAGTATTTTAAGCATTGCATGAACAAAGGTTTTGATCAACTATGACCTTCAACGAACAACCAATCCAAATCGAAGATTTAAAAGTGAATGGATTAAGCCTGTTATAAACACAGCGGCATGCTGTCCCTCCATGGCACTAGTCTGCCAACACGCCAACACAGACTGCAACTTTGTCTTGAATTCTAAACAAACGGTAAGTCACTGCAGTGTAAACTATCACTAAGGTCTGCACGATCTTTTGAATTAAAAATAAAATTGGGTGAAATGCTCAGCACAGACCGCAGCTTACTACTTGAATCTCTGCTACCTCTAGATAGGCTGCATATATTTTCCAGAAAGTTATTAAAATTGATGAAATTAGCTTTTTATGTGGACAAGGGTCCAAAGAACACCAAGTCCTAGACCAACCAACTTTTTCTGGCCAAATTTCTGCTTTACGTTTTGTGGAACTTTGCTTAGTTGTTGTTAAAATAAAGAAAGAATCACAGTCGCCTCACTGATTAGTGGTTTGGTTGTTTTGTTTTTTAAGTAAAATTTACTAAATGTAACACTATCAGACTTTGGCTTCTAATGTTAAGCAATTCAGAACAGACAGTTTTCAGGTTGTTACTAAAATCTCCACACCTGCACAACCAGAATAGGCCAGAAAGACAAAAACATTGTACTAAATTGGTAATTTCTACTTTAATTAATTTTTTATTTCTGCCCAGGTCATCTTATTTAAAACAGCATAGCATCTGTTCTAACCCATACTTTGCCTCTTGGTGCAAGTCAGTGACAGTGTAGTTCTTCAACACTATCCAGATCGAACACAGATGAATGCAGACAACTTCCTTGGCAGACTTCTTGTTCCTATTCGTCTCTTCTTATATGTTCTATATTTGCCTTTCCAGCAATACACCTCTCTTTCTTAGATTATTACCTGCCGTGACATGATAAGCATTTTCCTGAGCTGTATAAATACAGAGGCTATAGCAGAGCTGACAGCATAAAAAAGCCCACACAAAACCAAAACCAAAAACAAAACAAGAAAGAGCATCTGGCAGAGGAGAAGATGCAGTGCTTGTCTGATTCTCAGCAGTCCCCAGAGGCCTCAAAGAGGAACACATCCATACTTTTTCGTCCTCCTTTCCCCCTTGCGTAACTTCTAAAGCTACAGTCAAATCAGGACAGTTGGCAAGTGCAATCCTGTGTGTTATGCATGGGCGTTTTGTGGGTTTTTTTCTCCACTTTATGCTCCCTGTCAGACATGGTAAGAGAAAGTAAAGCGACTTGGGAAAAAAACCAAATTTATTAATAGTTATGGCACCCACCTGCACAAGATAAAACAGACTACAGCAGACTGGAGTGCACTATTCACCAGTGCTACACCCATCTGTAGTACTCAGTATACACTGTGATTCTGTTACTAATTGTGACCAGTGTCATAGCTCAGATTATTTCCACTTTTAGAACAATTAAAAAAGAAAAATCCTCTAGCCAATTTACCTGTATTTCTGTTAACAACTTCTTAAATTCTCTCTGATAACTCCTGGCCACCGCTGTCGTCTGACATTGGGAAATGCCTTGAAGCAGCAGTCAAGTACAGCCACAACCCTACATGCCATAAAGAGTTCAATAAAGTGAAGATTTTGAAACATGTAACCTACTGAACTCCCAAGAAAAAATTCTTTCTTTCCCTGAGGCTGCTGTGCTATTGTAACTCAGGGCTCTACCAAGCACCAGTGTGTAAGGGACAATTAAGCCTTAAGCCTACAGTTCTTCAAAAACAGCATCCAATGCTAATGTCAACAAAATTTAATATTATTTGATCAGTCACGTAATAACCACTTGGTAAAACCAAAACAAACAAAGGCAGCAGAGTATCACACCAGTCTTTATTCTACAAAAACCAACTACCTTTAAGCACTGAAGATTTCAAGTATGTCCTGCCACAGAGACAAGGAACTACTCAGCACTTCAAATGTCAGTTGAAAAGACCAAAATCTCCATCCTGTGAACTCCTTGAAAAAAATCTCCTTCTAAAGAAGGAATGGAATGAGATTCCTTTTGCAGAAGTGAAATGTCAGCTCGTCCACTCTATAAACAGGGCAGAATGCCAAAAGAGGCACTGCACTCTAGCTCTTGAAATACTAAAGACCTGCAGCAGGCAGCGGGAATTTTAAAAGTATATACAATCTCTCTTTTAAGAGAATATTTTAGATAAATAAACTGAATGGGAAAAGCGCCAGCCTTCCTTACTTGTATCACATATGCACTTTGAACGGGAAGCATTAGGCGTTTACGCCTCTATGGAACAAAGTGCAACAGCCACCCAGAGAAATATGATTTGCTCTTCAACCCCACAGCAATTTAAAGCTTATCACTGACAACCCAAACTACTCGCATATCAGACTTCTTGCATCTGAAGATTCACACAGACTAAACTGTACTGTTTCAGAATATAAATAATCCTTGGTTGCAGCCCTGAAGGAGAGCAGAAAGTTCTACCAACTACTGCTTGCCTTTGGCTCACACATGAACAAGGCGTCACTGCTCTTTTCGCTCCTCTTCTCCAGGAGCATTAATTAGGCACAGCTAGGAAGACTGTAACCTAGCAACAAACCATCGATATTGCACTTTGCATAACTCATGAAGAATTCAGATTACTTGTTTGCAAACACGTCTGGGGAATATGAATGTGCATAGCTAATAAGTCAATCTAGTTTGAAATAGTTTCATTGTTACTTTTCGTCCACTCAATGATTCTTCTATTTTGTCTGAGTAAACCTGAATCTTAAATTAACAGATTCCGATTTATTTTTTAAATAGAATCATAGAACCATTTCGGTCAGAAAAAACCTTTAAGATCATCAAGTCCAACCATTTAACCTAACGTTGCCAAGACCACCACTAAACCATGTCCCTCAGCACCACGTCTACCCGTCTTCTAAAT
>VYXH01003590.1:181815-209071 GCA_013397275.1 Burhinus bistriatus
GGGGTTGTTGTGACCCAAGTGCAGGACCCGGCACTTGGCCTTGTTGAACCTCATACCACTGGCCTCGGTCCATCAATCCAGCCTGTCCAGATCCCTCTGTAGGGCCATCCTGCCCTCAAGCAGATCAACACTCCCACCCAACTTGGTGTCGTCCGCAAACTTACTGAGGGTGCGCTTGATCCTCTTGTCCAGATCATTGATAAAGATATTAAACAGAACTGGCCCCAATACCGAGCCCTGGGGAACACCACTTGTGACCGGCCATCAACTGGATTTAATTCCATTCACCACCACTCTTTGGGCCCAGCCATCCAGCCAGTTTTTCACCCAGCGAAGTGTATGCCTGTCCAAGCCATAAGCAGCCAGTTTCTCCAGTGGCTTTACCTTTTACATGCAACCTGGTTAATCGTACTTTAATGTTTTAAAAAAACCCAAACAACCAACCAACCAACAACAACAAAAAAACACCAAACAAAACTACACCCCACAAAAACACAACCACCCTTGAAAAACTCTGCAATAAATTATGTTTGCAGGCTATAGAGTTAAGATATTCACATGCGCCCCACAAGTCTTTAGGTAATATCTGACATCTGTCATCAATATAAACATTCCTTCTAATAGTTACAGCCTGTCACATATTTAGATTTTACACATTTACTTCTTTAGATATTCAGTACTCTTCTGTACAGTGGTCTTAATCCACTTTTTTATATATATAATTTTTCTTCTTTATAAGTACGGAAGAAAGGTAATGAAAAAAATTAAACTTTACAATTTCTGCTTCAGAGAACACTCGGAAAAATTTCTGTCAGGAGAAGCTAGGAAAAAGATACCAAAAATAAGCTGAAAGTAACATACTGGAATTATAAGTCCTTTGTCAGCATTTATAAAGGCAGATTCCCAGAAAACTGAATGAAATTTTATTTATAGCTCTTTGAAATAGAAAGCTGTATACATTTCAAGTTGTGTCTTGCGTAGTACCAGCTGAGAAATCATGCTTAGACAGGACTGTTAAATGGAAAGCTACTCTTGTTACTGTTTCAAGGACAAATTGCTCATTTTCTAACAAATCAGGGCTTAGAAAGTTTTGATTAACTTATCACTTTCAGTATCAGCAAGCTGATGCAACTGTAGTGACTTTCTTATCTGGTAAATGCCATTTCACTGTGCAGCTGCAAAACCTTCAAACATGTCAAGTCCACCACTGCTTGCTCTCTTTCCAGGGACTAGTTATTGCAAGTTCTGGGAGGTG
Source organism: Burhinus bistriatus (assembly GCA_013397275.1). NCBI lineage: Eukaryota > Metazoa > Chordata > Aves > Charadriiformes > Burhinidae > Burhinus > Burhinus bistriatus. The sequence continues at coordinate 183,071 of VYXH01003590.1, forward strand.
AGAGGGGAATAATATCATTGTTGCAGAGCATATGTGGTCTCTAGAGCACACAGAACCCTTAACAGAGTATAGGAACCATCATAATCAGAAGAGATTTGAGATTTTAACTGAAGAAAACCAAACTGAATAAAGTAAAATCTCAATCATAATAAAATGATGACCTGTTTTATATCTCAAACTTAACTTCACTGAACTGTCCAGAGGTAATGAAATATATAGCCAAATTCAGTTTTGTACCAATACCTTAAGTAAATCTGATATGAGCACAAGTTTTCAAAAACTCCCAAACTCCATTCAGTAACCTACCACGTTCAAAATTAAACAATTTCTGCGTATGACACTAATGGAACAACAGAAACAGTAGCTGGTGAAACAGTCAGATACTATCAGTGTCCAGTCAAACCTGGCAGACTCACTTTTGTAAACGCATAGAAATTACCAATACATTCATAGCAAAACACTTTTTTCAGGCAAAAACTTGGCATGCAAAGAGCCCCAGCACATGGTCAAATCCAGACCTTGACATAAAACTTGGAAGACAGAACAGTTTATGCATCACTTCTGAGCTATGAACAGACAGCAGTAATCTGAACTGTGCTCAAGCTGAGGGAGAAAAAGGGTCACTATTGGTCTCTGGTACATGCAGCTTATAAACAAGGTAGCTACAGAAAGATTTGAAAAAAATACAGAATGTTCAACAGTTAAGAGCAGCTATCACTTAAATAAGCATCTAGAGATAGTACGAAGACCTAGAAGCGAAGACGTGCATAAAGCTCTGCACCAAACACAGACTATATTTTAAAACATTGAGAAAACAGGTTTTGCAGTCTTAGTTAAATGTGTGAAGTAGAACAAAATGCAAGGTAAAAGAAAAGAATTGTAAATACTTAGACCCAGTAACATTTTGACTTTCAATTCCTGCCACGCTGCTTTCTGCACATTTGTACAAAAACAAGTCAAATGAATGGAAAACAGTGTTTGGACCATTTATAAAATAAAAAAGTTCTGAAAACGTGTTCTTAAAATTGTCTACATAAAAGATTATGCCCAGAAATTATGATTCAGTACTAGGTAGTCTGGGTTAAAAGTAATCAATCTGCTAAGGTCCACAAAGATTGCGAACTTGCTTTCAGGAAATCGGGGGCTGGCGAGCGGGAATTTTCACAATTAGAAGATCCGTGATGGGGTTGCCTTAGAACTCAACTGATTACTTCCAGTTCAGAAAATCTTTTGGGACAATGGCAGACAGCTCCTATTGTCAGCCTCATTTATGGTTATTTTAATAGCTCCAGCTTATTTCTGTCAGCTAGGCTGCTTGTATGTCAGGCTTTCGGGCAGGCAATATAATTGCTATACAGAGGAACAGTACCATGTTGCTAAAGCTCGATATGGTGAGACATAAAAACCCCCTGATGAGTACACATTAGGGAAATGAAATGTTAACTCCTATGCCAATAGGAAAAATTATTATAATACAACCACATACAATCTACATTTCTTTGAAGAAAGAGCAAGTAAAGCAAGCTTTGCTGTTAACATGAGTAGTCAGTCATGATTTGAGAGAAAGCATGCTGAAAAAACATGACCGCACTACTACATCAGCATTACAGCAGCTTTATAAAATAATAGTAAAAACGGAACAAACTGCCAGCAGATTCTGGGCCAAGCATGTGGGCTCTCAGTACCCACAAAGCAGCTCCTCTTACGGTGTTACATGAGTAAGGTTTGCAGGATCTGATGTAAAACATTGCCCCAGTCATCTACCCCCTTATTCAGGGGAGAATTTTGTCTGGTTTCTATGGCCCAAGAAATACAATTACACAGTATTATAAAATTAGAATAAGTAACTATGTTTAAGCATAAATACTTTGCAATAATATTGTTACATTTTTCAGTTACCTTTCAATCCTGCTCTCTTACTACAGTTTCATGACCAACAGGGAATTTCTACTGAAATGTACGTAATTCAGAAACAAGTGAAGGTCTACTGTTTATTTATGAACATCAGAGACAAAGAAGGAAATGTATTTAACCACATTTTTAGAATGTATGTATACTTGCATGTGCATAAAAAATGCAAAGGATTAATTTCTATGTTCTTTGTTAAAGGTATATTAAGAAATTCTTATACACACACACACAAACGAACATGTATGTGCTCTTTAGAAGTCTGGCATCACCTTTTAACTTCACTGTCAGTCTTCCTAGTACTAAGGAATTGTTGACAATGTGAGTGGTTATACTACCACTCTAATAATTTAACTGGGAAATGGGGAGCCTCTGAAGGGGAAATTCCTCTGCAAATGGCCCCAGGAATTTCAAAACTAACTGGAGTTGACAGATTAACCAAGGTTCCCCTTAGGCAGAAGAAGAGGCTACAAGGAAAATAATGAGACGCATGGGAAGCCAATTATGCACAAGAGCAACGCATTTAATTGTACAGAAACTGGTTTGTTGATCCAGAAGGATCTAGCTGTTCAGATCTCTGCAAACTGTTAAAATACCTGGACAGTTCTGCAACAAGTATACTCACTTTCTGTCTGTAAATCTCAAAGTTTAATGACCACCTGAAATAAGGAAAATAGTTCTATGTATCCCAAGAATCTTTTTCCTGCATATACAGCATTTCTCTCCGATTCCCTTTTTGGTGGCAATTTGAACAATTGCAGCCTACCTCGTATTACTTCCACAAAAGTAACTTTGAAGGCTCAGCAAGTTCAACAGAGCAGTCATCCTCTTTAGTACGAAGCGGTTACAGCTGTGCTCCGCAGCAACACTGTCGCATGACTAACCCACATGCAAGAAATTGTCATTTAGCATGTGCATGTTATTTATACCGATTCGTGTTTCGGACTGCTGCAGTTTTGCTTCAAGCTTTTAGTCTCCAGACTATTTTGAGCTGCACAAACTGCTGGTTAACAATGACAGTTCCCAGACCAGCTCTAAGCAAGAAAAGATACTGATACCTATCAAAAGGCAAGTAGCATGTTGAGGAATACTGGAAATCAGGCTGTTACTGCAGTTCATGTTACTGCACCAGGTAGCTATATAAACAATGGCACTTCATTACTGTCAACAGAAACGCTGCTCCCAAGCAGATTTATGTGTACAAAGAAGAGCTGGTGTACCTCTGGGCATGGAAGTGTTAGGAGAACAAAGCAAATCAATGAAGTCATGAGATTAAAGAATCTGGGATCCAGTGGCATCAAAAGACATTTTCATCCTTCTTCTGCCAAAGTCAGTTTTATTAACCTATAAAGTATCTATTTATTTATTCAGACTTTATTTCTACCCATGTATTCAGAGAGGATTCCACACTGATCAGTACTTGTTATACTAATTTTTTTATTATTTGCCTTTGCATATGAATCAATATAAACAAAAGGCCATACAAAGAAATGTTTCTGAACTTGTTTGTTTCTGAGTAAAAACTTCAGGACAGGAGAGTCATGAAGGCAAAGAACTTTGGGATTAAAAAAATATGTTCATTCTCTTTGGTTAAGATTACTGCATCAAGTAAATGAGAAATCTTGGGTTTGTAAGCAAATTCTTACATGCGCACTGAAGAATCAGTACTTAACAGCTAAAAAGGAGACTTGCAACTAGAAAACTAGAAATGACTTATTAGATGTCAAGCCTATTTATTTGTAAGTGCCCTGGATGCTTGTTTGGAGATGGGTTCAGTCCCCTTCACGTAAATAATGGATAACTGCTTGCACAGTTTTAATCAATATTTTCCAGAAGAAAAAAGAATGACTAAAGGTAGCAGAAATTAATGCAAATTAACAGTTTAAAAAAAAAAAAAAACAAACTCTAAGTTTAATTCACTCTCTATTTATTGCTTAATAGTAGAACCTGCAAGCATTTGGATAAACAGACCACAGAGTTTCTCAGAATTTCTGTTGGAAGCATCTTAATTATTCCCCACAGAAACATTTTTCACTGAAGATAACTGCACCTTTAGTAACAATACCAAAGAGAATGACTGATGTGAATAACTCTCCACCAAACAAGAAGTTTAATTGTCACAGAGCCATGATAAAAGTAGATCAACTCTTTCTACACTAGTACACTCAGTGTAAATGAAAGAACACTACAATATTGTAGGTGACTAGTAGACCATTTAAGTACAAAATGCATTCTGCTCCTGAACCACTGAAGACTTTTTCCTTCTTTAAGAAGTTCACAGATGGAGTTGCACCAGGTTACCTCCTCAGATCTCCGTATCTGCACATAACTGTTCCCAACAATATATTCTCAAATGCTGTCCATTCTTCTGTTTGACTAGACTGAACAACTCAATTTCCAAAGGATTTTTTGATCACCCCTGGAACTACAGACATAGCATGGCATATATTTCTTATTCCATTTCCTTCTATGCTAGATCAATACTCACTCCCAATTTAATCCACATAATCTGCAGTAATCTTGTTCTCATTGTCATCATCACTACCTTAACTTCTTATTAAACAATGCATATCAAAATTGATGTGTCACCTGAGTCAATGACGACTTGACAACTCATCTTTCACTAACAGTTTTTGATCCTTCTCATACTCTCCTCCCCTGTCTTATCTGTATCTGGAAGAATTCAAGTAAGTCCAAAATTTCAGTACAGAATTTCACTATTCAACATGAACATTTTCAAACAAGCAAAAAGCTAATCGAAAAGTGCAAGTTCTAAGATTATTTTTTTTTAATATTTGCAAGCACAGTTCTTTATCTCTGGGCTTCTGTACTTACTTAACACACAAGTCCCCGTTCAGAAAGCTGATTAGGAATGGTGTGAAATAGTGGGGACTATGAACTGCTTAGATTTTTATCACTTTTTTTTTTGAGCCCTGTTTTCTCCATATCCATACAGAAAGTAATCCACTTCTTAACAAGTTGTCATCTCTTCTTACACACTTTTTACTTTAAAATGGTCTGGACAAACCCAGGCAACCCAAAATATTACTGTACTAGCTAGTAGCACAGGTATGTAGCATGTACATATAACCAGACATCAAAGAGAGAGGCATAGGTCATTTTTCCATTTCTGATTAATCTGCTAAAATAGGAACTGTAATATTCAAACTACCTTCAAAGTGAACTATGATACTAGACTTCTTATGCAAAGGCATAGTCATCTTTCCCTCCCTCTCTAAAGTAATTAACATTCCTTGCACAGGCAGCTGGACATTTGTTAATCATTAACTGTTTGTGTAATAAAGACAGGGAGAGAAACTGTTAGCCATTCCTCACAATGGTACACCAAAAATATCTTTAAGACCAAAGATTTACTGAATAGTGTAAAATTATTTACAGTAACAAAAAACCTGTTGTATTATCATAGTACGTTCAATATTTTGCTGACAATATCTGTTTTTGTGAGCAGGACTTTCCATGTTCAAACCTAAGTAATTAACTCGGGAATTTAATCAATAAAAAACCCAGCACTTTCTAAAACAGAAAGAAAGTGGTATCTTTTAAAAAGATGGACTATGCTGTTAATCTCTTGGGTAGTAAAATAATACATATGACCAGAATTGCAACACCAAATATAATAGGGGCATAACCAATGCACACATTCCAATCTTATCTAGAATCACTTTGATTCACTCTACCTTGCTTTCATTACAGGAAGGGCACAGCAAGGGCATTCCTCTCAGATCAAACAGAAAATTCCACAGACAGAAGTTTCCACATGTCTGATTCGTTGCAGATTAAACCCTTATCATTAGACAGCAATCTCTAATTTTCATAGAGACAGGATATACCCTGTCATGGTAAATCTGCAGGCAAAGGGGGGAGAGGTAGGGTGGAATAAAAAAAAAAATAAAAAAAAAATCTGTAGAATGGAGATGTATTCCCCATGAAAGAGCATGTCACCCTCGTGGCTTTGGAGAAATGGAGGACACATGGAACCAGCATTAAAGCTTCATCTTTGTACTGGAAGTTTTTCAACCTAAACTACCAGACTCCCTCTGTGCATAAATACAACTGGGACTACAAGCAACACATACGAGAAGTCTGTATGCACCTTTAGGACATTATGCATTCATTCTGTATGTGTTTTTAACACATTATGTTACCAAAACTTTCATTTCTTTACCCGCATGACTGGTGCAGTTCTGTAATGCTCATGTACATTTACAGTAACACTAAAATCAGAAAGCTCTTCTGTAACTATACTTCTTACGCTTGGAAATTTTTAATATAATAATCTTTTAATCCTTAAGTCCTGTACAAAATATGAATAAACACAAGCAGTGTCAGGCTTTTTGCATCAGCAAAATAAAAATGGCCTTTTTTATAAGCACCCAAAATGATTAATTTAAGAAACACACAGATTTTGGAAGCAATCCATGTCAGTGAGGATTATTCTAAGAAGCAGATTGGGCAATAAAACAATGCAACTAGTGAATTTTCGGTGCCTAATATTCCCTTTCATATGGGCATATATTCAGTTCTGGTATCAGTGATGCCACACTGACAAGTCTGCATAGATGCAGAACTCTGAGCTGAAAAAACTATTAATGATTGCCTCTACTGATTGGCAAGACAATTTATATCCACTGGCTCAGCAGTTTGCTCTTTAACCCTAATGCCTATCAAAATTATACAACTCTTTATAGGAACCATGAACATATTGATTTATCCTTGTTCACAAATAATTTAAAATTAAATAGAAGCAGCTATTAGAAGCGTGGATAGAACACAAGCAGTTTGGGGAAACCTCATTTCTGAATAAGAAAATTATCTGTTGCAGTCCTGTTGCTAGATTCTTTGGACACTTCAGTTTTCCCAAAAATCCCTCTTTAATGGCACTGGAATGTTAGAAATTTCCTTTTATTGAGCCACATGGAGACTGAATTGAAATTAATTGTATTGAAATGAATTGAATGAATTGAAAATTCATTTTTGGTCACATTCAGAGGACCGGTGTAATCAAGTCACAGATGTGATAAGAATGATACACAGATTACAAAAGGGACCTGCAAACCGTAGTTTCAGCAAGGCCCGAAGTATTTTTAAATCCAAGTTCTAAAGCTGCAACTACTGCATGTTATAAGTTGTGGAAGTTTGCCAAATACTCATGTAGGTTTGTGCTTTGTTAAGTATGTCCAAATGCTGTATGATTAAAGTTTAAAATCTTCAAAGAATAAACATTACGCAATCATTTCAAGCTCCCCTCCTTTGACCTTAATATGTACTTCAAAAGCTAAGCAGATGCTCAGTAGGAAATAAATCCCCAACTCAACAGATGTACCAACAGCGATATGGCAAGATGCACCTTCCATAGCTTTTGGCAACCCTTCCCTTTTATTATTCCTCTGCTCACAAGCACTTTTCAAGTCAAAGAGAGGCCTAAGCAAGTTAATAGGTCCTTAATATGTACTCTGCTGCCTGAATTGATTGTTGTTTATAAGGTAATCTTTGGGACCGCATGTGGCTCAGCCTCAGTTCATCTCCTACAGAGACACAGCCTCAGGCAGCTCTGTTCTCATCAGACCAAGCTGTAACCCAATCAACACCTTTCACAGCAAAACAATCCTTCACTTTCAGACTCTGCGCAGAAGAGGAGGGGAGCCCCAGGTTTTGTGTGGGATCTCTATTTGGCAGCTAAGGTGATGTTTTACTCAGCAGGATACCTAAGAGAACTCTCGAGCTACTTTGGAAGATCCCCCTGCCAACAGCAAAACACAAGATGAAAATGCTTGTCTGAAACCAATTCAGCCTCTTCCAAAGACACATTCTAAAAGCCAGATTAACAACCTAATAGCACTTTGTGAGTTACTACCATCACAAATGCAAATTATACAGTTTCCTTCTAGCCTAAGAAAGAAAGGTAATCAGCTAGCTCCAAGCTGCTCAGGACCCTGGTCCAAACCCAGGCTTCCTTAACTTCGGCCCAACTGAAATGCAACATCAGCTCGAAATGCCAGGCTTAGCTCTAGCACCCTTGATGCACCTGAAAAGAAACACGAATGCAACAGCATCATCCCACAGGTTAACCCAGTGGCACCCTCAGTTCCAGACCTTAGCCTGAACGTAATCGCACCCCGAGTACAGTAGCGTAAAGCTGCAAACTGTGGTCAAGACCAGATGGTCCCTGACAGGTTACCCAGGTAGCCTCTGCTGAACTTGAGTACTTACATGCACATGACTAAATTCAGTCAGGCAGCCAGGCTACCAGCACCGGCAATAAAGCAAAATAACGCACCCCCAAAAGTTAGCTATCTCCTAGGAAAAAGCTTTCTGGATTGTTTTCTTGGATAGCAGCAAATTTAGGACTTGTCTTCAGTCTAGTTGATAGCGGGTCTCTGGGTTTTACCTTTATTTCTTTAAACAGACACAAGTTGTGCTGAACTGGGTCTACACTTCTTCAAAAAAAAGTTCTTAACTTTCTCCTAATACTAGGGGGGATCTAAAGATACAACAGTTATTCTTAGCGAGCTGCTGTTACAGCTATTTGTACTGTCTCATGAAAGAGAATCTATGTGCCAAATGCCTCATTTTTAAAACTGTAACAAATTGGTGGAAAATATATTTTAGTTGCATGAAATTTTAAGCAAATGTTTTTTAAACTCAAATTATTACTCAACTTAGGCACAGTTTTGTGGGGTTTTTTTTAACATTACTAATTTTTTCTTGCACAACGGCCCGAGTTTGGCTTAATGCTACTTAAGAAAAATGATGTAAAAATAGAATGAAACCATACAGATCTACCTCTGTGTCAGCTTCACTCTTATTTTCAGTATCATACCGAACACACTCAAACCCACAGGGTATCATTAACTATAAAGCAGAAAATAATTCAATACCCCATTTTAAAAATAGTCTACACAGCAAGTTTTTAAAATATCTGTAATCAACAACTATACATACGCCTCCTCAATTTAAGTGTCCCGCACAGATAACAGTTGTCACTCCCATTTTGCAGATTAAGCCAGGATTTCAGCTCTGCTCCATGTAATGCACGCTTGGCTATCACTGAAAATTTCGGTAGGGAAGAGAAGTCATCAAAACATGGGATAAATGCTTTAAAAAAACCGGTTATTGTGTTTGGGTGGGCATGGTACTGCAAGTGGCTTCATTATTTATTGTCACAACAAAACCTTTCTTCTGGTGGGCTCTGGAGAAGTTTGCTAAGGACTCTTCTGCCGAGGATTCACAAGACTGCTGGTGGGAGAGTTGAACCGGGTAGATCTTGTCTCCCAGTCACATCAATTCAAATCCCTCTCATGCTGCTCGTCTTTCTCAATTCAATACCAAAGGAAGGGAATGGCCAGGCACAGCACAAAATAAATATGGCACTAGAAAAAACACTGAACATATCTCAGTATTAAAATATCTCTCCACAGCAGTTAACCACCAAATTAATCTTCACTTGCCCCTGCCTTTTTTTTTTTTTTTAATGGTTTATTATTTTTACTAAACTCTTCACAGAGAAAGCTAAGGGAATGACTATTTCTGCATCTCTGACCTAAACTACTTCCTGTTTCCAGAATAAGATCAGCTGTATTTTTTATTATTATTATTTAGCAGAGATAAACTAATATTTCTTGAACAGGTATGTTCCCAACATTTCTCAAAAAAACACCCCAAAACCCAACCAACGTACACTTTTACTGTGATACACACACCAAAAAATGCCTTTTAAACTCAGAAAGTGTTACTTGAATTCCTTTAAGAACCTTAATTATACACTATTCAAACAAATAGAAGATGTTTGCCCTTCTATTATTTCCCAAAGAAATAATGAGTTTAACAGTTTGTGCTTGAGTTCCAGGTTTTGACCTGGAATTCTGTTCCAGATGTCAGTGTGGCAACTGACCAGCCAGTTCCAGAATCTAAGAATAAACTGCGTAAGTCCTTTGATCAAGAAAAAACTGCTCTCTGCTGACTAGAATTTCATTCAAATCTCCAGCGTACATATTAGAATCAGGTTTTAGCTCTCTCAACGGCTAACTGAAGTGCTGATGCAGCCCCTCATTTAAAAGATTAACCTTCCAAATTAACAATCACAGGCTTAAGAACTTAATTCTAACTTGGAGTTTATAGAACCTAGTAATCGTTCTACAAGGGGGGTTTTTGTTTTGGTTGGCTTTGTTTTGGGGGTTGAGTTTCTTGGGTTTGGGGGTTTTTTTTATTTTATTTTACAAACCACATCAGAATAACTTTAGAAACTCTTACTGCAGCACATTTATACCTCAGCCACTAAAGAAAATTAGCTGCTATAACTATATGGGCAAATCATTAACTTCAGTACAATGTAACGTGGCAGTACAGAATTCAGTGTAGGGTGAAAAAAACTTGTCTGAAAAGCTAGTTAGATATCTGGGAGATTAGTCTAAGCTCAGAGCTTCACTCATGTCTGTACCCAGACTAGCTAGGGTAAAAATTTCTTGTGCAAAAAGCTGCAATCACTTAGTATTCCACAGAAATAGAGCATCTCCTAATCCAGCTCTCTTTTCAAAAGTAGTGTGAAGAATTGCTGCGCTTTGCAAGAAGAAAACACTATAAGACCCTCATAAGAGAGGGTCTTCTTCCCATTTACTCCTCATTTTTAACTCACATAAGGAATTTTAATGTCAAAACCTATGTGCCAATGAGACTGTATCTCTGGACAGAAGCTAAGCAGGAAATGTCATTGTCACAACTTCTGTAAACAAACTTTGACTAAATCTTAGAGCATCTCCTCCTCATAGCCTGTCATATCAAACCCACCAGGAATATTTCCTGACTATCAACATCACCTAACCAATTACAATTTTTAACTTAATGTTAAACAACTTTCTTACAAAAAGATTTGCTCAACATTTTTTCTGTTAACAGTTTTCAGTGACCTATAACCTATCTGACAGATCTGCAAGGACTCAGAATAAACACAGCACACAGTCACCGTATGGCTTTGGCAGCAGCATGTCTGGAATATGTATAGTAGAAAAATGAAAATTATTAGCAATTTTGGGGTTGGGTTTTTTTTTTTTTTTTTTTTTTTTTTTGTTGTTGTGGTTGGGGTTTTTTTGGTTGTTTGGTTGGTTTTTTTAATTGAAACTGACAGAAACTAAGTTCCTGTATATCCTGGTGTTTATATTCATGATTTATACAAAAAGGGGTAAAAAACTAAAGTATATGGAAGGTGCAACTTCAACATGAAGCATTCACTGAAAGAATGTGAAGGAAGTCCCATATTTGTAAGGCTGCTTAACTACAATTAACTTAAAAACAAACCATACTAGTCTCAGTTTTGATTAAAAACGCCTCCCGGACCTTCAAGTGGTTTATGACTGTATCAGTACAACAGACAGAAAACGTTCCTAGGCATTGGAACTTGATCCTCGACATTGCTAAACTGCTTTTGGCCTGTGCCAGCTACCGCTCTTCCAAAGAGCACCGGGGCACAGTCAGGAGTCGAAATGCAGCAGACAGCATTCCCAACAGACAATCTGGCTGCAGCCATCCCGCCTAAAGGTATGAGAGTTGTTAGGATAGATGCAGGCCAGTTGGCTTCTGTTCCAGACAACACTGCTCATTTAATAGCTATCCAATAGGTACTTAAGTGTTCTGCTCCACTGATGATCACAGTGTTTAATCTTTGCTAATGCTTGTCTTCATATTAAAACTCAACAACAGTGAGCGGTGGAATGATTTGAAAAGCTCAAAAGCCAAAGATCACTGAAGAAACAGCACCTGAAGCTACTGCTTATGTATAAATGTAAATCATATCCTGCATTTTAATTAATGCAATTACGAGAGCACTACAAGGAAATGTTAACATGCTTATTATGTGTTAGAAATGCTCTAAACCTTTTAAAAGTATAATTCAGTACTTTGCTTCAGGTAGTTAAAATCCTATTCTTTCTCCTTAATGAATTACAGTCTTCCAGGCTGGAAATGGTTCTGGTAATATTAAAAATAGTGTCTCATAGCCATTAAGCATTATTGATGGTATTTTATGCGCACAGAGATAGTGCAATAAAATTAATTTTCTTCCACATGCCCCCGTTAACATTTTTTTTTACTTGCTCCTTTAACTTTCTTTATCAAAACAAACCATTTTTCCTTACCCTACACTTAAAAATTACATAGTTCCAAGGGAAGACTACACAAGAAAGATAAATCCGCTAAGGGTTACAAACCACATCTGACTCAAAAACTCCCCAAAGAGAAAATAACCAGAGACCGGGAAAGTATTAGAAGGAAGTATCATGTGTCTGCCCTGCTCTTATTCTTCTTTACACTACTAGAGACAGCATCTCAGGCTAGACAGACCTTTATTCTAATAAAGCGCAATCATACATCTTAAGTCAGCAAATTAGTTTAACTAATTGTTATAGTTAGAACAGAATTACTGTTATTCTGTAACACTCATGGCCTAATAACTTAAATTCAGGTTACTGAAAGAACAGTAAGATTCCTGGTAACAAATAACTAGATTACTAGATTAAACACGAGTAATAAGGTTATTATGCATGAAGTTCAGACTGCCACATCACCCTCAGCACCATTCGGGAACTAGCTTATGTGCTGGGAAATATCCTCAATTGCAGAAATTTAGAAAACGCCTGCTGGTAGGCTTGCAAGTTGAACTAGCTGGGAAGTTTGGTAACAGTGTGCTTGTAAAATTCACTGTGGTTTATTAAAATAGTTCAAACAAACTGTCATCAGGGGAAACCCTACTCCGTAGGGCCTACATGTAACACCCTGCATGTGGGTGTAAAAGAGTTGCAAATCCAACTGCCCTAGTACACAACTGGTTAGACACAACCAGACACCAGGGAATTCATGACTCTTGAAACTTCCTTTGTTTCTGAGCATCAGCTTCCAGGATGGGATCCCATCTTCTATAAACATTGCAATGAGACCTTTCTTAGGCTAAATGACCCAGGGCACCTACACTCTGAAAGTCTGCTGGGTCCCTCAGCTATCTAAATTTTGAGCACTAGAAAGAAAACCAAAACCGAAAGAAGACAACCTTGAAACAAGATAAAACCAGCTCTCAGTAACAATCTAGAAGCCCTGACAGCCCAAGGAGCAGTCTGCTTGGCAAAAATCTTTGGAGAAGGCCAGACACTGTGCAAAACTAGTAACAGTTCTCATTTTCACAACTGAAAATCAGTGTGGAAACTTGCTTACCATGTGCTGGTGCTCCCATGACAGTGTCACATCCAGCCCACTGAATGGCCTTGTTCACCTATGCAACTAGAAGTAGTACTGGGAGTTCTTCCTAATACTGTTCTTACATACTAGATCTTCCATCTTTCATTTCACCTTTGAGGAGTGTACACACTTAACAGAAATGCTCCAATCTTATATTTGATGACCAAGAAGTAAACAGCAAGACATTCTCCTTTTCCCTGCTTGCCTGCTGGGATAGGAACTGGGACAAGGAAGAAAGAAGTTTCAGTATTGCCTTGGTCCCAACCTAGCTTCTGCTTTAGGTTCTCCTCCAGCAATTGCTTCTGTCATTCCTTAGAGCTTTTCTAAATGGCAGTAGCAGCATGGTATTGACATGATTTATCTCACTTTTATTGCTCAGTGCTAATGGGATTTAGATGGTGCATGTGTTTTTTCGTGGCACACTGGGATCTGTATCAACACAATGCTTTCTATTATTAAAACATCCCAATCTGCTCAACTCCTTATCAAATTCTTTGGGAAAATACTTTACAGCTGCTTTAGCAGGCAATTTATACAGCCAGTTGATCATCTCAATTTGCAGACTTCAGCGTAGCTCACACATAAAAAGCTATCTTAAATTCCAACTTCTGAACGCACATACATAACGGATAAACAAATTGCTTTGTTGTATAAATTCACTGCACAGAAACCTTGTTTTAACTTTTTTCCCCCTTATACTTTCACAATACGCCCAGAGTCTCCATTTATTATGTCATTTTAATTTTATCTCTGTACAGTAACAGTCACAACCCACTGTTACACTTCTGAATCATTATATATTGAGCGATGATCTCTGATCTCTTTCCCTTACCCACTTGGCTTCCAGTTAACAATTTATGAACTGGAGATAGAATGAGGCCGAACCTCAATAACCTCATTAGTATCATTTATTTTCTTTAGTCATACTTTCGATCTCTATAACTTCCTGGGGAAATGAGTTTCATGACTTTATTACACTTAATGTGAAAAATACTTCCTTTTAGGTTGGTTACCTGTTAACTGTGCATGTCCTATTTCTTGCATTGCAAAATACAAAAAGTGATATGAGGAAGGTGGTACAGAAGCTATAGCAATTTTATAGACTTCTATCATCTTGCTCTCCTCCTTTCCTGACCATTATTGCCTTTTCAGGGTAAAGAATACTTACATGAAAGCTAAAAAATTACTGAATACACAATTCTCCCCTAATGTACTTTTTTTCTGTATCTTCAGAGCAATTAGGCAACAAAGTAATCAAAGCAACTCCTGAGTTTGGGCATATGGGTCCATTAGGGCTCCTTGGTAAGAGATTTACTTCTAAGGGTTTGGACAAAACTGCAGAAAACCGAACCTATGAAAACCAGCTGAACCTAAAATAAAGGTAAGTCTTAGAAAAAAGTACTCAGAAGTTAGTGGCAAAGTTATATTAAATTCTTTTGTGAAAATTCCAGAATTAGAGGTACAAATATCAAACACTAATACAAACTCCTACCTTTTGAAATGTAAAATTAAAAAAACATTAACATGGAAAAGAAAACCTGAAAGCCAGTAAAAATTCCACGCATGGAACTAGCTATTTGATCCTTCTATCATCATCAATCATCTAGTCTTTCTGCAAATGTGATTGTTGTCCTTGATTCCTAAGAAGCAAGGCACAAAAGGATTCCTCTTAGCCACCAAATAGTTAAGTGTTGACTCCAAATAACTTCCTAAATCCAGTTTATCCATCTTTCAACAGAAAGTGTAGTATGATGCTTTCCAAGACAGCAGGAAGAGACACGTAGCTCAAGGGTAAACTCAGGAGCCCTTTAGCAAGCTGAAGAAGTTACCGGGTTGCTTGCCAGATCTCCTCTTTCTTCTTGGCTAATTATCAGTCTGCTCCCTGTATCAAGGCCAGTCCATTTTGAAAAACATGACAAATATTCAGGCGCTGCAGTAGAAAGAGTGCCATCTGTAACAATTTGGATGGCTTCTTAGCAAAAAAAGATAATAAAAAATGTCAAGACAAGATTTAAGCTACATTGTCAAGCTTGTAGATAGTCCATGTTCTTTCCTCGGTTCCTTTATATCAGCATTTGAAGGAAAAACACCCACCAAACAAAGATACACAAATTCTTCCCCACACCAGTGTCTTACGGGAAATTTGTTCACTAAGACTAAAAACAAGCGACCCCTCTTCACCCCTCCCCCCCAAATCCCTCTACTTTCATCCCTGAAGAACTGCAAACACTAGATACCGGATACGAATACAGACAATGCCTCTCCCCCGCCTTGAAAATACAGAGCCACTGTCCTGGTTTTGTCCCAAGTTCAGCCAACTTTGTAAACCTGGCAGATTAAAAGGAACTTACTTGAACTCACATCAATTCTTCAGTAAAACAAACTAGCTTCGTGCCAAAAGAGTAAAGAGGCAACACATGCAGACAACTAATTCTGACACAGTAGTAGTGTCACAAAAATACACCTACCTGTCCACAAACACGTAAATAGGCACACACGTACTTATTGGTGTCAAAATAAAAATATTTCTTCACTCTTTCATTCTCATTATTATTATCTATCACTTGCACAATAAATTGGCAAACTCAGACTCATTCTGCAGGACAACTAGACATTTAATGCTAAGATACTATAACGCACAGTAAATTTGAATGTGCTTATGTCAAAAGAAAGGCATAATGAGACACAAATGAATAGTTTGCACACATACCAAAAACCTAAAAGTGAAACTATTGTGTCTCAGACAGTATTCGATACTCCATTTTTAGAAAATCTGTTAAGATAATCTTAACTATGTGCTTCATTAAAAGCAAAGCTAAGAGAAGCAATGCTACATTTCATGCTCTGGAGTTGGTTCCTCAGCCACAAACTACAAAATTTAGTAACTGTCTTTCTATAGAAGAAAAAATTGCCAGAAACAGTTTGCTCACCTAAACCTTGAAGAGTAAAGCAACTTTGTGAGCCTGTATTACCCACATTCACAATTGTGGGAAACATATAAAACGCACAGAATGTCTACTGGATGAATCAGATATGATTGCCATTTTTTATTCTCAGTTACAAGGTTTTTTTCTGCAAGATACCAATCACATATGTCGTAATTCGCCTACATAAAACATGTAGCCAAATTTTGCAGAAGATTACTCCTCAATTTACTTTAAGGTGCTTAGATAGTAGCACAATATCAATGCTCTATCTTGATCAGAGACAAACGAATGGGTAGCTACACAGGTGTCCAACCAAATGCTAGAAGTCAGCACTAGAATTTTATTGAAAGCATAATTATGTTTCTTCTGAATACATGACACTAGAATAATGCTTACAGTTTCTTGTCAATTTATGCATTATTAACGACATAAGTCAACAGTTCGGTCTGCTTCATTTATACAAGTGGTTTTTTTGAAAATTGCATCTATGCGTTCTTTGACAGAAGCCTTTCCACGAAGAAGGTACTGCTTACTAACTTATAGATGGGCACCTGTAACAACTCTAAAAGATAACTACCAAAACCAGCATATATGACAATATCACACCCATGCATACGTCCAGGGATGAGGCAACAGAGATGTCACTTATGATTAAAAAGCATGAAAAACCCTGCAGAGACCAGTTTGCTGCCTTAACTACACAGCCCTACTGTCCACAACACAACAGTGTTCACATGAGGCAGACCTTAATTTTGTATCAATAGTATTCTTATTTTTGGCAGATGGCAGAGATTTTAAGATCTATGAATGGCTTTAGGTAGGCTGGATAGAAATGAGGACAACAGAGGAAAACTACTTATCAAATGTTTGCACATAATTTCACTAAAGTGGTAGATAGAACTATGCACATTATTGGTGACTTTTTTTGTCCTAACAAGAACATCTATGTCAACTGTGACACTGCAGCTTCTCTTATCTCTTTGCCGGCATAAGATTTTATTTAGAATATAAAAATGGCAGAAAGCCACCTTACCTTTTTCTTCATCTATTCGAAAAACTCCTATACCAGATCCATCCCTGATGGAATATCTAATCTCCCCATCTCGTCCTGCATCTTCATCATAAGCAGATACTGTCATTACTGAAGAGCCAACAGGGGCATCTTCTTTTATAAAGCCTTTATCTGCAAATATAGAGAACCGTGGAGGGTGCAAGTTTTCATTCACATCGACTATCTCAACCTCAACGTAACACGTAGAGGACAATGAAATGGGTTTTCCTTTGTCCTTGGCCCGCACAGTCAAGTTATAAAGTTGTTTCTTTTCATAATCCAGTCTTTGTACAATACGTATTGCTCCACTGAGTTTGTCAACATCAAAGGTGCCATCTCCACTGTCCAAAAGACTGTATCGTATTTGACTTGACTGGCCTAAATCAGGATCATAGGCTTCTAGCCACGTAATAATAGTTCCCTCTGGAAGATCTTCTCGAATTTTCACATGATAATTTGAAGGAATAAACTTAGGAGGATTGTCATTAACATCTTCTACAGACACTTTCAAAATAACTGTTGTAAATAATTGAGGTTCTTCAGTAGGTTGGTCCCTAGCCTCTATTTTCAAGAAATAGACGTGCTGCTCTTCACGATCCAGAACCCCTACAACTTTCACAATTCCTGTCACAGCGTTAATGGTAAACTTGTCTGTATCTGTTAGAAGAGAGTATTTCACTTCTCCATTAGCCCCCAAATCTTTATCCGTAGCTTCAATTTGAATTATTTCGCTGTTTGGCTCTTTGTTTTCACTCACTTCAACAAAATAGCTGTCTTGCAGGAACTCTGGGGGGTTGTCATTAGCATCCAAAATATTTATATCTAAAAGGTGCCAGGCAGACTTCTGTGGTATTCCAAGATCATAGACAGTAATATTTAGAGTATATTCATCTTTTACTTCTCGGTCAAGGGGAGATAGAATTTTCAGCATTCCTCTTTCCATATCAACAATGAAACTACTATCTTCATTACCTCCAGAGATAACATACACTAGCTTTCCATTGAAGCCAGTATCAAGATCAGTAGCATTCATAAGTAGTATGCTGGAGCCCACAGGCTGGTCTTCTCTTATCTCAATGCTACTGGGGAGAGTACTTCTAAACTGAGGTGCATGCAGATTCACAGAGTGAGTATCAAAGAAAACATCCTCGACTTCTCCACGACTGTGCAATCTATTAGCTTGTAAGAGTTTCTCTGCAAGCATTTTGGCAACACCAGTTTCTTCACATTGCAAGTTGACTGGCTTGCGACTAGTAGCTACAGTTATGTTGATATACAATGGTTTTGCAAAGTTTTCTCCATCTGTAGCTGTGATTTTCAAACTGTGAAAAGACATTTTAGCACCTAGGCCATCTATTAGTGACTGTTTGAGTGAAAGTACTCCAGAATTTGGATTTAGGCTAAATAAATCCAGTTCATTTCCAGATTCAATTTGGTATCTCACCAACTGGAGCTCATCAGCATCAATAGCAGATACAGTTGTTATTTGTTCTCCAACACCAAGATCCCTGGGGATTGTTCCCTCACAATTTATTTTCTCGAACAGAGGTATATTGTCATTGAGGTTATTTAAAATAATAGTAACGGGAACTTCAACTTCTCGACGATATGGTATACCCCAATCAGAAGCTCGAATCCTTAAATTGTAAACCCTTGGCATCAGTTCATAATCCAACTCTTCTGAGGTACTAATAATCCCACTGAAATGGTTAATCACAAATGGCAAAGGATTTAGGTTTGCAATGCTATAGGTCACATAACCATTCTCCCCTTCATCAGGGTCTTTTGCACTTACTCTCATGACACTCGTACCTATTGGCACATTCTCGTCGAAGGAGGCTTTATAGGATGTCTGAGTAAATTCGGGAGGATTGCTGTTCATGCCTAGTACCTTAATTAATACTTTTGCAGAAGCTCTTCTGTCACTTGTCAGAACTTCAAGTTCAAAATGGGACGCATATTGTGCTTTTATGGGTTCTAAAGTGGTAATAAGACCAGTGTGAGTGTTTAAATTGAATTTTACTTTGCCCGGTGTATTTTTAAATACATATTTTAAATGTGGGTAACTAGGCAGAGCTTTCACCATTACCACAGGTGTGTTTGGAGGGGCAAATTCACTTATTTCAGCTCTATAGATCTCTTTTTCAAATCTGACAGGACCAGACTTAAATTGTGGTGATGTCACATGAACAACTTTTACAGAAGAAAACTGCGGGGGATTTCCTTTATCTTTAGCTTGAAGGGTAAGGTTGTACCCAAAAGGGTGGCTCTCCCAATCAATGTGACCAATGGCTTTTATTCTGTATTCTTTACCTCCTGGAACAGACCTCACTGTTTTGAACTGTTGAAGTGGATCACCTGCAACAATATTTAATGATGCTATTTCCCCGTTTGAACCCTGATCATTGTCCTCTACAGTTACAACTGCGTAAGTTGGATCTTTGTCCGATTCTGATGGAGTCAGTGTAACAGCTGTAATAACGGGGGCGTATTCGTTTGCTTGCTCTATGTGAACAGTTAGTTTTGCCATACTGCTTATGCCACTGCTACCATACAGCTTCAGCCCACGGTCCACGGCAAGAATTTCCATGTCATAACGCTTAGTGTCCGAGTAGTCAAGTCTACCAGTTAGAACTACCACTCCACTAGTTGGATGTATAGCAAACATATCTGTTCTTTCTTTAAAGCTATAGTAAAACTCTCCATTTGTTCCTATATCTGCATCTGTTGCACTGACTCTTGCAATGCTCGTCCTTATTGCTGTGTTTTCAGGCAAAGAAACACTGTAAGATGTTGGAGAAAACAAAGGCCGCAAGTCATTTGTATCCAGTACCTGTATCCTGACCTTCGTGCGCGTTTCAGCATTTGTATTTTTTTCAACTGCTTTAACAGTCAGCATATAATGGTCTTTTACCTCTCTGTTAAGGATAGCTGTATTTCCTCCCTTGGTCCGTATTCTCAAAAAGCAAAAGTTTCCAAGAACATATTCTTCAGCTTTGAACAAGTTCTCATTGTCACCAGAAATAATTTTGTATCTTAGGTCCCATAATGGATTTGTAATGTAAATGCCCATTTTCACTGGATGCCCAACATAAGTCTTGGCTGCGGAATTCTCATACACAGTGGCATTATACTGTGCTTGTGTAAATTGCATTGGTGGAGCATGATGTGGCCTTTGATTTCCTTCACAGTTTCCAAAATGCTGCACCAGCAGCATCAGCAGCAACAGCATAGTCAAGTATCTTCCCATGGCAGCAATTACAAAGAAACCCTGAAACAAGAGAGAGATGTGTTAAGACTTATGACTGTTCAAATATTATTCAAACCTTCATGTTTAGTTTAGAATTCACGCTTGAAAGAAACCTAGAAGTTACACATCTAGGTTATATCCTTTTTTGCAGTAAGTTTCAACATGATTTACAGTAATAGAAAAAGCAGATAAATTAAAACTCCTAAAAAATGCCAAGAATCCGCAAGACCAAACATCTAGGAATTACTACCATGACACAAGGGGAACACACATAGTTAACTTCAAATGAACAACTCCGTGGAGCAACATGTTAGAGGAAATATGCCAGTGCTGTCTGCTATAAGCGAGCAAACTAGATCTGAACTACTATGGAGTAGCGAACATGCACTCCCGTCCTCTACTCCGTATGTGACATTATCTTCCGATAGAAAATTCTTCTCCCTCCTTTCACTTAGATTGTAAAATGGCTGATGTCCAATGATGTGGAAGTAAACTGCAAGAGTTGGCTTGAAATTACCGCACGTTCTTCAAAGTATCCTATGAGCATCTGTTCCAAGAATTATAAAAGTTATAAAGCGAGAATAATTCTATATGTATTGTATTCTCTCCAGCTCCGAGTACCCTTACAAGAATAGTGGATAGCAGTGCATACCATAAAAAACTTTTTTATCAAACATCACTAAGTTGTAAAACCAATAAAGAATAAGACATATTCCTTTATTCCCCTCTCAGAACAGATCTGAAACAAAGTAGTATCGAGAGCTATGAGCACACAACTCTACCAAAATAACTGGAGGAACTATGAAGACATGTTTCTCAAACACACTCCAGAAATGACAGGAAAAGAGCCTGGAACAGCAAGACAGACATGTAGACACACCCTCACTGGCTTTCCCTTTTGAAGAAGTCAGTGTATCACTTCCAATGTCCAAATCCAGGTAAGACTGCTGTAGGAAGAAAGGCAGAAACCTCAGGAAAAGACCTTTGGGATCACCCTCCTCTTCTGGGTTTACAGCAACAGTCTTTACTCCCTAAAGTCTCACGGGACAAATCAAAGCTTCAGAATGCTTCCTCAACAAGCCCAAGCTTTCAAGAAAACCTTGGGGGAAAAATTTCTTTCCAGCAAGTAGAAAGCAGTCTAGCTTTGACTTGATTACTTTGATTAAGTAGTACACATTCTTTTCTTTCACCTTCCCCTATTTATGCTAAATATTTTTCCCCTACCTCTCCTTTAGCATCTTCTTCCCTGGCCAGCCTCTTATACAACTCATACTAATTCCTAATCACACCAATTCCTACTCTTCTTTCATTCTTCATGACCTTTTCTCCCACATTTTAGCCCTAGTTTGCCCCCACTCTATCTTTGGCTGTCAGCCTTTCCTCAGTGCCTATCCTCACTGTTCATCTTGGCTCAAAAGGTATCCCATTATGTTGCCTGCTTCCTCCACTCCCATTTTCTCCTACAGTTATTTCTCTCTCCCCTAATTCCTACCCACCCAGGTAGATACATGAAAGATCACACTGGCTGAAATTCCATGGACTGCCTCTGCCCACTGGAAAGCATTAGAACAAATTAATCTGCTTGTGTCAACAGTTCACTCCAAAACCTCAGAAGCTAATTCAGTCACAGCCATTAGTAAGTCAAGGATTTTGAGAAGAGAAGAATTTCAGACTCAGATTCATACAAACTATAGGAAATATTAGAGAGGAGTAATGAAAACTTAGCTATTACCCTTTTGGAAGGAGGGGAAAAAAAGGCGTATCTGTCTTCCAAATCTAGCAATTAAGTTACATGATTAAAGGTATAACCATAGCAAACAATAAAAACTGATTGAGCAAACAATAAAAAGTGTATGAGCTTTTAAAAGTCACGTCACTAGCTGGAACCACTACCTACAAGGTCTTAAAGCTGGATGAAGGAAAGGTTGGGAGGGCAAATGAGCATCAGGTTGGAAGAGCCACCATTTCAATGGGTGAACAACACTATTCCTCCCCTATCTACTCTTCTTCCCAGGCTATGATTTGACCTGGGAATAAACAGACATTTGGCTCGCCAGGGCTTCATTGCCCTAACATGCTGCCAAGTAAACGAACAATGTTATCCCCCCCCCACCCCCCAAAACCAACAAAAAAACCCAAACAAAACAACCAAAACCCTGCAATAAATAACTGCTATCAATACTTCCAAAACTCCAAGCAATTTAAGATGCCATTAGACTGTCCTAAAAGACATGTTAAGGAATTACTGCATTGTTTTTAAGCAATCAACAGAAACAGGTTCTTTCATTCCATCTTGCTGCAATTTTGGAAGCAGTCTATTGTCAAAAACTACTTAATGATCAGTTCCTATGCTGATCTGGTCAGATCTTCCCCTCTTTTCTTCCTCAGTTACACTGGGATTTTTTTTTATTATTTTTTTAAATTTATGCTGAAGTCCAAAACCCAGCTTGACCTCTGATGCTATGCCATCCTGTAAGTCACTGCCTATACTTACGTTTGGCAACAAGCTGTCTGAAGTGGTGTGTTTATTATGCAAAACATTGTACCCTTGTACATGTGTATTATGTAAAACCATTGTACCTCTATCTTTTATCATTTGCTCCTCCCATCTCAGGCACATTAGCCACAAGGTGCACCACGCTATGATGCATTAGACTGCATTAAGATATCCAAACTCCTCATTAAAATTCAAAGTCTAACACATGTGTGTTTTACTATTACCGTAAATATTTTTCTGTGCCATAATACCTTAAGCACTTTTTGCTGTTTTTCTGTAGTAACTTCAAGTGAAGCCTGCTCAGAACTGGCAACAGGCAGTCTATTGTATACGATGACACAACTACCAGTAAGAGAATCCATTCCTCAGCAGCAACTCCTAAGGTTTGCTGAGTCACAACCTAGAGCTTAGGAGCATCTCTCAGCTGAACAGTTAACCACCTTAGATAACAGCAAGTTAGTCACTTCTGTTAAATGACACTTCTTCCATCTTGTCATAATTTACAGAGCTACTGGAAACTAAAAAATGTTGATCCAGGATTATCCAAAAATCAACATAATACAATTTTGATGAATATCTAAGGTATTAAACAATGCCAGTTGTAAAGACAGCTACTAAGGGAAAGTATTAAAGTGTTAAGATAAAGTGATAATGTGTTAGATATAAACTCAGGTGGCTCATTACAGTAAGCCAGAGTGACTGAATTTCAGAAACATTTTAGCCAAAGGCTACACTTTGAACTCCTAAATTTTTTATTATCTTTGGAATATGACCAGTTGAGGATTTTCTGCATCCATTTTCAACACATAAGGCAACCGTTTGCTTAACAAAACATCATAGCCCTAGGTTTATAAGAACCGCATACCGTATTTATTCTGAAAAGCTATTTTCAAACAAACTTTGATTTCCCATTTGGAAATTATTATTTGGATAATTTTTATTTATATGCATATCCAGGTCATTTTTATTTATATGCATACTAAGCACTGGGATACACAAGACAGTTTTAGTACTTAGTTACAATGTTAACAAAATTATTAACACATCAACACCGTTAACATAATTTGCATATGGGAAAAAATACGAACACAACTTAGAAATATGAACTATCTTCACATTAAAGGCATAAGAACAAGCAAAATTTTGGAGCTAGCAGACCTCAAAGCAGTAACTTACAAGTGGAGATGATTTAGATAAGATAGCAATCATAGAAAAGATTGTTTCTCTTAGCAGTATGTTTACAGTATGTAGACTTCAAAGTTTATAGTTTGAGACTTGAAAGTTTTAAGCATAAATATACAGATTTTAGTAAGTGGCAATCTCAATGCCAAGCAAGCCAACAAAAAAACCCAGGCAAAACAAGCTTATCTTCTACATAACCTATCGATGGTGACCATACATTGAGAGGTTTAGTCCCCTAGCAATCAAAGTCACAGGTGGAAAGAGAACCTAATTCAGGCCACATAGCCTGAGTCACGTTGAGTCCCAGCCCCATTGCTATGCCTTTTCTACAAGCAAGATCTGCCATTTAAGTCCAGAAGGACCTACTGTCAGACTAAGCTACATCATTTACATTAGCAGAATGAGCGTCTGTGAGCATGGCCTGTTACACCACTCCAGGGACACATCAGAGAGCATTCTGAGGACTAAAGGAGGTTCTTTAGTGCTGTTTCTACAATGCTTGCCTACTGAAATCTTTCACTAACTTTTAGCAAATGTAGTGGGAATTTCCCTCCATATGTGCACCAGCTTCTTTGATTTGTAAAGTTATTAACATTGAAACGTCTCCACCAAATCAAAACATCACCTATTTACTTTAAAGGTCAGTTTTGATCAGCACAGGCAACTTGATGCTGTTTGACACAAAAACACTGTAAAAAGTTATTACTGCAGTGACTAAACTGTCATGATGGGGTTTCTATTGTAGAAGTCTAGGAGGGATCATGTAGCTTTGTGGGCTGTACTAACTGTAGTTACACCTATTCTTTCAATTGTTTAAAAGCAATTATTTATGTAGTCTGATTGGGGGAAAAAAAAAAATCAGGTTTAGCTGTCTCAACATGTTTAAGTTTCCAATCAAAAAACTTATGCTTTTGCAAAAAAAAACCCACCAAAATACTTGGTTTTTGCTTTTCTGGCAGGGAGGGCGTCTGTCTGTTTTGGTATTCAGAAAATTAACACACAATGAAAGCGTATGGTAACGTTACTTTACTAAAGCTGGTAAGTTATTCAAAAAATGTACATTGTCGCAGAGATTAACATAACAGTTTCAACTTGTGACTAAAGTCCAGTAAGTTTGATGCTTGTATTCTCCACATTATGAGTTAATCCCATGAGATACTTTGATTTATGCTTTCAAGATCTTTGCTGTTAAGACAAAAATGCAGCAGCTTTATTCAAACAGCACGCTAAAAAGATTCTGAATCCGGAGCGAAACAAAGTTTCACACAGAGAATTTTTACTATTTATCTGCAGGGCAATTACTTACTAGCTCATCTAAAACTGAACTCTCCAGTTGCGCAAGGAAAAGCAGACCTCCAATCTCTGTGAATGAAAGAGTCTGATTGAAATTTAACATGGCACCTTAAAGTTTGTCATGACAAAAATAGTTTTACTGAGCTTGAACTCAGTTTTAAACTTAAAAACAATTTAAAAAAATCTTTAAGGGTTTAAAGGGATTTTATGTTTGCTTACTTGCACTGATAACTTAGCTATATAAAGTTCTTCCGCATGCTAAGTTATAAAAAACAGGAGAATATCCTACTACTGGGACAACTACTAAAGCTTGCCTTCCAGTCTCCTAAAAGTGAGATTTTAGAATTTTACAGAGATCAAAACAAAAACTTAAAAATGAAATCGTTTTCAGCGTTAAAGTAAGGTATTTTACTCATTAAATAGCTGAATATTTCCACATGGCTAGACAAGTAAATAGGAAATACACCTCTATTACACAGCATTCTTTTCTTTTACAGAAAGACAGCAGAGGTGGTAAAAGAATATAGGTAATATTTCCCACGCAACTGCCTGGGAACAACTTGCATGCAAATAGTTTAAACCCTAGGAAAACCTGTTGTTAGAAGGCAGCGGTTTTTAGTTTATTAATGCGTTTCCAAAAAAAAAAAAAAAA
>VYXH01003591.1:1400-14128 GCA_013397275.1 Burhinus bistriatus
CCCCCCCCCCCCCCCCCCCTTTCTGTTTATTTGGGTTTTTTATTGTTTTGTTTTGTGTTGTTTTGTTTTCTTTTTTTAAATAATTTTACTCCTTTGAGTAACTGTTGCATGTAGCTGCCTTTGCAAAGTAAGTTTTTGGGTCACTATCATTGAAGGAGAAAATTCTGGAAAAATTTTTTAAACTATTTTGGGTCAGGCACCAAATATTTCTAATTACAGTACTTTACAAATGTATGTGAATATTTTCCACCTTAGTGGTATTAAGAGTTACTTTAAATCTTGTTTTGGAGGGAGCGATCAACTTGCTGCTGTGTCCTGAAGACTCCTGTCAGCCCAATTGTTTATAAACCTGAGCAAGCTTACTTGAAACATGCTTTTGGGTTTCTGCTTAGAAGAGTTCCCTCATAGCTGACAGTATGTAATGTTGTGCTGGTTGCCACTTTCAATATCGTGGAATCATAGAATCATAGAATGGTTTAGGTTGGAAGGGACCTTAAAGATCATCTACTTCCAACCCCCTTGCCATGGGCAAGGACACCTCCCACTAGACCAGATTGCTCAAAGCCTCATCCAACCCAGCCTTGAATGCTTCCAGGGATGGGACCTCCACAGCTTCCCTGGGCAACCTCTTCCAGTGTCTCACCACCCTCAGAGTAAAAATTTCTTGCCGAGATCTAATCTAGGTCTACCTTCTTCCAGGTTGAAACCATTACCCCTCATCCTGTCACTACATGCCCTTGTAAAAAGTCCCTCTCCAGATTTCTTGTAGGTCCCTTTCAGATACTGGAAGGTTGCTGTAAGATCTCCCCAGAGCCTTCTCTTCTCCAGGCTGAACAACCCTAACTCTCTCAGCCTGTCTTCATAGCAGAGGTGCTTCAGCCCTGTGATCATCTTTGTGGCCCTCCTCTGGACCTACTCCAACAGATCCACGTCCTTCTTATGTTGGGGGCTCCAGAGATGGACACAGTATTCCAGGTGGGGTCTCATGACAGCAGAGCAGAGGGGCAGAATCACCTTCCTTGACCTGCTGGCGACACTTCTTTTGATGCAATCCAGGATACGGTTGGCTTTCTGGGCTTACTTATCTCTGTAAAACCAGAAAAATTTAGTTTTAAATTTGAAGTTGTTTTATTTTGCACTACTGTGTCTTGGTTTATTCTTGTTTTTTATCAATGTGGTCTTCAACAATGTTCAATTTGGTAATCCCTCACACTTTAAATCCTGAAGTTCTCATCAGCTAATTGTTTTTAATACCTAGATGTTTGAAAATCCCAGTTTAAGCACTGGGAATGATAAACAAGAGATCTTTTGGGGATTGCATGTTACTCGAGTTTTTTATTTGGCTGTTTATTTGGCTGGTACTCTGTGAAATGCAGATTAAACACAGGAACCTGCTTAGCACTGGCAATTTTCATTGCAAATCATGTATGTAAAGTATTTCACACTTTTGAGCTTGTATCTGAGGTAGAAGTGCGCACATTAAATACAAAATTATATTTCTGGTGTATAGAGAATTGATAAAAGTATGATGATAATGGCAAAGGAATGGTGATACGGTATTTCACTGGCATGTTTCAAACCTTAATTCAGATGTTTTTGAATTATGACATATGAAACCAGATGAGATAGGGAGATTGTATCTTGATATTATTAGCATCTAAAATAAAGAACATGTAATAGTCTAATCATAGAGGTCTAGGATTTTGCTGCTTTGGAATAGATTAGGACACTGTATATCTCTTATTACCTTCTGAGGAAAATACTGTGCGTATGGCCAAGTATACTGTTGTGTAAGTCTATCTGTTAATTATTATTTTCTGGAAGAGCTACTGGGCATTTGGGAGCTCATCACTTTTCTGCTAGTAGCATTTGCTGTAATCAGGCTGTGGTTTTGAACATTTGACAGTTTTCATTAGGGCCAGTCTCAAGGAGATCAGTAAGTAAATTTTACCCTAACTGCATGATTTATATAAGTACATATCTAGCATCTGTTAAAGCGGTTGAATGGCTTCCACTGTGCTGAGTATGCTTTGGACTTAGAGTGCAATCCCTAACTAGTATCTGTTTTACCTAGTAATTTAGCATTGCTAGGAGCAATTGTGTGGCTATATGCTGGAATAAAATATGTATTTGATCACTTTCTGTTGTGTGAAACTCATCTGTCTAGGAGTTATCTGTGTTCACATGTGCAATTCAGGAAGATGCATGGAGATATTTTTTCATGCTCATGTATTACAAATATTTAATTCAAAAATAGTTCTTAAGTGTCAAAAAGACCTTTGGTAATGGCAGAAATATTCTCAGAAACTCCCATGAAGGCTACTTTGACCAGGTGAAATAATTGTAACTCAGGTTACTTAGAAGCTACAGAAAACCCCCGCCTCAGACTTTAGTATTAGTATTATTTTTCTCAGAACAATTTTGCTTGACTATCTTTTTGAACTGGCTGCTCCTTTATGACTGGTCTTTTTTGATGGGCCGCCCATTAAACCGTTTCTACTTCCCTGGAAAATGACTGCAGAAGTAATCTTTACTAAATTTATCTTGTCTCTTAATTGTTGTTTGGCTATTTATCTGTTACTTCAGGGTCTGGAGTAGGGTTTTGTAGTTGTTTCTTAAGTACTATATGTAATGTGTATTGAAAAGGTTAGCTATTGATTTGTTATATGTAACTGTAAGGGCCTGTATGGGTCTGGAGGCTGTATTTTTCTTCACTGCAAACCATAACCTCTAGATCTGAGTTATATTCATTTCCTTATAAGGATTAAAACCCTGTGTTTCAGGAACACTGATTTATTCTCCTCTTTGTTTCTTTGATAAGATCCATCCAGCTGTGCTCAGTTTAATACAGCAGACACAGGAAAGCAAATATTAACAGGTTGGCTTATGTTTATATTCTCTGGGGGCCAGAGTATGAAAGGTAATTCTTACTATGAGTTCTTTTACTCCTTTTTTGGGGGGAAGGAGTAGGGGGCAGCTATTGCTTTGCCCTTTGAGTTGAAATGTTAATAATAACTGCTTTGTTTTCAGGTTACGGTGGTTTTGATTAAGCTTATGACTCCAAATCCTGTTTAGTTTTTTACTAGTTTACATGGATGTATATTATTGTGTTACAAATGGAGTTATATTATTGTATTTGCATGTTACTGAATACAGTCACCTTTTAAAGTCCCTTAAGAAATTTGTAATAGTTTCTTCTTATACTTACAGTCTTTTGAGTTCTTAGCCTCCTGAGTGCCCCTGAAAAACTGTTCCCTTTCATAATATAGCTGTATTTCTTGGCGAAGGTATAAGTTTGCACAACACTCGGTATTAATCTCAGTATTCAGATAATGAATACAAGTGTTCCATGAGGGCTTTCAGCTGTTAAAATTAAACTCAAGACGGGTTCAGTACCAGTAGCTGGTTTTTGGCTCCTGCTTAGGTTCTTCGCGTTAAATTCGTATTCTATTTCTTAGTTATGCTCTACAAGATCCTGTTTTTTTTCAAGGATTGGCAATGGTTGTAGGTTCAAAGCCTAAGTCTGAACTTAAAAGTTGGAACCTAAAACACATTGGATGACTATGTGTTTGGTGTTAGCAGCTATGGAGAATGGTGTAAGTATAAGGGATGCTTAAGCCTGAAGGAAAGATGACAAGTGTTAACTAAGTATGTACAAGTGTTACACAATTTGACACTAATTTAGTGATCAAGCTTGCCATTGTGGCAGTACCTGCTGGAATGTAAATCCAAAATGGTCTATGAAATGATGAGGGATATTATGGGCATAAGTGGTTGCAGATGGTTGCACAGCATGTGTTTCTGGCCCCTTAGAGAAACCAGAGTTATTCTCAAGGAACTGTGATAGCAACTGACTGTGGGTAATGTCGGATCCACTGCAAAAGCTCTGGTTTTGGTACCTGTGTGCCCACTGAAGGACTGCATGGCAGTATTCAGTGAAGACTAGCTGGGAATTGTTTGCATCTAATAAGTGATACCATTTTGGATCTGATCTGCTGCAGTACTGTGTTGGTACCTGGTTTGTTAGATGCAGTCACGTGGTCCTCTGGGGCTTGAAAAATATTTTGGTCTCAAATCGGAGATTTTGGAGGTAGAGACAGGAAGTTGAAGAAGTGTGTCTCTTAGAGTCAAATTTACTTTTTTTAACAGCTCCCTGAAACAGCAAAGCTAGGAAAGATAGGATTATCACCAGCCTGAATTAGTTCACCTTTTCTTTCCCTTGCTGTGCTATAGAATTTAAGATGTAGGTCTGGTTCAGATGCTTTTCCTAGGTAACCACATGGAAATGAAGGCATGACACATGTCAGTACTTTTAGCCTTTTTTGACCATCAGTAACTAAATAGTACTACTAATCAAAAAAAAATCTGTAAGAGAATCATAGAAGATCTGCAAATCTGTGGTCCAAAAATCTACACTAAATTTGAGTGCTATGCAGAACAGCAGCAGCTGTGCTTTGATCCCACTCAGCCTCTTAGGAGAGTCTTTCCATTTGGTCACCGCTCCTCTAGGTAAGATCCTATTCTGTCTATCTCCCAGAGCTGTGCAGGACTGGTGGGGTGCAGGTTCTTCTCTTGTGCTCTTTGTGAGCCAAATAGCCTTTTCAAGCTCAGTATTGTTTTGGGTCAATGGTTTTGTATGAGGTGCCCCTGCCCCTGGGGACAGGGTTTCAGTTAACTTCCAGATTCTCCCTACCCCACTGCTATGTTATTTTGGGCTGTGTTTTTATCCACCCATTCACAGAATGAGAGAGTCATCGAGGTTGGAAGAGACCTCTGGAGATTATATTGTCCATGCCCCTGCTCAAAGCAGGTCACCTAGAGCAGGCTACTCAGAACTGTGTCCAGTTAGGTTTTGAATATCCTCCAGAGACAGGGACAACCTCCCTGGACAGACTAGTTGCACGGTCAGTCACCTTCACATTCAGAAAAGTTTTTTCTTATGTTTAAACAGAATTTCTTATATTCCAGTCTATCTCCATTGCCTCCTGTTCCGTCATTGGGCACCACTGGAAGACTCTAGCTCCATCTTCTGTACTCTCTCCGTCAGATGTTTATGCACACTTAAAAGACCCCCCTGAGACTACTCTTCCCTATGGGAAACAGTCCCAGCTCTCTCAGTCTCTCCTCATATGAGGGATGCTTCATCTTAGGGGCCATCCACTGGACTCAGGCCAGTATGTCTATATCTCTGTTTTAATGGCGAGCCCAGACCTGAGCCCTGCATTCTATATGTGTCTCACCAGTGCTGGTTAGAGTGGAAGAATCACCTCTCTCAACCTCCTGGCTGCACTCCTCCTAATGCAGCTCAGAAGGCTGTTGGCTCATGTTCAAGTCAGTGTCCACCAGGACCCCCAGGGTCTTTTCTGTCAGGCTGCTTTTCAGATGGTCAGCCCCCACCATGTACTGATGCCTGGGGCTGTTCCTTCCCAGGTGCAAAGCTTTGCATTTCCCATTGTTGAACTGCATGAGGCTCCTGTTGGCCTGGTTCTCCAGCCTGTTGAGGTACTTCTGAATGGCAGCACAGCCATCTAGTGCGTGAGGTTTTCCACTGCTTTCCAAATTGTAGATCTCTCAAAGATATAAGGGAAGTGAAATGTTTAGCATACAGAGCTTATTTCAGGTAAACCTCAACAAGTATGAGTTCTGTGCCATGCCATTTAATGCTGGTAAATGTAACAATTTAGAAACACTTTTCCCTTTTCTTGAAGTTCTACCCTCTCTTGCCGTCACCAGTGCCAAACAGACTTGTGAAAAGTAACCTAGTGATGCTTAGTAAATAGTATTATGCCTAGTAGATAATATTCAGCATAATTTTTTATAGTTAGATTTCTTTTGTTAATTTGTTTTCCTGTTCTGCTTTGAAGTTCAAAATTGTGTATGAACAGGAAACATCTTTGTCACAGCCACCCTTCTTATACTAAACTTCTCCCCTGAATATAAGATGTTGCTATAGTTCTTTAAATAGTTCTTGTGTCCTGCAACATGAAAGGCAATCAGGCATATTTAACCTTTGGTTATATAAGCGGAGTCGCAGCACTTCTTATGAGATACTGTGATATGTTGGGTACTGGCGGAGAATTGAGTTTGAAAAATAGAGTTGAAATATCAGATAAAGCACACAAAATTAAAGCTCCCTCACCAAGTGGATTTCTTAGCTCAAAATACAATATTATGTTATTTAATGACAGGAGGAAGACTCTTGTTTGAATTGTCAAAAAGTTAGACCTAGTCCCTCTGCAGATCAAACTGGGTTTTTTATGGGTTTCTAGAATTTATTCTATTTCAGTTGGTTGGATTCTGGCACAACCTAGGCAAAAATAGGTTTTTTTTAAAGAAAAGTTTATTTTACAAAGTATTCTATTAAAAACTCTAAAGCCTTTAAAAAAATCGTATTATATAATCCCCATCACAAATGATTCATAATTTACTTAGCATCTCTGGTAGCTGCAGATGACATGTGAGTATAGTTAAGATCTCCAAAACATCCCCTGTTCTTTAGCAAATTTGCAATGTAAGGGATTTCCTACTCTTTTTAGTTTACACTTTTGCAAGACATACGCACTTTTAATATATATGCTTTTGCAAAGTACCGTACAGGAGATGCCTAGTTCAAGGTGCTCGATGATGCTACAGCCTTAAGGAGTTGCTTTCTACTTCCTCAACAGCAGAGACCTTAAAGGATTTGGAGATATTTTGGCCCTAGGATGTGAAGTAAGAGGAGAAGATGGCTGGAATGGCATTTTGTCCTTGGTGGTGCATAGATAATAAAATCAGAAGTTGAGACTGAAAGACTGAAATTCAGGCGGCATTTACATTTGTCATTCAAAGACTGTGTCAGTAAACCTTCCTCAGTTGCAGTATAATTTAATGATTTAAAGCTATGGGAGATAAAAAAATTACCGATGGCTGTGGAACAGCCTTTCAGAATGTTATTTCACAGTCAACAGTGTTTGTCTGCTTTGTATCTGTGGATATAAGGCGTCAAAGTTAGAAATAATGTGTTGAGAACAATTTTGTATTTTAAAGATGATTTGGTTTCAGATTAACATTTCAGATGGCAAATTCGTTGTTTATCAGCAATTTGATACGCAATCTAATAAAGTTCTGTGGCTTTTGTAAATATTTAAGCACTCTCCTCCTGAAATGGGAATTTGTGTCTTTTCTCAGAGTTACACGTAACTAACCATAACAGAGTCTTGTCTTCCCTGCACAGGACTGTGATGGGAGTTGGAATCGGTGTTCTTTCTTTTTGGAAGTGAAATGAAACATAACTATGGCAACAGCAAATTAGTCTCCATGTGTTCATCAGCACAAAGTGCTAATATAAGGTCCAACTAATTAAGGATGATATCAGAAAATATTTTAGAAAAGTAATTTGCAATTTGTGTATTTGAGCAATGTGTTATTGGATCACACAGGGTGGGAGACTACTTGTGATTTAGAGGTAAGTCAGGAGTAATTCATGGTACATTATTGGGTTTTTTAAAGTGATTTCAGGCAAGTGTCTAAGTCTCATATAAAGTCAAGAGAACTTAAGATGCTAAATTGCTCAGATCCTTCAGAAGCAGTTAGGCTCTGTCCTCCATGGGGAAAAAAAGGACAGTGATCCTGGTAGTTAGACTGTTAAACTTTGGTGGGAAACAACTTCTAATTTAATTGAGTGCTTACTATATCAACCTATATATGTTTATAAGATGACCTGGCAAAACTTTCGTGTAGTTCTGAGGAAGTGTTGATAGATTAGTGTTTAGACTAGGCCTCAAATTGACCTTTTGACAAAGTTCAAAGTCTGTGAATGCTGACTGCTGCTGATCTCCCACTTCTGCTTTTTGTCTCATGAGTAACTTGGGGTTTCTGTCCCATGTATCACAGGGCTTGTCCAGACACTGCTACACCTCCTCTCTGGTTTGTGCCAAATACAGGTGCAAAAGGCTGATGTTCAACTCTGCACTCGCCGTTCTCGTGTTACTGAAGTGATTCGTATTTCACTGGCGGTGTGTGTACCACAGCTGAGATCCCTTGATGAAACACTTATTATAGTCAGAGTTGGTCTAACCTTTATTCTAAGGGAATGCCTGCTGCGCGTCAATTTTTTACTGTCCTTACATAGTGAGGCAGAAGTGCATTATGGCTTCTGATGTCAAATCTGGTTTCCAAATTCTCTCTTGTCTTCACAGTTGTTTTAGTTAATGCGGGGAATATAAGCAGTGAACATGACATGTGAGTGTCTTGATTGCACTTCATCTTGGTGTTGAAAAGATCTCCCAGCACTGCTGGAAGGACACAGAGGAACTCTTTTGACACATCTAAGGCTACTTATGGATACAAAGTGTTTAGCTGCTGCCTACATAAAGTTTCTTTCAGATTTTAGCTAGACTTCCTGGTGTGGTGGGTTTTGTTTTAATATTTTTATTTGTAAGCATCTTTTTTACAACAGCATAATTGTCATCAGCAGTTGAAATTAAAAACACTTGTCATGCTGTCACTGCTATTTTGCCTTTATATCAATGGCACCTGTAGCTGTAGCTATGTAAAGAACACCTTTCTCTCCTTCTGCCATGTTAAAAACGTTATTGATGTGTTCTCGCCATCTTTTCCTTGTAGCTAAAGAGAGCACATTATCATGGTTCTTACAATTCTTGAGTGCAAGTTTGTGTTTCCTGATAATACTAGATTCCTTCTAGGCTTTTCTCTCTGTCTTTAGTTTTAAAATAGTCTGGCAGAGTAGGGAAATCAAGAAACAAGGAGATGAAAGATTGAACACATATTCAAAATCACTGTAGGATGTGGATGGGGAAGGAAGGACATGCACATAACATTTTAGTGGTGGTAGCCTCCAGGTGTCCTAGGAGCAGGGAGCTACTGCCACGCTGGTATGCTAGACGCAGTGGACCTTATATTCTGCTTGGCTCTTGCAGATGCAGTAGTGGAGGTTTGCCTTGCCAAGTGGCAATGTTTTGCTGCTCAGCTTTACTTGCCGTGTTTCTACACAATGCAGAAGGTGGGTGTTGCTGTCACTGATCTTGTAGAAAGGGGAAAGGAAGTGTTGTGATTTTGGGGGAAAAAACGTTGAGAGGGGCATTGCATGTGCTAAGCAGATTGAAAAGTGGTGTTGCAAAGTGCAGACGTGCATTTGCCAGCTTTAATAACTTGTGTGCCTTGTTAGTTCTAAATGCTTTAAAAATGTTTGGAAGTTGCTAAGTAGCTGCCGTAACAGCCTAAGTTTTTAATGTAAAAAGTCATGTCCATTCACTCCCTTAATGAGTACAAGCATATGAATTAACAGCGCTGGAGCCGTGCCCTCCACCCTTGCCTTTCCATACACCGTGGCATTGACTCCCTCAACACCAACACTCAGTTTTGATATGTCTGTTGTGACAATGCAAGGAAGGAGTTCTGTTTCCCTAAGCAAAGCCATGCATCAGTTGTATTGGTTTTTGGAGGCTTCTGCCTTTAGAATTCAGGTGTGGATTTCAGGAACGACTTTAACGACAGCATTAGGGTTTTTTTCTGCTGTTATTGAGAGTGAGGGTGTTCAGGATTATAGGGATTTTATGATTAAATTACAATCAGTTTCGAAGTGTTGGGATGAACATTTGTGAAGAAAACATTTGTCCTACCACTGAATATAAGAAATGGTTGCCTTTGTAGCAGTTATCAAGGCTAACTCTGTACAGAGTGTAGAACAGATGAAACTCAAAGGATGAGTCTAGCTGGCATTTACTCGTTTATGGTAGATGAGGCACTTAACCAGTTTGTTTTGGCACTTGCGTTTGCACTAGACCTGTTCCTTCAGCTAACAACCAACAATATAATTTAGCAAGACAAGAACATGTATTTGGAGTTCTTGTCTGATGGATTTCATCAGTTTTAAACAAGCTTTTTCTTGTGTTTAATTTTTGTTCCTGCTTGTTACAGTACTTCCTATTACACACACAACACTAAGAATATAAACTGTTACTGGCATAATCTAGGACATCCTGCAGCAGCAAAAGATTTTCCATTTGGAAGGTGTTTCACTGTTTCCTTTTATTTAGTACAAAAAGGGACTTTTAAAATAAATTAAAAGGAATATATAAATCCTAAATTAAGAGAATGCGTTTCCATGCTGAAAGCTGGTTGTTACCTCTTGTGAAGACTGAGAAATCCAGGGAAATAGGGAAATTTGGTTCAAAGAAAAGATTCAAGTGTACCTTTTGTTCTGCTTCCTTAAACACACATTTGTTCTGTCAGATACGTAATTCCAGTTTAGCATAATGGAATGCAAAGCCTGGATTATCTCTGAAGCTCTTGTAGCCCACAGAGATTTGTTTACAAATCTCTTACAAGCACAGCTACTTCTTCATTGCCAGCTGAGGGAAATGGAACATACAGCACCCAGGGAAAACACAGATTGCAGGATGTCTGGCCCAGCCTGCTTCCCTGAAGAACGGGAAGAAAGGCAATGGTATCTGGAAGGAAGGTGGGGCAGGATTAAGAAACTAAATAGCAGTGTAGGATGGTTATGTGAGTTCCTGTAGTCTATGTTGATGTTACGACAATTGAAAGGAATATGCTTCAGTTTGCTAAAGTAAAAAGATGGAATTTGCTGACTTTTCAAGGAAGATTCAGTTTAGTGTGAATATTGCAGATAAAAGTAACTACTGGGTTTAGCTTTTCCAGGAATACCAGTACAAGTATGTTTGTAAGCTAATACACTTCATCAAAGAAGAAACAAAATGATTTTTATTGCCTAATAGGTGAAAAGCCAAGTTAACAGTCATTGGATGAGTTTGGGAGAAAAAGGAAAGGTGAGGGAAAACCTCAGAAACTTCAGTATATGTAGCTCACATTAGTTCCTTGATATTATTTCTCTTCATTCTTATTACTCAGTAGTATCTTAATCATGAAGGATAATTTAGAAATAAGCAAGACTATTGCAAAGTGGAGAGCATTGATTACCAGTGTTTTTTGCCAGGGAGTGAGCTGGTGAGAATCTAATTTTGCCTGGTGCTGCTGGCCAAAGTGCAACGTTAGAGTTAGTCGAGGAAATTGATGTACTGATTATTGGACCTGTCAGAAACCAAAGCAATAGCAAGGCTGTCCTGTTAGATGTTCAGATATGTTGTGATCTAGATAGGGTAAAGGAGTTGGCCCTCATCACATACATTGACATACCTTTGTTTTCAATGTGTTTTAATTACAGTAGTTTTATTTGGTGTCTTTTTTACATTAGATTTCTATTTCTTGGGATTAGTAGTAGTTTGTAATATGTATTTGCCTGAAGGATTGCGCAGAAATGTAACTAGAAACCTACAGATCCAAAAAATACACAATCTTGATAAAGAAGAAGGGTGAAAAGTGGGTAGGGAAGAACGTAACATGGAAATTTCTGTTGCATCTTCACCATTTTTTTTTTTGTTGTTGCCTGCTTGGATTTTTGTGATGGCTCTGTTTCCAAAAGTGCTAGCTAAACTGAGGGAAAAGGAAGAGGGGTGTGGAGGAGACTAGAAGGGGGGCAGGAGAGAACAGATGAGAGAGAGGTGAGACTGGAAAGGGATAGAGGGAGGATGAAGAGAAAGGGGATCTGAGAGACTGCAAAGGGAGGGAGGGAGAAAGTGGGCTTAGGAAGAGCACTGTGTCAGTCATTCTGTATGCTATTTACTTTCTTCTCTTTTTCCTTTACATTTAGAGAGACAGATCTTTCTCTTTCAAATCACGTCACTATATGGTAGAGCCTAGCTGGTAGTAGTTTTTTCAGCTTCTTGATTTCATTTGATAATGTGGTGCTAAACCAAACTTTTTTGTCAACATTGAAAGAAATCTCTCTGGATTCTTGTATCACATTTGTTTTCAGATCTCTGTTACATGAACTTCAGAACCAGAAGAACTTCTGGACGTTTTTCCATTCCGTTACTTTTGAATTTGATGATGGTATGGTAAGGTGATTAACTGTAGTATCAGCCATGTTATATGATATAAATGAATATTCCTATTCCAACATTAGTTGTTAACACATAGCACTAGCATACGTGTACTACCTTTTTAATAATTATTTGCCCCATTTTGCATCTCTTTATGATACTCTAGTCACATCAGTTATAGCATTCTTGAAGTGGAAACTTCCTGTCATTTATTTGTCAGTATCTGGAGGAATAGTCTGGGGTGAGAGTCAGGCAAACTATCAATTCTTGTATTGCCCCAGTTTAGCACAGTGTTTCTCAGTCAAAGATGAGTTTTCAGACTGCCACTTCCTTAAAATATTTACAAACATTCAAGTCTATATCCTGTCCATCACTAGATAGACTAAATTTCCTTTGAAGCAAGTAGGAGCCACCCATGTATGTCAAAGACAGGATGTGACCTTTTGTGGCGGGAGGTTGCTGTAAAGGGACACACACATCTTGGGGTTTGTTACTGTCATGGTTTAACGCCAGCTGGCAACTAGGACCATGCAGCCGCTTGCTCACTTCTGCCCCTCCCCAGTGGGATGGGGAGAGAATTGGAAAAAATACAGAAAACTCATGTGTTGAGATAAAGACGGTTTAATAAGTAGGGCAAAAGCTGCACACACAAGCAAAGCAAAACAAGGAATTCATTCACTGCTTCCATTGGCAGGCAGGTGTTCAGCCATCTCCAGGAAAGCAGGACTCCATCACGTGTAATGGTTACTTGGGAAGACAAACACCATCACTCCGAACGTCCCCCCCCCGTTTCTTCTTCTTCCCCCAGCTTTATGTACTGAGCAT
>VYXH01003592.1:4340-41393 GCA_013397275.1 Burhinus bistriatus
CACTTCCTAAGCTTGCCTATGAGGATGCTGTGGGAGACAGTGTCAAAAGCCTTGCTGAAGTCAAGGTAGACAATATCCACTGCCCTGCCCTCATCTATCTGTCCAGTCACGCCATCATAGAAGGCTATCAGATTAGCCAGACATGACTTCCGCTTGGTGAATCCATGTTGGCTACTTCTGATAACCAATCAAGCAAGCCAAGCAGTTAAAGCCTCTCTGGTATGGAGGATGATGGCTGAAATATAAATACAGGAGGCCTGGCTATCACACTCCCACAAACCCTCCAAGGCAAACACCATGTGCTTACAACAGTGGAAGTAAGCACTGGATGGGTGGAAACAAACCCTGTGCCCTATGCCACTGCCCAGAACACTATCCTGGGCCTTGAAAAGCGAGTCTTATGGCAACATGGCACTCCAGAAAATTGCATCAGACAATGGGATGCATTTCCAAAACAACCTTATAGATACCTGGGCCAATGAGTATGGCATTGAGTGGGTATATTTCATCCCCTTCCATGCACCAGCCTCCGGGAAGACTGAATCATAGAATGGACGTCCAAAAACTACACTTACAGCCATGAGGGGGTGGCACCTTAAAACATTGGGATACACATTTAGCGAAAGCTACCTGCCTAGCTAACACCAGGGATGTTAGCTGCTGAATGCAGGGGATGTTCAAGCTGGCCCTGCCCAATCAAAACTTCCACGTAGTGCACATGAAGAACATGTTAGGGAAGACAGTCTGGGTTAGTCCTGCCTCAGGCAAAGCCTAACCCATCCACAAGGCTGCTTTCGCTCAAGGACCTGGGTGCACTTGGTGGGTGATGAGGAAGGATGGGGAGGTCCAATGTGTATCTCATGGGGATCTGATTTTGGGAGACAACAACCAATGAATCAAATTGTATGAAGTTAATTACTAAATAACCCTGCCACTGTATGTCATCACTAGTACAATTGCTATATGCCATATCAATGGTAGTAAAGTAAGAATCACCCAAAGTAACAATGGATGGACTTTGATGAAACTGAGCAAAGTGTAGCAGTGATGGGACTAGAACTGCCTTCAGCAACTGGGACCCAGCACCTTCCTCGAGATCCACATCTTCAACCCACAGACCACGAGCATGGGCCGCACCCAATACACCAGCCGCGAGCTCCAGATGTAGTATGCAACTGTCCAGTACCACACATCATCTCACCTGCCCAGAGAGACTGTTCTAACAGATGGTGCCCAAAGTCATGGATAAAATGAACTCAACAGACATTTTAGAGGGATGGCCCACAGACTAAGGGAATGATATCTGTACGTGTATATATATGTATATATATCAAAGACAGGGAAAAGTGGTAATTAGTTGGAAAGTGTAAGATCTGAGCATGATGTAGATGGGCAAAGGGTAGATAATGTCCTCATTCTGGTGGTGACAGGGTTAATTTTCACAAGGAGCTGGGATGGGACACAGCCGGATGGCTGACCCAAACTAGCCAAAGATACCATGTGATATCATGCTCAGTATATAGCTTGGGGAGATGGCCGGTGTGGGGGCAGGAATTGCTGCTTGGGAGCAGGTTGGGGCTTTTCTGCGTTCCGGTTGGTGAGCGGTTGTACATTAATCGTGTTTTGTATATTTCTTTATCAGTATTATTGTTGTTTTCCTCTTTCCTCCGCTGTTCTGTTAAACTTCCTTTATCTCAACCCACAAGTTTTCCCCTTTTCTTCCAATTCTCCCCCCATCCTGCTGGGGGCAGGGGCAGGTGTGCGCATGGGGTGGATAGGGGCAGTGAGCAAACTGCTGCGTGGTTCTTTGTTGCTGGCTGGGGCTAAACCACGACACTCAAAATCTGAACAGATACTTAATGGATGTTGTTGATGCCAATTTCATGAACCTTCCTAAAAAATATGCTGGATTCTTGCATAAGATTGAGAAAAAATAACAGCATCTCACATGCAAGCTGCTTCTGTGCAAATGTTAAATTTTATTAATTCCCTACTGAAAAGGTGCCTCAGCTGCTCACTCATCATACTGACACAGGACAGCTGCTACATTTGTTGTAATAAAATTGATATTAACTAGAAATGGAAAATGTAATTGAAGCAACTAAGGAAACCTGCTGCTGCCTAAGTCCTCTATACTGCCTCAACCCTATTTAATTATTTACTGAACATTAAAATACAGAAATAGTAACTAGACATGATTTATCTATGATTCAATTAAGGACCTAACCACTAGACAATATAGCTTTGTTGGTAAGTAGAGTATTCCTGTCAAGAGAGTCATGAACTGTAGGCCTGGTCAGCAAACCAAGAAAACCACCTGGAACTGCCAAGATTAGAGCAGAAGTAGGTAAAAGGTAATTTCAGCAGGGGGAGATTGTGACCACTGACTCATTGACCCAAATGATACCACCTACTCAGAACAATGGAAGACGAAGACTGCGCAGTAATTTACATGGTAAGCGAAGAAATCTTGACCAATTATTAAAGAGAATAACAATGAATATGTATTGTTTGAATATGTAATAATGTATAAAAGTGGAGATTTTTGAAATTAAGGGGTGCTCCCATTTTGGAATGAGCACTCCATTTCTGTGCATTAATGGAATAAACTTGGAAATATCTCTGCTCTGTGTGTTATTGGCTTGCACACCGGGTAAAGAATGCAGATTTTGGACAACACATTCACTTCCATAAAACAGATCAAATTATTTATATTTCTATGATCTGGTAAACAGTTGTGGTCTATATTTGGGTATGAAGATAATAGTTTCAAACATTGACCTGAGCTCTGCTTTCTCTGTGACATTTTACCATTTCTCTACTTCAGTGCTGATACTAGTTTACAATGTTCTTTAATCATTTCTGTTTGTTTAGTTTTTAATTTACCATATGAGATTTTGATGGAATTTCCAAATGGAACATTGAAGAAAGTCCTAGTCCTAGTCCATTACAAGAGTTCTAGGCACAATGGTAACATACATGAATAAAAGTGAAATCTGGGTCCCCTAGTCTAAGTTTAATATATTATAATTGTAATAAACTATGATAATTTTCACCTTCTCTGCATAGTTTATAGTTGAAAGACTCATCTAGGATCACATAGCCTGCTGTTTCTTCCTGATAAATACCAAATAGTGCCTTGGCTCTCAGTTCTGTATTCAGCGAAGTTTATTGCCACTTTTACCATACACCTGTTCTATCTTCTGTGCTCTAGCAAAGCAGGAAAAATTACTGGACTTGATTTTTCACTATTTCTTTTAGCAGAGCTAAACAAAATGGTGAATGACACTGCAGAAATACAAGATTTTATCTCCAAAAGACAGAGCTATGTGTGGGTGAGATGTAGAGGCACAAAGCAGAATATAGGCAAGTCCATGTATAGATCTTTCATAGCTGACTGAAGTCAAGGGAAAGACTTCTACTGATTTCACTGACTGGTCAGTCCTGCTCCTGCATCAGAAAGGAAAATCTTTCCTTGTTTCCTGTCCCAGTACTATAATGCAGAAAAGAATATACTCAAGATGAAAAAAAATAAATTTGGACAGCTTCCTACTGAAGTTGCTTTCCATTGTCCCCAGTCCTGTTGGTATATAACAGAAAAATACAGTATTTTCTTCCATAATTTCTCTTCTTGCAAAAAAGACGTTTTTAAAGTTGTTATTCTGATCCCATAAGTTTCCTCATTTCTAGACATTTTAAAGGAGCCACTTCATTCACCATAAATATTATTAATAAAGGGCACCTATATACAATATTTGCTAAGATCCTTGCATCAAAGGAATTTAGGTTAAACTGATACTTGACTTTATCATATTCTGCTACATTAATTGAACAATCCATATTCAGTTGCTGGGCTTTACCTTTGTAATCAAAGTAATTAGGAGCACCGTGTTATTCTTATCAGTTTTGTTATCATATATTGCAAGAAGTATTCCACAAGCGAACATTTCTTTTCTACTCCAGGGCTATTAGCTTGCACTCAGAAATTCAAACATGGCACATTAATGCAACAGAAAGTAAAACCTGCAAGGAGTATTTACATTACGCAACACACTTTCATCAGCCCAAACACAAACTGCCACTCTCAAATGACGTAGTGGCACCCTCTGTCTATGAATTTTGACACTGCGTAATACCTGTGAACAGACTGTTTTTTCAGTATCCCTTTTAGACTATTCAGGATTCAATTAGTTAGCTAAGTTTACAGGGAATGGCATGTCGGTTCTTCCTCAGCTGTTATGTTAAACATCTAATATTGTATTAAAGAAAATGTGAAAATCAAAACACAAATTAAATTCTATAGTATGCAGACTAATTAGAAGCTGACACTAGTGTTCAGGAGGTTTGCCATATGAACAAATTAGTATCTATTTACTTCAGTATAAAAACAAATCCATACCAGCTTCTCTGGACAATTGAGTTCAAAGAAAAATGCACCTTTTGCATAATAAATCTACTTCACAGACAGACTATCAAAGTACAGAACACAAACTCATTCACGCATTTCAAATACATTTCCTCCATACTTGTTAAGGAACCTAAACACAAAAGATCTTTTTTTCCCCTTTATGGACTAGGAATTCGTTGCTTCAAACTATGATTTTGTTTCCATGCTCCTTTCAGATATGAAAACTTCTACGCCACATCAATAGTATAATTATACCTTAATGTTTATCTTGTTACAAAGAATTGAAGCATTACATTGCCTTTTACCGGCTTCCTTGCTAGGACAGAATACAGAGGGATGTGTTTCTAGCTACAGTAATTACCTTAATTTTGTAGGAACATAAGATTGCTGTGTAATCGGCTATTACTAATGCAATTACTCCGAAGAAATGGCTCACAAAGACATGTGTCAGGGGTGCTTCTACATCAGCACAGACTGAAGTAATTTAATAATGAGTCACATTTGGTCTCTGAAGTGGGTAATAGTGAATGGCAAATACCCACACTGTAATGAAGATTTATGAAAGCATTATTTTGGGGAATGCTTATAGGATAGCTACTGGGTTTTGCAAATTCACTATACACCTCTTATTTTCCCAAACATATTAGCAGTATTTCTATAATTTATGTTAAGTAGAGGCCCCAGCTGGGATCAGGGCCCTGATCTGTTAGGTACCTGCTTAGGGTCTGATGTTCCTTATTCTTTCTAAAGCACTGACTCAGAGCTTGCTGAAGACAATGGAGAGACTTTGGATGGGTTATGGACTGAGCGCTAAATAACTGTCAGACTAAAGGAAAAAAGGGGGAGGGAGGGGCCTGTCATCCTGCTTCCAAGAGCCTAATTC
Source organism: Burhinus bistriatus (assembly GCA_013397275.1). Taxonomy (NCBI): domain Eukaryota; kingdom Metazoa; phylum Chordata; class Aves; order Charadriiformes; family Burhinidae; genus Burhinus; species Burhinus bistriatus. The sequence continues at coordinate 9,632 of VYXH01003592.1, forward strand.
AAGGTCTTTGACAAGATGCTTGACTTTATTATTCTGTATTCACTCAAATATTTTCCTGAATCAAGTCCATGGAAATTCAGTGAATCTTTTAAGACCAGCCAGGAAGTATGTAGCACAGCTAAGAAATGAACTGAGGTCTCTGAAGACCCTCTTCAGCTCCTTAGCCACAAACCACATCATTTCTGTAAAGAGAGCTCTGTGGTGTGCAATTAATTAGTAAATTTGTTAACTATTAGCACCTCTCAAAAGGTCTGTCTGACATAGCTTAATTAGTTATTGACTACGATTGTAAAAAAGAACTATAATGAGTAAACAATACAAAGTATGCCACAGCAGGTTGCCACACTGCAAAGTTGGAATGAAGACCCATTTGTGTACAGTTGCCCACGTGCCCTACTAATTGATTACAAGTAGCTCTACAGAATAAGCTGACTTACCATTGCTTTACCCCAGAACCAGAAATACAGACATGCCTAAAGTACCAAACATACATAGAACTGTCACTACAACAGGTACAGTTAGTATTTGTTTATTTTTTTTATTCCTGCAACTGAAACATGTAAAACAAAATCACCTAAACACAGGGATTAAATGATGACACTAGAGTTTTATCATACAATAAGAAATGACTGCTACCACTATCAGTGCAGTAAAAAGAATGCAATAAATATAATAATTTTATATCAGTACAAAGTTCCTCACTTTCAGTAATACTCATTAATTGTTAAAGTATGTATACAGAAGGCCAAACCTGGACACCGTTAACCAAATAGGGTGTGAGAATTTGCCAGATACTACAAACAATTGAAGGGGAAAAATCAACTGGCCAAACTTAGTCTGGGGCTAAATTAGTAGGATAGTAACTGGAGAAATTTCTAGATATAACATACTAAAAAGGGAGTGTCTGGAACTCCCTTTGGGAGAAGACTGAAAAGATAGTGAAAAAGCATGTGTTGACTTACTGGAGTCACTGACAAAGGTTGAAACTACCAAGCAAGGATGCAGGACACACCCTCCCCGCCACTCACCAAACAGAAAACAAAACCAAAACTCAAACCCTAATAAAGCTGGAACAATTGTAAAAGTGTAAAATGGGGACAAGCTGTTTATTTGAGAGGGAGAAAAAGGGATACCTGCTTTACAGGTCTCTGCCTAATCAACAAAGCCTGGAGCAGCAGAATAAAACTGTGCTCTCAGGACTCCAGTGCACCAACAGACTGCAACCTCTTCTTCCCCTCCTAGAGGTTTAGCTGCCTGTGCTGGAGGTACAGCTGTAGCCTTGGATCAGACTTGTGTGACAAAGAGCTGTGAGAAGCCTTGTTAGGGACCTCTCCAGTCCAGAGCTGCATTTAAGCTCAGGTCTTGCTCCTTCCTGAGCTACTTCAAAAGTATACCTGTCCCTGGTTATAAACCCTGCTGATCCTCACTTACAGATTTGAATTCCTGGTTTGATATCATATTTACCTCATCACTATAGACTTGTCTGGCAACAAGTAGACTGTAGGCTGATCTTATTACAATCATCAGAGCTCTTCCGCTCTTCTTGCTAAGGTACCATGCATTTTGTTGGTGTGGAATTTAGGCACACAAGGTTGGATCTTCAAACCCAGTTCCTTGTTGAGGATAAGAAATATCTGTGTCCAGTTTAGAAGGGACCACAGAACATCTACTTCACATTCCCTAAACACTTCCCAGCACTTTTATTTCACACATTAATCAAGAGATTCAAAACAATACCATGCTACAGAAAGAATCAGAAACTGAGAGCATCAAGTAAATCTTTGACTTGGCAGAATATTAAAAAATCATAGATGATTTTCATAGAGGATCCTAAAAAATTCCCTGTCTCATGTGGCTGAAAATTCTTTCATGATCCCAAAGTAAGTTTGATCAATTCAAGCCTGAGCATTTAAACAGGGGAATTTAATATCTTTAGAAAGGTGAACACACACTACTTGCATTGCCTCAGCATCTGTTAGTGTTCAGCTCTTAGGGGTTCTAAGAATGACATATCAAGGAGAAGAAATATTTTTCTGGGTGCCATAGGTGACTGGCAAAAGCCCTGAAGTATGAGATTCATGCAAGGGAAATATGGCATAATCTACTGTCTCTCCTTGAATATGCCAATATACAGACACCCAAAGCCTTGTACCACAGACATAATTTATTTTCTCCAGGAAACCTGCTTTAATTATGGAATTTTTAAAGTTTTGTTTTTAAATAGTTTAGGTTCCTGGCTCAAGCTATCCCATCTGGAAGACTATTTCAGAAGTTTACTTTTTGAATGGTTAGGAAAACTTACTTTCCATTCCAAATTTAAGTGATACGTATCCTTTATCTTTAATAGCTTCTATCGCTCTTTGATATTTATCCTCTGAATTTATTTATAAAGAGGAATTATAGCTCCTCTTAGCCTTTATTTGCTTAGACTAAATCAAACTCCTTTGTTCTCTCCACCTAAAGACAGATACTCCAGTCTCTCATTTGTCCCAGGAGCCTTTCTGAGAACTGCATCTGTTCCAAATTAAGTTTATCTTTCTTGAGCACAGATGACCAGAACTGTACACAGTATTCCAAATGAAGATTTAGCAGCATTTCATAAAATAATACAAACATTTTCTCTCTCTACTAAAAATATCTATTCTAATATTCCCTGGAACCTGAGCTTTTTCATAGCTGTATGAAATGAATGAATACTGGTAGCTTAGAGTCACCTCTTCATTCACCATATAATTCACATCTTTCTTTTTTCCTCCCCTTGCCTCAAAATGATGCAAAACAAATATAGAATTAGAAGCTATTTCTTATACCTTGCTACTTTGCTCCAACTGACGTTCTTTCTGAGGTGTGTCTCTCATACCTCCATTTGCTTTCCTGTTCCTCTGCATCCTGCTCTCTATTAAAATAGGGGCTCTTCTGACATGTACCTTTTTCTTCTTCTGTCGATATATGTCAGCTTCTCAAATGGACTGAGTAGTCTAAAAAGAGAATGAGTCTCCTTTCAGAATGTGTTACAATTTTTTTAATCTGTAGATTGAAAGGGAAACATTTAATCCTTAGGAACCTTAAGAACAGTTGACTAAATTTGATGCCCTAATCAAACACGGACAAACTCCAAACCTAACTAATAGGGAAGGCATCAGGTAGCAACTTTCAATTTTTACATAAAGATCTCACAGAGCGGATTGTATTGTGTTTCACTTCTCTCATCCAATACATGAGAAATTCAGTTCCTCATGTAATTTTTATTCTGTACCAATCCATACCTCTAAATAAGATCTCACATACCACGTTACAAAATCCTTCAGCTGAACTGCATGACTATGAGCCAAGAGACCTCTTAGAAGTGTCTGAACTTCTGAATTTCAGAGACCTCTCTGAAATAATCTTAATGTGCTGACCCCTGGTCTCTGCACTGAAGATCTTGACAACAGTTTATCAAGCCTTTAGAGCACTGTCTGATATACTTGTAGGTAAAAAATGATATAGAAAAAAGACATTTGATGAGAACATTTACTTCAAGTAACTTCGCAATTTTACCTATCAAAATAATCTCTATCCTTACCTATTTTTAAAAGATTAGTATTTCTTATTTTCAGATGAGACTGACACATTGCCAGTTTCAAAAAGGTCTTTGTGTTTTATCTGCAAGGTTAAAATGCAAGTAATTCATGGAGTTATGAATCCATGGGCTTGCTTGTTTATTCCTGCTTGTTTCCTTCAAAAACATGAATAATGTATATTTCTGATATATCGTAATTTCATATTCAGAAATTGAACAAATTCTAAAATACTGTAAAAAGAAAAGAAGATCCATTACCAGGAACAGCACAACAGCTGCTATAAAGAGAGCTATCCATGTTTCACCTCATAGCTATCCTTTTTATTTATTTATTTGCTGGGGCCATGGTTTCTTTTGCTAGATGAAGCGGTGCCTGAAGGCAACTCTGCTTAAGTTCTTGTTCACGTAAAGCCATTTGAGGAAGTTCCATTCACTAGTATCTAATTTCCAAGATCCTTGTATGAAACAGAAAGGCAAATCATCAACTTAATTGAAAAGCTATTTTCCCCCTAACAGAGTAACCACATGTTCCATTTCTGTTCAGTGAAAGTTTTTCTTCTCAACCTTTTCTGTACAGCTGTCAATCCCTTAACCTACTCAGGACTGGATTTCTGGTGCCCTTTTTCCAAAGACACTTTTCACCTTTGTTATGAAACCAAACCTTACTTTAGGACAAATGAACTGCACTTAGTTAAGAAAACTGATACATATTTCCTACCTGACTGTTTCAGGAAGAAATCTGTGTAGCACAAAGCTAGTTTTAGCTTTCTTTATTGAATATATAACCCTCTTTGACAGAGCTTTTCAGTTTCTTAACAATTATAGAAATTGTTCCTGCTAGGATTTTCTATTACATTATATATTACCAACTACTGCTTTGTATTTATTTTTTGTTTTCAGAATATAATTACAATCCTAGTCACCATGGAGCCTGGGAGTGTTTTTACAGACTGAGTTCATACCATCTGTAATATAAAAAATAGTAAATCAAACAGGTTTTACCTTTCTATAATGAAAAAGATAATTAATTTCAGCTTTTTACATCTAGTAGTTGTTTTTTTGTTGCTTCAGTGTAAACTCTCACACATCTTATTGGCTTGTATTTTTTATTAACAAATTGATATTAATTTCATTTATGTCTTATTTATACAGTAACTTCAAAATTTATGTAGAAAATGCAGAAACCTTCCCTCAAGGCTTCTTAGCTGGCACCCTGAGTGAAAGTCTCAGCATTATATATATCAAGCTTATCAGAGATGAGAGCCTAGGGATATTGCTCAAAGCTGTAGCTCATGTCTTCTTCATTCATTTCTCTTACTATTCCATTTGCAACTGTCCCCTGCACTCCTGCCCTTTCCTTTTCATGGTAGAATTTTCTTATCTTTCCCACTCTAATTCTATTTTAATTCTCTGTATTATTTCTTTTAAATTTTCCCTGTGATTTTTTTCCTCTTTATTTATTATTTTCCAACCTCTTGACTATTCAAAATCTTATGATTTTTCTTCCTATTCATTTTTACCTTGTCATTTAAGCTCATCTCTCTTTTGGGCTTAATAACTTGCCTTTTCATATTATGGCATTGTCTCCTGCTGTGTATTCAAATTAAGATGCATCCGAAGATGTGACTGTATTACACTACATTCAGTTTTTCAAGGATTCTAACAGTTCCTCTTACAATGTATTTATCTTTTGCTACTCCTCCCAACAATTTTTAATTTTATTTTGCATTTCTATTCCTAATTGCTATTTTTAATCTATACTTACGTTATGAGTCCTAACCCCAGTTTCTTGTTTACTAGTGTTAATCCTACTGAGCCTCACTCATCTCCACTGAGAATTTAGTGAGCTGATTTCTGAGATTTTATTTCAAGGTATGATTTAGCATTACAGGCTGGTTTCTTCTTTTCTGCATGCTTTGCTTCCTTATGGAGTGTCTGTTGACTCTGCTGCCCTTGTGTGCTTTTCTGATTTATGACCTCACAGTAACTCTATCTAGGGACAAATAATTTTTAAGATGATGCTTTTATGTATGTATTAATTCTAAACTCAAGAGAAATGATCTTAGGAATTGGAGCGCCCAAGAAGGGGTGAAGCATACAGATGGTTTTGTATCACTTTGAGAATCCATTTTCTCCTTTGACCTTCAGCAACCTCCAGCAGCAGTTGTTAAAAAGAAAGATATAAAATGCAATCCATTCACATATCAACTACCACTAATAAAAAAGCTCTCCCTCTTATTAAACAAAACTTTAAAATAGCATGCAGTCTCACGTTCTGTCCTAGCAATTTTTCATGAATCAACATGACATGGAGAATATTCTTTGAAGCATAAATGCCAAAAATATCTAAGCATGTATTATTAACTTAGCATAAAATGTCTAAAAACAAATAGCATTAATTTTTATATAATCTGTCAATTCATTTAGATGACAATTTTTTTTTTCTTTTCCAGAAACATGGCAGCAAATAGCTTACTCCTGTTAGAGAAAATAAAATCTTTTATTATCCCAACAGTGAGAATGAGAAAAGGAAGAAATGTCACAGAGAAAACATCCACATAAGAAAAAAGAATAATTAAACACAAGCTATTCCAAGCTTTAAGAGAAACTGGATTGCAAATGTAGGATTCAGCAAATTTCAATTCTAAATGCCATGTAATTAAAAGATTTTCCCATCACAAACACTTGTACTTTACAATAGGAGTAAAAACAGGGTCACCTTCCTCCTATTCTTTATGAGGCTCATCTGTCTAACAAATCTAATGTTGAACGAAGTCTGGTGTGGGGTTTTTTTCCAACAGTAAATACCAAACCTACTGACAACATTGCTCCGTTTTGCAAAAACAGTACATCTGCAAACAGCAGGAACAAGTTGCCAAAACAGAGAAGACCCAAAGCTAAACTTTCCTAGGTAGATTTGCCTACTACCACTGGAAATGGAATGGTTTCACAATTCATAAAATAACCAAACTAAGACAGAAAATTCTTACTCAGTTTTTACTGCATCTCCACTCACATAAACATCCAATTTAAAGTTAAACTTACTTTTAATAAGAGTCTCGGTAAAGACTGAAGAATCAGAGCAGAAAGCCCTAACTACAGAGAAAATCTGTTTTAGTAGAAAATATAATAAGCTTTCTACAGTATGAAGTTACTCGGAAAAATGCTGGATGTGGTCCTACTTTCATTTACACCAGCATAATTCAGAAAGAATCCAGCTGAAGTCAATGAAATTATTCCTATGAAAAATCAAAGTAAGATCATTAAGTAGCAAAGTTGTGGAAACTATAGCAACACATATCAATAGTAATACTTATTGGCTTTATAATACATTGAACATTATTGAACTTTCAGTCCTTTAAATTTTAATTATGCATGTAGGATCTGGGATAAACATCTCCCAAATTCCTCCATGATCATCCGCTCAGCTAGACAGACAGAGTAACCTCTTTTTTCTGCCTCTTCAGCTTGCACCAGGAGACAAGCACATATTACTTTCACTTCTTCCCAAGATACAGCTGGTTGCCTGACAGGGGAAAAGAAACTAGTATGAAATATCTCCATTTTAAATACACAAAATAATTTAAAAGACAAACTGCAAAACTCAGTTAAGAGTTGGAATGCACAGAGCTGAATCAGAGTAGCCGCACTATTACTGTAAGATACATCCTTGTAGGAATTTCAGTGTTCTACACTGAATATCTTCTAACAGATTGCTTCTGAGATTTTCTAGTTTATCACATGGAAGACTACGTTCACGCTACATAATTCATCTATGTAAATGCTGCCCAACAGGTGCAGACAGGGAAAGGTTATACAACAAGCCTCTTCCTTCATCTGCATGCAATAGTCAGATCCTGCCACATGTACAAGGAAATGTGTTAAAAAGGTTTAGTGAGGGTCTAGGAGTTACTAAACATAAAGTCAGTCTACTGCTCTTAAAGGAAACAGCACCAAGCTCCTCATGGATTCCCTGAATGGCACCTTAGCAGCCTTGCTTTGAATGAACTCTTGAAACTACCAGTCGTTAACATCATAACTCATTCTACTATATTAATAATGTAACTCATCCTACTGTGCAATTCAAGTAAAAGCATAACTTGGCACCATATACCCCATCGATACACTACCAACAGCAGAAATTATTAAAATATTTTAACAGTAGGTCATCAAAAAGTATTTTAAAAATGGAATTAAGATAATAATTTCAAGGTAACGGTTGATGCAAAGAAGCAAATAAAATTATGTACGCAAACTGAAAATTTTAGAGCCTGGAGTAAAACTCCCTAAAATCAATGAAGAGATGGTTAGATTAATTTTAATTGTTATGAACAGGTGTTTCTATTTATTAGGCAAATTACTACAAATCAACCAAAAATAGAGATTAGGCTACAACTATGTTAGAAAGCATAACAACACCAGGATAGTACAGCCTTCTTAGAATATTTTACAATCCAAATTGCCAACACAAATAAAATTGACAGGAGGTGGACCAAAGAAGAGAAGAGATGGGAAAGAAGCAGTGATAAAAACATTAATTGAACATCACAAACATGTTGATAACATAATTTTCTTACTAGTTATTTGGTCAAGTTTTTTTTAGAAATAAATGCTTGAACATAGAAAAAGTGAAGAACAGAGAAATTGAAGGAAAAACATAAAGTAACTAAGGGGGAAAAAAGCTGAGAGAATGAAATGTGATCAATACATAACTTTTGGTTTGTAAGCAGAACAAACAGACATATACCTGAACTCTGTAAACTATATTCTTAAAGGATAGTTATAACCTCTCCTTTAGACATTTTTAATATATAGAAACAAGATGGTAAATGCTATGTGAAGTGATTCCTTGTATGTAAGGCATCTCTCATTTTAGCCACTATTTCTTAGATTATTATGATTATAGTTACATGAAATTAATTAAGTCAGACCAATGGATTATGCATTGCTATTTCCAAATATTCACCTGTCTTTTTTCAATTTTGGTAATGTTTTGAATGTTGATATTAAAACAGGGCTATTTCCTTCATTATTTCCAATGTCCATGTAGTTTAGCATATTCAGCTGGTTTTTTTCATCTGGACTTTCTTCATAATTTTTGCAACGAATGCATTTGCAAATAGAGGAACACAAAGTTTTAGCCTGGCAAATACAGAATACTTAGAATAAGAATTGTGTATATCTTAAATTAAACATACATTTGAGCAACCATTGGAGCTATACCACCAGGGACTTATTCTATATGTGCTGGTCTTGGATACTCCCAGAGTGAGACCATCAGTATCAATACAGTAAGGAAGCAAGACAGGTTTTTTTCCCATGGATTCTCCATGGAGATTGATTTTCTGTATATGGACAAATCACTCCTCCCCTCAATTTGTGGGTAACTTCGCAAGATAACAAAATACCATGCATGCAAAAAAACTACCAGGATTAGCAGAAAACCATTCCTCATTTCTTCTGGAGCAAGGCATTAGCTGAGAGCTCCTGGTACCGAAAATTTTAGCTGATCAACTTCAGCCAGATTCAGTTCTTTAAAGACATGACAAGAAAGAGACTGCCTCCTATGTTCAAAAAGTTTTATGATGAAAAATACTAAGAAAGAAGAAAAGTTATTCTTTTTAGCAACTACTAGTTACCGAATATAGTCAATGTTAAGGTAGAAACTGATGAAAGGCAAGTTCACATGACTCACCTCAAAGCACTCACAATAATTCTTGAGGCATCCTGAGCGCTTGCAATTACATCCTTTGTTATGGTGAGGTTTAATTTCTCCTACTTTCCTTTTCCCAATCTTTGGTAAGAAAGCTTCTGGGTTTCTATATAAAGACAGGCCTAAACCAATAATTGCTACATTATGAGAAATCACAATGAATTCACAGAATGACTGTGATCCAGTGCTTAACAAAGTTCTCACTTTGCACTCTCACTATTGGTGGTATGAAGCCAATGGATAAAGGAGTCTTCCATGGCATGTGAGAGCAGGAATTCAAAGATTCCAGAATACTAAGCTGACTTGGCTTCATCACAGGAAGCAATTTACATTGTTTGTATGGAATAACCTAAATGACCCATCTACTATTCTCTTGGGGCTGCTTTTCTTTCACTGCTGATGCTACTTTCACCAGAAATAAAAAGCTCTCAGTGAAGAAAGAACCCTTGCATACATAGTTACATACATCTCAGAAAGTTTTAAATGTATCTTGTTTCATTATTTACAAAGACCATTCACTGAAATCAGCATCGGATTGAAACAGCAGGTTTGAATTAGGTCCCAAGACCTCACAATGCCATGGACTACTGAAAGGCAGGTTAAAGAGGTTATATGCTCTTTATAGACAATATTTATGGGTGGCACAGGTATGCTTTCATAAGTGACAAACAAGATCTATTATGGTTTACAAGATGCCATCTATAGCAGTGAAAGGAGTGCTTAGACACCAATAACCCCATCAGCTGAACTACAGACGAGCATCTGATTTGAAAACTAGTTGAATATTGACAGCAGAAAATGCTACGGCAGTTGGATGTGGCAAAGCTCTAACTCTAATTAGAACCTCTTGTACAATCCCAAAATTATGTGAATGGTACAAAAAGAGTTCGGGAGAGCTGCATACAAGAAGAACAATGCCATTAATATATCATTAAAGTATCAGCAGTAGAATAAGACTTTTCATTATCACTTTAAAACTTAAAATATTAGATCCAATTATTGCCCAGATTGTGCAGTTTGACATACACACAAAAGTTAGCCTACATATTATTCTTTATTCCACTAATAAAATCAGCCTCCAAATGTAGAAGCAACATGCTTCTCACTCATGCAGGGTTCAGTGTCACTGCCAGGGGAGCCAACTTTGCATTGCTGCATGGGTCAACCAGAAAGACTAACACAGACAACTGCAGATCTGTCAATGAGAATAATACTTTGAATAGTAATGATTTGTTTTCCTGTAACTACTGTCTGACTTTGGGATACAATAAATTTTCCTTCAAGTGAAAAAATTTTCTGAAATTAAATTTGGGGTTGAATACTTCCTTCTAAGAACAAAAATTATCAGTTAACACATCACTAGTTTTAATCCAAAGTATCACAAGTTCTATAAAAGGAAAGAAAGAAATCCCTAAATTTCTTTATGTAAGAATAATCCAGAGGCAACATTTAGCTTTAATTAGGTTAAAATTAACATTTTTCAAATACTGTAACTAGTTCAAAAACCCATACTGCTATATTTTTCATACATTAAGCTTAATCCCATGTGTACTGTACTTTTTTCTTTCTTTTTTTTTTACCTTAATGGCTTTAAATCGCTCACTTTCATGAAGCTGATTGTTGTAACAGTTACTGCAGTTGCAGTTGTTGCAAAAATCACCATTGGCAAAGCAATCACAGTATCTATGTTTAACATGTAAAATAACGTAAGAAATGAAAACATTTACTGGTTTAAGAGTAAGGTTTTAAATTTAAATTCTACGTCTAGGCAGAATTCTCAGTTTCTACTCATGAAAAATGTTCCCTTTTGTGTAATTTAATCACATTCAAACCTAGACAAAGAGCTTCTCTCTCTCTTTTAATTTTACATTTTGTAAAATACACCCAGTCCATCATGAATCAAAGTTTAATTATTACGTATACATCTCTGCACATATTATTTATGTATGAGAGCAGCAGCAAGACAGAGAAATTATATTTTAGTATACAGCATTTACATTCTGGATTTTTCAGATCCGCTCTGAACAATTCTTCTAGGTTCTCTTTTTATTTTTTGTACTTTAGATTATATGCAGTTATCTATACCTCTGCACCAAATTCTGATCTTGTGTGACACTAGTGTACATCAACTGTGGATCTTTCTAACTCAGCATCAGATAAGTAATTTTTCACATGTATGTACTGTTCATTTTAAAGCACACATTTCTTGTATGTTTATCCTTCCATCTATACACTATTATTAGCATTTATTAAATGTTGATAAATTACTACTTACAATTTAAGACACTGAGATTTTGTGCAGTTACATGGTTTCTTAGACTTTGTAACCACTGAACCAAAAGGTAAGCTACACAAGTTGAAAAAGCAAAAAATTAGAAAAAAATATACAAATACAACTACAATGAAAACTAATTATTTTATAGTTTTGAAAAAATAAATACTGATTTTATTTTTTTACACTAATATTGATGCTACTTAACAAGTGTGCATGAGAAAAAGAGAACAAGCACAATCTCCCTCTATCCACCAGCTGTCACTACTTGGGACAGGTCTGCCCTTAGTCATACAATCTGGTAATGGTTGTGGAACTGCAAAGCTCTCTCACCATTCATAATGGGGTTGCATCTGCCTCTTATTTAAAAATGAACTGCAATTAAATATTATTAAAAAAATTCCGTTACTGTTAGAAATACAGGCTAAACACATGCCAATTAGATTTGGAAACATATCAATTAATTCAGAAAAGTAAATGTTTTTCAGGCAAATGGTCAGCACAATTGCACTGACCTAAGAAAACCTGAAACTATGCTACATAGACTTGACCACAAGCAACTGGCATCATGACTACCAACATATACACACAAAGCATTCTTACAGAACTGCATTTTTTTTACAAGAGAGAAGCAGTTATGCAACATGAAAATGTCTAGGAGTCACTGCCTGTTTAAAATTCAAAGTTCATCATGGATGTAAGATGTTTCATGCATCTTACCCCTCTGAGGTTGTTTTCACTGGCCCATGCAGATGTGATTCTAGATGGAATGTGGCAGTGCTAGCTACTGGTTGTAAGGGTCCATTTTCAATCTGTTCAAGATAAAATGCATATATTCTGTTTATGTTAACTTTTTAAAAAATACTCTTGCAAATTAACAGAGAAAAAGGAACACAAAGAAAACACTTCAGGGATAACTTGAATGCCAAAGTTACTGACAAAAACTCATGGAAGTAAAGAGTCATGAAAATGGCATGCATCTCCTCTTGGAAACCATTCAGTATGTCAGGAATCCCGTTTCTCCTAATGCAAAGAACCAAAACCAGGTTTCTGTGCGGTAGTGTTGGTGCACTATTTTCAATTTACTGATAATTCTAGGTTCAGTTGCTTTTAATTCCAGTAGTCAATTGAAGCTGGGTAGTGACTTGACTTACATTATCTTCGGCTGCAATATGACACCTAATTGGTTGAAGACCACACAAAATTTAAAAAAGAATCAGCTCACAGGCCAAGAAAACACACTGCAGATCTGTTGTCTCTTCAGACATATGATTAATAAGGGCCTGGTTATGGAGATAGAGACAAGGGAAGAACAATTAGGATTACGCTGATATTATCAGTAATGGAGGGACAGTGAATAATTGTAAATCACTGTTATTTTAATAGGAGATTAATCTAGCTGACCATAAAGAAGAGGAAAATTAAAATATTTAAAGCAAGAGAAGAAATTTAGGAAACAACTAAATTGGGACAAAGTTAGAGAACAATTACAAGCTTGTCTAAATCACTGCACCAATTTGTAGATGCACCGCCTTTAGAGATGAAAGATTCCCTGAGTCATTGTTCAATCTGACCCTTGGGTGTTTTCTTCCCTCTTTTATGATAGTGACTGCTATCCACAAACTATTTGCTGTGTTTGTACCAACATCACATATTCACTTCACACAAATCAAAAGTTAACAATTAAAAATTTGCAGTGATTTTTGCCACCAGCTCCGTTGGAAGTAACACATGAGAAGCCAAACATCTGCAAAAACTTTTAGTCTTCTGTTCAATTTTCATCAACAACAACAACAAAAATTGGTAAGAATTATAAAGACTTAATGACTGTTTAATCCTAATCAAGAGAAAAGAGTGTTAAAAATCCTCCTGGAAGCAAATATTCCCCTTCTGGTAAAAGTGAATGTGCTTTCCTTCATCCCAAAAGCATCTTAAAATGGTTCTCAGAAACAACATAATCTATATAATACCAAATTCAAGGTTTCAAATCTGGAATAAATTTATTTTTCTTATGGAAAACTGTATTTTCAATTCTAGTATTACTTCTAGAAAATCAGAAAACTTCTTATGCAGAAAGTATACTGAGTGCAGAACTAATCTGTCCAAATTAGCTAAATTGTCTTTAGAAAATGCATACAATTGTTACTTCCCAACATATACTTAACAACCTGCTTTAAGAAAAGGAAAAAGAGTGTATACTGTATTTAGCAACTTTAAAGGATACAGCTTCTTTACCTCTTGTTCATTCAGAATGAGTTCATCTGGAATAGGCAAAAACTGCCCCAGTACAGCTGTTACAGCATTGTCCACATCTGAAAAGAAGACATTTACCTGAAGACAGCAGACCTAGTCACAGTGTATAAAGTTTAATTTATGCATAAATATTTTTTGAATTAAGTATACAGGCAAATCGATATCTTTGACTTCTTTTGTTAATAAAAAAAAAATTACATGAGGCTGTCTGTCCTCTGTTAGCACTTTCTCCTACAATTTCTGGACCTAATTCTTTTACTTGCTTTGAAGATGAGTAAAACAGAAGAAAGCTCAAGCAAACAAAAACTAAAAAACATATGCCAGCCCACTCCTCCTCAGCTTTTTCTTCCCTAACATTACAGCAAATGAATGAGTTTGAATTTTATAAAGGAACATGACCTTTAACTTGAATGTTCCTGGTTTACTATTCTGATGGCTTTGACAAATAGCAGTAAACAGGCTCCATAACTGGAGCATCTGCTGAGATGCTTAGACTCAGCACCTACGGCTATCGAGAGCTTGTATGGTGCCTAATATTAAAAGGTTTTGTTTTAGCATGGCCATCCAAATGCACCAGTGTAATAAAATTATAATTTATACATAGAAATATATTTATATTTGTATAATATTTTATAAGTTTTATGTGTATAATTTATATATAATTTATAAATTATAATTGAAAAATTATAATAATGAAATAAACCACCTTAATAATGTTTTAGAGGAAGCTATATTTATGTAAAAAAATATTTATTTAAATTAAAACTAAACTACACTCAAATAGTTGTTGTTGCTCAGATGAAAATGTGTTACGCCATCTAAACAGTATTAGCTTTAGGACCTCAGAAACCACTTTCTTTAAAAACTGATGGCATTTCAAATTCACATCATTATGTCAATATGCCAAGGCTAAAGCATATTCGTAGCTGTAACGCTGCTCTTCATTTATAGAGAAATAGTGACACTTTGTGGCAAGATAGGGTAAATGCAAACATATGCAGGTGCTTATGCTAAATGTCCTTTATACGCAAAGTAATCTGTATATTAAAACTTTCAATAAATTCAGCATATCCATTACATCATCCTTATTACACTGAAGGGCCTACCAATTTTTCAGTTATAAAATAAAGTAAAATAACAACTGGCTATAGCTACATTAGCTTTGGCTTATCTCCCACTGTCGCTGCTTAAGAACATAAACACACATAGTTGCATGTTAACTATCTATGATATACTATCTGACAGGCTAGAGATAATTTTCATTTTTATTGTACCTGATTGAAGATAATTATGTTGGTCGTGATACTCAGGAATTAGATGAACTGGTTTTAGTTCCTGTGTGCCACAACTGTTTATACAGAATATTTGAGTATCTCCTTCCAACCGGCAGATAACCTGGAATGAATAACTAATGATCGGCTCTCATCTAAGAAACTGTAATTCTAAGCATATAGATATAAAGGTTTTCAAAAGAGTGCCACCTGTCTTATGAAGCTTCATAATCACATACTGCAATCTCAAACAAATGGATCGTTACGCATTAAGATGTTTGCTTTTTGACCCTTAATTTTAATTTATTTTTGGAAGCAGCTATTGAGATCTAACACTGTACTCCTCAATCTAGGTGATATGAATTCCTGGTTCTCTAAATTGCTCCATGGGACTTTGCAGAGCATATTCTAGCTATTTACTAGTGTTCTGGCTTCAGATTCAGTTCCCTAAACAGAACATGCCGTTGTAATTGTTCATGTTTCCTTTCATTTATTTAGCTGTGATCTTAAATCAAGACTTTTCCTTTGGATGAAGTAATCTTTGCATTGGTTTTTTTCCAGCTGTTAAACAGAAAATAATATGTAGCATTGTAACTAGAAAAAATTTAGACTGTGAATCCAAGAAAGGGACTGCCTTATTATTCTTGACACAGCACTTACTAAGTGGGACTTCTTGATGCTAGTGTGACACAAATAAGTTCATTTTCTCTAGCATATAATTTTGCTATCGATTACAGGATATAATTACCACAGGTTTACAATCATTTCTCTGTGAACATCTGGATTCCTCCGGTACACTGTGCAATGTTAATAACTTGCAGCCAGACTCGTCAACATTTGAACTCTGAAAAATTGCTCTGTCTTGGTGATTCTTGATAACATTACTGCCTGCCTCTCTTACCTCAGCCTGAAATATAAAGTTTTAAATCTTAACAGGCATGCTTTAAAATCTACTTTAAATTCCAAGCAAATACAATAAATTAAAAAATTTATCTGCATAAATCATACATTTTAAAGCAAGGATTGTATTCAAATGTAGTACTGAGAATAGTTCATTTACTTGTCAATGGCAGAATGACTTTTGCTTATGTTTCAAGTAAAAATATTCCTGAAGAATAACAATGAACAGTAACATACTTCACAGTAACAATGGTGTTCAGTCTCTCCAACATCATGAAGAATCAACTGATTTCCAAAGTGCCTTGGAGAAGTTAGGCAACCGTCACAGCAAATTATGCAAAATAAAAATTAGTCTTGAATTATGTAACTTGGATGGGGATCATTGGGATTTAGTCTAAGCAAGAAGTAGTCATCTGTGACTGGGCTGCAAATTCAGTTATACCTATAAATCAGATCATTCCGAAGTGAACTTTTATTACAGCGATCAACTACTGTGTGTCATGGCATTCCATCATAGATGTGGTGCCACTTGCATTTGTTGAAAACCAATTTATCACCAGTCTTGCTGATCTATTAACTTATTACAGTGTCATCTTCACAAAAGTCACACTCCCAGATGAAGCCTTGCCTCTCTCAGTACACACTTTAAAACACCAAATGGACAACCTTGAAAAACCTGGCTACAAAATTCCAGTAATTTTCAGAAACCTCCCTTTCATGAAATACCTTAATTTCTATAGTTTGTCTTGCATATATCTAGGAAATGACATTTGAAAAATTCAAGCATTTTAGGAGAATAATTAAGTTGCAAAGAACATCTCTCCATAGGCAGGGAATGGTAGTATTAAAGCCAGATTTTCATCATCAGCTCTGTTCCTTTGTACACACTGCACACGCGATAAAGGCTCAAACACTAATCAGCTGCCCAAGGGTATTTGGCAGAGTCCCACTACACAATTTGTGTTCAGGTGGCCTCAGGAGAAGCCCCCTCCCTAACTGGACTGAACTGGAATCAGAATGTGCAAGTGGCAGACAGAAGGCAAGCAGACTTGAGCCAATCGGAATAGAAACAGGCAAAAAATCCAGATGCTATTCTTTCTTCCTCCATAATGTAGCAGTGTAGGAAATGTACAGAGCAACATTTTTCTTTCCCTCTCTTTCGTGAACAGATCAGATAGGACAGTGTTTGAAAGAACCTTTTATCCTCTGGCACTTAGAATAAATCCCATTTTAGACATTCAACACTTGGACAGATTCTTCCAATAATAATAAAATCGTGCATGCATACTTACTATTTCATCATAGACAGAAGCACTAGTCTGAGGTAAGCCACAGATATCACTGGAAGATTCTAGTACATAAAATAAAGCACGTTTTGTTTACAAAAGGATCAGCATTTTATACCAAGAACTCCTTCACAGCATCAATAAAAGAGATTTTGATGTCACTACAGCATTATATTCTTGTGAAACAAATATTTAATGTTCATTTGTAACTGACTTGCTGGGAAAAACAGACTTCAGTTTGGGTCTTTTTGATGTCTATAAAAGGTTTATTGTGCCCATTTGGTAAAATTCATTTAGCTTCAGGATAAACTACCTTGTAAGATCAAATCTAGCAGTCAGTTTAACCCTGAGTAGGATTGTGAACAGGTTATGGGCAGAACACACCAAACAACTGCTCACAAACTTACTGTCATCAACAGCATCAGTGCAAATCACCTAATTTTCATAACTGGTGATCAAACTTCAAAGTGAAATAAGAACATTTTTCAACACAGTAAAAAAAAATAAAATTGTGCTGCAAGGAATATCTTCTTCACAGTCCCCTGAAGGAATGGGGAGGTGGTATGAGAGGCAGGGAAAATCAAAAGTAAGACTGGAGTACGTGGTTGAAACAACATGAACAAACAGTGGCCCATTCTCCTTTCAAACATTCTTAGTTATATTAACATTATCAGAAAAGGCTCATACTGCAATTTGCCAAATCCAGAAATTAATTTATTGAGCTATTTAAATCCTTCCCTAAGCTTATAAGAAGAGGGGGGGAATCCCCCCCTCAAACACTTGGGGCACTTACCATTTAAGCAATTGGTCAAGTTTTGTAACTGTTTAGTACTGTTTTGGATTCCTTTAAATTGGTCATGAAATTTACATTTATTCTCACCTGGAACTGAAGGTATGAATGATCTGAATACCTGAAGAAAAGAATGTTTTATTTATAACTATTGTATGCATTAAATGATTCATTTTTTAAAAGCCAAATGATTAAACAAAAAACTTATTTAAAGTGGCCTTAAAAATTTGAAATTATCTAAATTTTCATGACATAATTAAGCACATAAATGCTGTGGCCTATTCAGTATTATCAGATGTTGTTATATACCTTGAATATTATTTCTGCTTTTTCTGCTCAACATATAGTTATGGTTCAGATCTAATGCATTTACAACTATAATAGCGAACTACATTTGTATTTTCAAAACCAAACCAAATGAACAGAAAATGGAACAAAGACAGAAAACAACTATTTTCTAGTTTGAAATCAGAACTGAGATTGTTTGAACTAGACAGTTTGCTCTCTCTGTGTGCTGTGCATCCTCTTTATACAGACAGCAGTTTAAAAGGGTAAGCTAGCAGCGTAGAAACAACCAATCAGCTTTCTTTATTTCAATAAAATTATTTATAACCTGATTAGTTAATTAGTTAATTTTCTTCTAATACCTTCAGGAAACAGCATAGATTAAGGAAACATGCAGATGTAGTGTGATAAACTGTAAGGATACTTGGAAGACAGCTGGTCAGAAAGATTTTTTCTAAATCTCATTTTTAGCTGCTTGTACAGTGACTAACAAATTCTCATTATCTTCAACTTGACTTGGAAGAAAGCAATTGTTACGTCTTAATCATATCTTTATTTTCTGCAGGCTTCCACCAGTCTTTTGAATCTTGTTGTTCATTCAAAAGATTGAAGGTTTCAATTATAAGAACTGCTGATAATATTGAGTGTGTGTGTAAACAGCCTTCCAAGCCAGAGATACTTTTAAACTATAACTGTAACCTGAACACCTAGGGGTATTGGTAGATGAGAAGCTCAACAGGAGCCGGCAACGTGCACTTGTAGCCCAGAAGGCCAACTGTATCCTGGGCTGCATCAAAAGAAGCGTGGCCAGCAGGCCGAGGGAGGTGATTCTGCCCCTCTACTCCACTCTCGTGAGACCCCACCTGGAGTACTGTGTCCAGCTCTGGAGCCCCCAACATAAGAAGGACAAGGACCTGTTGGAGCGAATCCAGAGGAGGGCCACAAAGATGATCAGTAGGCCGAGAGACAGGTTTTTCAGCCTGGAGAAGAAAAGACTCCGGGGAGACCTTATAGCAGCCTTCCAGTATCTGAAAAGGGCCTACAAAAGAGGGTCTTTTTACAAGGGCATGTAGGATAGGACAAGGGGTAATGGCTTTGAACTAGAAGAGGGTAGATTTAGATTAGATATTTAGGAATAAATTTTTCACTATGAGGGTAGTAAGACAGTGGAACAAGTTGCCCAGGGAAGTTGTGGAGGCCCCATCCCTGGAAGCGTTCAAGGCCAGGTTGGATGGGGCTTTGAGTAACCTGGTTGGTCTAATGGGAGGTGTCCTTGCTCATGGCAGGGGGGTTGGAACTAGATGATCTTTAAGGTCCCTTCCAACCTGAACCGTTCTATGAAATCAGAAAGAAAACCAGAACACGTAAGGTAACTGTCACAGTACACCTCAAGCATCTCAGGATGAAATGCCACTGGGAAACACACTGGGCTGGGTAGTGTCAGCAAAGATTTCTGTCATAGGAGGTTTCCTGCACAGACGGCGCCACAGCTGCCACCTGGCTTCAGCCTGGCACCTTGGTGGGATGCTGCAAGAGAAAATCAGACCTCACTTTCAACCAAGTGATTTTTGTGAGTTTGGGGCTGTTTTTTTTTAATGCTTTTGATTTTCGAATCTGTGAACAGCTCTGTTTGTCAAAATATTTACATGGAAAAAAATGTCACCTGGTATGCTTAATTATTTCAAGATAGCTTCCCAGAGGAAAACCCAATGCCCCTCAATAAGCAGCCACAGTGCAAACAAAATTTGGAGATTTCTTCAGATGATAGTCTACAGCCATAAACAAAGATGCAAGGACACATAAGTATGCTACATATGAATAGCTTGCATTAAGCAGATAGATTTGGTCCTGTGAGCATCACAAGAAGTTTTATGCTCCTTACCTTTCTAGATAGTAATTGATCCAACATAGAAAATGTGACTTCAAACTATACAGAACTGCCAAAAGTGGTAAGCAATGGGAACCCCCTCTCTCTTACAAAACTACTTTCCCCATAGAGATTAAACAATACAAGCTATGGTTTACTGCTGCAAATAAACTAGTTTTTTACTCATTTGGACTGTAAATTTTAAGATGACAAGTGTGTCATCACCTGTGGAACTGAAGAACAAAAGTTAATATCCTACTTGTACTTTGTACAATTACCAAATAGTTGCTAATACAGATAGTAATATATAAAACCAAAGTGGGTATATTTGTGACATGGTAAGATTTTTTAACGACCCAAATAACTACCCAGCCATTTAAAAATATGGTCCATAACATGGACAAAAAAGAACAGCAGTCAGAACCATATGTTCACACTGCATGCTATTTCTGGCAATATAATCCAAATTTATTTATGTATTTACTACTAAGTTTGTTCTAGTATAAAATTTATGACATAACTTTAAACATTATATGGATAAGTTTTAATGTGGCATATAAATTTTAATGTGGCAATTCTCCACATATAAGTCACAAATAAGCATGAATGTGTAAAAATTCCTATTTCACTTAATCTTACTGGTATCATTCTGATATTTTGATTGACTGTTCCTTCTGGAGAGAAAATGCTTGAAGTTGGAACACTGCAATCTTTATGCTGCGTCGCTACAGAAGAAAGAAAGTGGACACCATTGGAAGGCAGATAAGGTGAATGCATATGTTCAGCTTCTTCTGGAAGATTTAATTCCTTGTATTTTTCAAGACCTTCATCATCACAGCTGTTGTTTCCATGTGGCTGTGCTTCAACTTTTACTATTGCATTTTGATTTTCAATGGTAAGTGGATACTTGAAGTGATTTAACAAAGTCTCTCCCACATTTACAGTGCATAAATGATTGTCTTGACTAGATAGCAATCCTTCTTCAATGGGGTTATTAATGACTGCAGTTTCCAGACTGAAGTTTTCAGAACTAACAGGACTACTTTGACTAAATATTTCAGTTACAAGTCCACTATCTATTACTGATCTTATATCAAGCAATATCTGATTCTCCATAGTCATGGACAACTGTCAACCAGTTCATATTTATTTTTTTCATTGAAGATAATTAAATTTTCTCTTTCAGTATTCTTCTGAATAGTTTTTCTATCTAGAATTGAATGAAATAGTCTTAGCCAAACAACATGTATATATAATACCAAAGATTAACTCAATTAACATTTAACTGTGAAACTTAAAAACGTAACACTGGAAGAGGTTGTTGGGGTTCTGAACTTAGCTTTCAGAAAATACAGGGCACCATACCAACACAAACAAGCTGCTTTTACTCTAAGAACACATTCTTTACAACTTTTAAACACATTAACAGCATTCAGACAAATCTGAATTTTTCTACTTGGCTTTAGTAGCCAAAAAAAATCAAATTTAACACAGTACACTTAGATAGCTATAATTACACTGTTTCAATTTTGCATCAGTAAGTAGGACATTGAGACCAAATCTTATCTATACTCTCTGTGTCATTATTGCCAGTTATAGACAATGGAATGCAAAGCACCTCTACCCAGAGTACCACAAGGCCACCACTAAAAAGGTATAGGCTAAGATCCACCTGCACTGTCATCACTGCTATTTCTGTATTTAGATTAAGGCAATATGGGGAGGGCCAAGCTACCCATGTCCACCTGGCTGGACTGGGATACACTAGGCCTCTGAAGGCTCAGTCTCTCTGACCCATGTGCATCAACCACTACCGAGTCTGGAACATCCCTGGGATGGGGCGAGGTTGGGAGACCAGCCCTGCCCAGAAGCTCCGGCTGCCCTCTCCCCTCCCCCCTCATCACCACTCTGGTTTCCAGGGCAGAGGGGAGAGGGACAGGCCCCACCTCCACCCCGGGTCCTCAGCAGAGAGCGTGTCTCTGTCCCTTCCCCCAGGCAATTCACCTTCTCCCAAAGCCGGCGTCTGAGGGAGTGGGCAGTGACGGCGCCGGGCGGTTAACGGAGGCTGGGCACGCGCCAGAGCGCCGCTTCCGGTCTGCCGCCCAGCCAGCGCGGGCGCGTTCTGCACTGGGCAGAGGCAGCAGAGAGCGCAGGCACGAACAATTAGGTTGGTTGTTTGGGGGGATTTTTTTGTTTGTTTTGTATTTAAAGTATAATTTCCCTTGAAAATTATCTCGCGTTACGAGGAGGCACAGATTAACCAGGACCCTGGTACCGAGTAAGAGGTGTATTTGTTATAATCCATGTAGAAGAGTGCTACTCAGCACTGGTAAGGCCATACCTAGAGTAGCACGTCCAGTTCTGGGCTCCCCAGAGAGACATGGACGTACTGGTCCAACAAAGGGCTGTGAAGACGATTAAGGGACTGGAGCAGCTCTCCTATGAGGAAAGGCTGAGAGAGCTGAGACTGTTTGGTCTAGAGATAGAAAGTGGAAGGGAGGGTGCAAAGAAGACAGAGCCAAGCACTTTCCAGAGGCGCACAGGGACAAGCTGAAACACAGGAATTTCTCTTTGAACATCAGGAAACACTTTTTCACTGCGTTGGTGACCAAGCACTGGCAGAGGTTACCCAGATGGCGTTCAGAGGTCCCTTCCAATCTCAACTATTCTGTGATTCTGTGAAATAGCTGGGTTCCAGCTTCTGCTCTTGGACCTCTTTCTATGACTCAGTATATAAATCTTGGTGTGGAGGAATGGCTGAGTGAAAAGGGGCATGATTTGATTGCAATAAGCAATCCAGTCTTTGAGCGAAGCAAAGGCCCCGAAACGACTGTGAACTGTCCTTGAACGGCTTAAGGATAAGGGACTCACTATTTGGCAGACAAGATAAGCGGCATCACCTGGGAGTAAGGAGGAATTGTTGCTTGGCATGGACAAAAGGTTCCCACCAATTATGTGAGCATTCCAAGCATGTGAACAAAAGTTGTAATCCAATTGTATAGCTATCGCTAGCGCGTGCTTTTGCTATTTGTCTATATAGACGGTGTGAGAACTTGAATAAAGGGAGAACGATCATACTCATATTGAGACTCCGTCGTTAATCCGTGTCCGTCTCCCACTCCGACATTTGGTAGCAGAGAGCACGCTACGGAAGCGTGACTGGGCACTTCGACATCTTGGAATTGTTTAGAAAACACTCCAAACTTACCAGGCCACTACCTATGGACATTTAAGATAAAAGATGGTTTCCCTGAAAGCAGAAAGGGGACCTGTTTCATTTTATGTATTAATGTCTTCATTTTTAGGAAATTTTGTGCATAAAACAAACAAACAAACAAAAAACTAACTAAAAACACCCAAAACTTCACGCTACCTTTCATTCATAAGGTGCCATACAATTAATCCAAGAAGAAACTGGAATCAATTTTTCCTTATGCTTTTGGTGACAAAATTCCACCCTGCTGGCGCTGGGTCTGCAGCCATGGAAGTTAGGGAAAAATAGAACAACACAAAATGAAGAAACTCCACACTTTCTCCTCCCCTTTCAAAGGTTTCATCTAACAGCTACGGTTTTTTTCTAGTACTTCCCAACAGAATTTCATTAATCTCAGCCAGAGTTTATTAATCCCATGCATCCCATTGCACTACAGCAACATTTTCTGAGTGTAAGATGCCTCTTATACTTGCCACCCTTAAAAACAGGCAAAGGAAAGAAGGGAAAAAAAAACCCAAATCAGTATTTTCTGTGCCTATGAAGTTTCCATCCAGCATTTATGTTCAGATTGAACATACCAGTTTACAACTTCAGTATCCAGCCTTTGTGGGAGACATTTGAAATACAAGCAGGAACTAACAGTACCTAAGAGATCAAGTGTGAAATTGAAATAACTGTCTTCTTTCACGTACCGAAGGCTGCAACATCCAGAAAAGCAGCAAGCTAAATGACTCTGAAAAATTATTTGGAGGGTTTTGTGTGGGGTTTTGTTGTTGTTGTTGTTTGGTGGATGATTTTTTTAATTAAACAGCAATTCAAAAAACAGCATGTGAACCTTTAAGGAGTAAAAAAAATTCTCTTCAACTGTCTCAAAGTAGTCCCCAGGTTTAATGCAATTTCAAAATAGTTTTCAAGTATTGGGAATCTTCAGATAAAGCCAATAATATTTTAACAATGTTACCTTTCTGTGCCTGAACTAGTTCTTCACTGCCTTACCATATTCTATGGATTATTCACTGTAAAGATCAAATCAGTGCAGACAGACTGTTTCACAGGAACATTTCAGCAGTTATTTGGATCTCATGAAAAAACCTCATCTAAAGTAAGATGTATATTGTTCTCTCTATTGAACCTGAAAAACTGTTCATTAACACATTCCCTGTTAATTAGCAAGACATGTATAAATCGCTGCTAAAAAAAAAACCTGCTACTACCATTCCTAACTGGATTTAATAGCAATGATTTCACAAGTCCAGAAACAGCAGCAAGGGAGCTGGGAAGAAGATGCAAAATATATTAACCATTGTATTAAGTAGTGGTAATTGTGAAATTTTATTTTATTGATTGAAGTCACAGAAGATAATAGAAAATAGAGACAAAGTGTTGGATGTAAATAACCAACCACAGATGCAGAGTAGTTGAACAAGATAAAAAGACCCCTAGCTTAAGTTAATACATTTTATACGAGAAAACAATTGGTACAAAGGCTGAATTAAGACTACAGTTTCCAAGGTCAGACACACACTGTCTTAGTCCCTCAAAAAACTCCAACCCTAAAAGGAGTACTTAGTTTGGAATGGTGTTAATCCTGGACAATGGTAGCCTCTAAATGCACTTAATGCTCTCCCAATTTCTGGCATGAAATAGCTGAAATAAGAAATTTTGAAAATGCACAGTCAAGGTATTCCACCAATTCCACCTGTTTAATAAACAGGTCAATTTATTGTCATCCAACCTGACTTTTACCACCTACTCAACCCTAACTTTGAGCTCTTAAATCACAAATTGAGAATAAGTGATTCCAGGTTTTAGTAGCAAATTGATAGTTTTTCTGGAATATGAACATTTTACTTTATTATAAAGTACACTGTACTAGAAGGTTCATTCAAATCTAAGTAATTTCAGTTACATTTCTATGGCTTTTGAGCAAAAAGCAAGCAGTTTTACTGCATGTACACTATTAAACACCAAGATTTAAATTAATTATTTATTAATGAGCTACACTCACTGTGGATTTCTAAGATTTACATCCAAAAAGCCTATTTTATTTACATGCTGTTGATATTTTAAAGAAAATGAAACAAAATCTTATCCGTTTAGGAATTATGATCTATCTCAAATGAAAAAAAAAAAAGATACATTTAACACCACAAAATATTTAAAACATTTACAATAAAAAACAGCTTTCTGTGCCAATTATACTTACTCTCTAAGAATGTAAAATTGCATTGACAACTGCACTAACTACAATTAGACTTGAAACATTTAAAACCTGAGTGCCGAATCTAAACTTTTTTTTTTTTTTTTTTAAAGAAAACCCTACAAGCTAATATGCCCCAATGTTAATTTAAGCATAGATTGGTCAGTGGTCAATGAAAAAACAAACAAACAAAAAAACCCAAAACAAACAAATCAAACCCCCCCCCCAAAAAAAAAAACAAACCCAAAAACCAAAACAACAGCTCTCCAGTCTTATGTNAAAAAACAACCCAACAACCCAGTGCATTACTTTTGCAGCTCCAAAAGAATAGATCACTATAAAATTGTTGCAGTAGTTTGATAAATGCCAGGCTTGCCGGCTGCAATAAGGCTTATTTCAAAGTGTCCTTTCCTGCACACTGTACCTAATCAAATAATGAATGTCTTTGACCAATTCCTGTGATGGTTCCTACATTTATGTAAGCATGCATTTGCTTAAGTATGCATCTAGGATCTTTGAGGTTTCCCACCTCAAACATACATAATACAGGTGTTTTAGTATNGCACTAACAGGTACACTTTACTGCACTGCAGGATGTAAAATGTAACCACACCTACAGAGCCTGGGAAGAGAAGCATCGCGCACAAAGTGACTCCGTTTTGTAGTAGCCATTTTATTTCTGCACTTGGAAACGTTATGCTTCTTTTTGAGTGAAATAGCTTTCCCCTTCCTTCTTGTATCCTTCAGAAACTGTGCTTGACCAACAGTGTCTCCCAGGAGGGGTTTGAGAAGGCCAGGATTCTCCCATTCTGCAGCTATTCTTCACAGCTTTAATAGTTTCCCCTTCTCATGCAGATGGTTGGCAATGTCGGTCCTTCCAGGCTGAAAGCAGGCAAACTGCAATTGATCAGCCTCTACAGGGAGCCTTGCTTCATAGACTGTCCCCTAGGTTGTATTTAACTAAATTGACATTGCCTGGGACCCAGAAACTCTTATCTCAAATGACTACCATTATCACTCACCAAAATAAATACAAAGTTACTCCTGCATTTCATAGGGACTGATCTTTGCCATTTAAGATGGGAGCATTTCGTTAGAGCTTTAAACCTAACTGCACCATATGACAACATATTCAAGTCTACTTATGCCATATCAACCTAGCTTATAGTTTGAAAACTAGATCTGCATTACTAATACTTCACCTCCTTCACCACTAAGACAATGTAAAACCAACTCCCAGCATAAGATTTTTTCCTGTGTTTAGGATCTTTCTTTTTCTAAGGCACTACGCATGAACAAGCACACAAGTCCATTTATTTATACGGATATAGAATCAACGATGTGGCAAACATGCTTGTAAGTAATAAGAAATATGTGACACATTTTACTACCCAATATAGCACTACCCAATTATTTTTTTCCAAAACCGAGAAAATTTCTACAATTTGGTATGTTACGGTGGGTTATATAAGGGATATTTTTTTTTTTTATGTTTTACAGAAATTATCTTTTAAAAAAAAAAAATCCCCCAAAAAATCAATGAAGGTAAACAGCCACAAGTTTTGTCATTCATTGACATAAAGCAGCAAATACGTTGAAGAATATTCTGCTATTAATACATAGCAAATCGAACTTTTTCTAGTATTTGAGTTTAAGACGGCGTATTTTATCCCTTTGATTCTGGAATACAAGTAGATGAATTTTAAGTAAAAAAAAGAGCAAATGTATACAAATTAAGAGAAAACTACAGGAGTTAGAATATACCTGACTTCATGCAATGATACTATACTTCATCCCTAGAAACATAGAAGATTTCAAAAGTCATCCTTTGTGGAAATAAACTCTTCCAAACTACTGAAAAAAAAAAATTAAACATTCGACACACTGCTAAGGTTTTCATAGGTGATCAAGATGGTGTTGACTCACTTTCTTCACCAGCTGCTCTTTGACAAACCTTGCTGTCGGTCACTGTTCAGAAGAGTTCTCATCCCAACAACAGGAGATTGCTTTGCACCAATAAGGCAAATCACTTGGTACAGTTTTTACTATGGTTAAATAAACCCATGATGTCAACCATTGCTTTTTGGATGTTTTTTCCAAAACGATGAGAATCCTTTAAAAACAAACAAACAAAACCAAAGACTTGTACTGTCAATCAACAGTTATCTCTTAGGCAAAAGAAGGAACCTTTTAACATTTTGTAATTTTGGAGCTTACGGAATTAGGGCATGTATTTTACCATAAAATGGGGAATTTAAACCATGAAAATGTTAATGCTATACAAATTAATCCAAGTTTATGCTATTACTGACTAATGAGTTTTTCATTATGCATTTACTTTCCTACAGACAGAACTGTGATCATGTCCTTTTGAAATCAGATGCATCTATAGCATTCTGTTACTTTAAAATAGGTGAGTTTTGTTATTGGTTTTTTGTACAAGGTCTTGCAAAAGCTGATTCTCAGAAAACAAAAGAATGTTCAGAAAGTGTATTATTAATGACTTGGAAGTACTGAAAGAGCAGAAGAACATTTCTTATTTGAGTCCCTATCAGAATCCTGAATATTTTGCCATTGAAAAATTACATGAAGTATTGAAAATAAAAATCACAATTATCCAAGTGTAAACAAACTATGAACTTGTTCTATTTATTCTAAGTATGAGATGAATGGTACAAGGAAGAAATTAAGATTACAAATTATTAGCTCCATTACAGGACCTTCTGCAAAGGCCCTATTAATATCAAGGCCACGCACATGAAATGCTGCCTTTTCTGTACGGACATTTGACTTGACTAATAAGTAAAAAATACAGGGAAATCTAAAAGTACAAGCTAACAGGCATCTGAAGAACAATTTGAACTATGAAAAAGCAAAGTTTTATTTCCTAATTGTTAATGATTAACCAAAGGCACCAAGATCTCTCAGACAAATTAAGGTCAAAAGAGGAAAACTAGTTCATCTATGTAATCCTGAACAAACTCAGCACGTTTATTAAGTCATAAAAATCTAACAGGGAAGGATGAATTGAAGCTTGCTCAAAGCAGGCCTCTGCGACAGCAGGATATTGAATAGCTGACATCTACTACGTTCTAATAATGGGTGTTATCCTAATAAATTTTTGATTTATTATGTTTCTCAAGCACAGATAACAACTTCTGGACCAGCTTCTTTCAGTATTATTTAAACCAAGAAGATTTAATTAATAGAGAGCATACATTTTACTGTCTTTACAACTGCAGCCAGAGACAAATCAAAGCAAAACTGTAATAAGAAAAAACAGGAGGCACCCATCTTACTGTCAGATATGAGTCATTTTACATGAGTTCCAAGGAACTACATGTGTAAAGACGACCTTGGACCACATGCTTTCTTTATGCTTGAAAGGATAATAGAATATGGTTTCCTTGGTTCATAGAGCTATTAAAGTTATAGAAGTAGAGACAAAAAAAAACACCAACAAAAAAGCCTACGTTGAGAAAGAAAAAACATATTATAACTGTATGTTGCAAGTCCTGCTACACTTTTTAGACAATGGGTAGAACAGTTTTGTAAGCAGGTATCAGAACAGATTTATTGAATGACAGGAAAGGAGTGACTCTTACCGTCTCAGAACAAGATATTTTGCTGGAGACATGGAAATGGATGGAATTTTCACCCAAGATAATATAAGAAACACCATAACCATCATCAGCCACCTACGGGAATAAAGAAGAGAAAAAACAAGCTCTAAACTTTTTCCTTCCATTCCTAAATTATCTTATATATAATTACACAGCTGTTACTGTACAGTTTTTAAAATCAGTTACAGTTTCTCCTCGAGGAAAAATTAAGCTTCCACATTTAATACATAATTTCTGAAGATTAATTCCACTTAAGGAAACACTTCTGGTCTCATCTGAAGGGCATGGAATTAACATTTTCTGAATATATGTCTGTAATGTTTCCCAGATTTAGTATTTTGAAATAGAATACTTGTTCAAAGACCTTCTCCTATTAAGGTCTGGTCCTAAGCAGCTATACAGCTTCAGTAGAATGTGCTTAAGTAGAAACTAATAAAATAGTTCAGTTGTATACTAAACATCCTGTTTCATGGGATCACTGCAGATGTAAACAAACATAGTATATAAATACAGAGTACACAAGCCCTGTATTATGGAAACTTGCCCAAAGGCAAAGTCATCTGACTCTACAGCAAAGATACGATTCTGAATACCTGTATCATGAGCAGAGCTGTGGTCCAATTTCAACATTAGCAGCATTTACTGTCCCAAGTTTCAGTCTGAGGTTATATTTAAAGTATACATAGTAAACATAGACTATCCTGCTGCCACCCTCCTTCCTCTTTCCTAACTCAAAGGATCACAACCTCTTTGCTGCCACTGCTGCTAAGCAGCTCGATAGTCTTTTCTCCCTAAGTGCTACAGGGCTATATTCTACAAAATGCTTAAAAAATAAACAAACAAACAAACCCAACAAACACATACACAGGGAAAGTATGATGTACTGAACCTCTGGGCTACTTTAGCAAACCAAAGCACGGTTTTTGTAAGGATACAAGAAATTATGAAGGGAAATGTAAGCAGGGTTATTTGGAAAGGCAGACAACTGAAGGAAGAAAATTAAAGGACTGAAGAAATAATAAAAAGGGAACAGTTAATGTAACATTAACAAAAACAAAAGGAAAAAAGTGTTACAGATTTCTGCAGCCAAAAAACTATTTTATTGCGAAACCACACTTTTTGGGGGATTCTAAATACTGACTTTATAATCTGCTAGAGCAAGCCACAACCACAACACAAAAAACAACTTCCAGCTTGACAAACCAGCCAAAATACATTGTATTTGTCATCCTAATTTCTGTGTGGCAAAGAGTGATCCTGTGATCCCTCTCGTTGTTCTTTCAATAGAAATGCTTTTTGAAAACAGATTAATCTAGTCTATAGCCCCATAAAGTCTGCTTAACAGATCTCGTTAACAACACTATCATCATCGATGGCCATGTTCAAATCCCGGTAAAATACTAAAGGAATTCAGAAACTTGTAAAATCTCTAACAATACACTAGTTTCTTGAAAGTCTAAAGAAGCTGTAGAACGTGGTTTTGTTCTTGACTTAGCCACTACTCACGCCTAGGTGTGTAAGCAGAACAATGTGAGTATCTTAATTTGGAGGAAGGCATGAACACATCTTTTAATTAGTCAGGAAATACAAAGAACAAGTCAAGTATAACTACTTTTACAAATCCCAACCTTAATATCAAGTTTAAGTAATAAGTCATTTGTCACTGTAATAACAGCCTGATGCACAGAAGCTCTGGGCATAGGTAATGTGATAAAAGCCCCCACTGTATCAGATCTGTCTGCCATGGAGCCCTGTACCATATTTGGTAACTGTGTATTTCCTTAAGAATAATCCGTTCTTTTAGTGGGATATGAGAAAAAGGTAATGCAGATTTTTCTGAGCACATCCACATCATGGTAAAACATTAAACACATGCATTTAAAAGCACGTGTTACACCTTTGATGTACAACATTAAGGTATTACAGAGCTGAAATCTGTAATACTCAGATATGGCATATTCAAAATAAAACTGTTTTTAAAGGAGTACTTGTATTTAGCAAACATACCGGTCCAAATCCTCCACCACAGGATAACATCTCAGGGTTCTTCTTTAGATCAATGTGTTGCTGTGGTGTCTGACTCGTTGACAGCCTCCAAGGCTCTGACAAAACCTTTATTATATATGAAAGAGATGCAAACAAGTAAAACATACTGTTTAAGAACATGCAACTTTCTCAAAAACTAGTCAAAGATAAGTAAGAAAGCACTCAAAGCAATAATAAGGATAACTCCAGTTCTCATCAGAAAACATGAACAAGTGCAATATAATTACTATTCTAAAACCCAACCATAAAATCTAGTTCAAGTAATAAAGTATTTGTCACAATAATAAACAGTGACATTAAAAAAAAAAAGAAAAAGAAAAAGAATCGCAATACACAGCTCCTTTAACTCACAGTAACTTAAAAGAAAGTGATTTTGTCACAGTTCCAAAAGAACATTCTTGAGAGAAAACACACAGTCTCTGCTGTGCTGCCTTGAAAATATGTAAAAACCACAAGCAACTATAGAATCATAGAATGGTT
>VYXH01003598.1:0-12534 GCA_013397275.1 Burhinus bistriatus
TTGGAATTCAAAACAGGTACGGAGCTCCCCCTGGCACATTCCCGACCCGGGCAAGGCTAGTAAGGGGGTGTCCCGGCTCGCCACTCGGGGCTTACATGGACGGGGGGTGTCCGGGCGGGGCGGGGAAGGTGCGGCGGCTCGGCCGGGTCTGCCTCCCGGGGGGCAGGGAGCCGGCGGCGGGGCTGGCAGCTCCTGCTCGGATGCCTTGAACCGCGATCGCTCCCTGCCCCCCTCCATCCTTGTAGCCGTGGCTATATTTATCCCCGACAGCATCATGTGTTTCTAAGCTCCGATGTACTCAATTAAAAGTAATTCATCTGAAAAAGCGTGCCCTTAGCTCGTCCTGCCTGGTGCGTTTTAGCGTAAGGAGAGCAACGCTGGTGAATCGAGCTGGTGTGTGTGAGCCACCCCCTTTATTTTTCGTTGTTATTATTATTGTTGTTATTTTGTTACGGGTTTTTTAAGCTGTCCGTCTGTCTGCCTTAGCTGCTGGATCGCCCTCGGGGGTGGCTGCAGGAGAGCATCACGCTTCCTCCGAGTCCTATCCATTCAGTGGGAAAAGCCTACGTCGGGCAGGTCTGGCAGCGCCGCCTGCACCGTCACGCCGAGGGCGGTGCGGGGTCTCGAGTAATTAACATCCTTTAGTAGCAAGACCCATAAACTGCACCCAGTTGTGCGTTTTGGTAGGACCCACAGGCTCAGCCAGGATGCCGGCTGCGTTGTGTTAACACAGAGGAGGGACGTTGCTTGCTGCAAAGACCCCACTGTTTAGGTAGACTTGGCAGAGGGACATCAGCCTGCCAGGGTGGTGGTCCCAACAGGTCAGTGACAGACACCGGCGTCGGGAGGCCCAGCCTTGTTCCAGGTCTTGTCATCCTCCCCGAGAAGATCATAGCCATCCCCACGATGGACGCCCATGGCCCACCTTGTTTTTATCTGGCGGGTAGAGACAAACACTTGGCCTTGAGGAAACCTGCTTGTGGTGGTGTCCTGACTCTGGATGGGAGCTGGGCAGCAGTCAGAAACAGAAGTGGGAGTGTGCTGTGGAGAGAGGCAGTGCTGGGGGGACACGTGAGGACCTGGAAGTCTTATTTTGGTGACCAGCGTTGCCCGTGTTCCCTCCGCTCAGCTGACACATGACTGGTGATCGCGGCGCTGAGCGCGCCAGGATGAAATCCATTACGAGCTACACCGCATCCACACATCACAAATTAACTCTGCGATACTGTTACCGGAGAAACGATGCGATCGTGTAATTACGGGCAGTAACGGAGTGCCGCAGAGAGCTGCGGACGTGTGGCCGGTTGTAATTAGGGTGATTGATGGGCTGCTTGAGTCTGCGTGTGATCCCCAGGAAGCTCATCCCTAGCTCGCTCTCTTTCCTGCTCCCTGTGATCGTATCTAGAAAGCCTAAGGCAGAGCTCTGAAGGTAGAAGCGGTAACAAAAGAAATTAAATACTGCGAGCTCTGGTGGTTTAAAGGCTCCGTGCCCAAGACGGAGGTTGTAGGAGTCAGCATCTGCCTCTTGCTCCTGCGATCTATTTATTTATGGCTATGACCGCACAGAGGCCTCGACAAAGAAAGGCGTGTGGGTGTGCGAGGTGAACCCAGGCTCGGTAATTAAAATTGCCTGGGTGACGAATATATGCATTTTGGTCCGTGCGCTTAATGAAGAGGCCGGTAATAACCCCTGTGCCGCGGTGCATCGACTGAGTGCTTCCTCTGCGCTGGGAGGCTGCGGTGCAGGGGCTCGGGCGGACGCCGCCGGCGGCGGCGGGGAGAGGTGGCGGTGACGGAGCCCATCTGCGGCGGGGAGCGCGGCACCTCGGGGGCTGCAGCTGCGCTGGCTGGGGCCGAGGGCAGCGGGGTGCAGCGTGGGGGCCCCTCTCCAGCCCTTCCTCCCTCACTCCCACCCCTCCCCGCTCAGGGTTGCATAATTTCCCCGCGGCGCTCGTTTGCGTGCAAACATAATCAGGAAAATATTGTAGCTCCTTTCCAAGCGCTAAGTGATATGGCCTTCCTGAAAAGACCGGTGCTGTCTGTTTGTCCTCTGACGTCGGTCTGCTCCTGCCTGCTGCAAGCTACAGCCGGATCCCAGGGTGCCCCTCGTCCCCCACCAACCAGGAGCAGGTCAGGGGGATGAGGACCTACTCCTCACGCCGACACCGGCGGCATTCGGCACGGCCGTGGGCGCATCGCTTAGCCCTTTGGCTCTGCTCTTCAGTCTCCCCGCCGTTCTGAGGAAGGTGGGTTTGTATCAAAGAGGGGGTTTGGAAGGAAAATGGGGAGTAATGTTGTAAACCGGTCAGGCATCCCTTTAAAAATAGGGTTATGTTTATGCTAAAGCGGGTACTAGTCTGCACTAAACAATAGCCGCCCCAGCACACGGCTATAATTATCAAGGTTTATTTCTTGTTTGCATTGGTCACGTTTTCTCGCGTTTGATCTTGAGAAACGCAGGATCCGCGGAGTTCAGGTTTGGGGTCAGGCTTTGAAAACAAACCCTCTCGCAACAATGCATCGAATGCATAGGCTCCTTTGTTTAAAGAAATATACTGCGCCGCGTATGTCAACAAGCAGCGCCGGGCTGAGGCGGGCTGGCTGCTGGGACCACCGCGTGCCCCTTCGCAGCGGGATGCCAGAGCCGGGACTTTTGCAAGGCACACTCTGTGCTTTTGGGTTTGTTTTCTTTCGGGGGGGAGCGGAGGACTCGGGGAGGGAGGAGGGGGAACGCGGAGACTGGAATTAANAAAAAAAAATATTGGTCTCCTCTGCTGGAGAGGTGTTGAGTGATGCTTGAAAGCGTTTGCTGGGAGATGAACGGTGGCGTTTCCCTCCGGTTGTACAAGGCTCGTTCTGGTGCCGAGGGATCTGCAGGGCATGGGCGCTCCGGTGCCAGCCCCACCAGGCATGGGCTCAGCTGAGCCGAGGGACGGATGAGCCATCCCAGTGCGCTCATCTTCCCCAGCTCCAAAAGCCAGTTTGAGTGGCAGAATGGTCCTGGTAAGCATTAACTGAGCATTGACCCTCTTAAATCTGCTGAAGTTTGCTCTGCTGCTGCTGCTTGGATGCTCTCCCAACCTTGGAGAGGTGAGCACAAGGTGAGCCTGTCCCCAACCAGGGCTCTACCCTCGGCCAAGGAGGTCCCACCTGTGCCCAAGCTGCCCGAGGGTCCCAGCAGGGTGCTCTGGCTCTCCGGGGAGAGCAGAGAGGGCAGCACTTCTCGGTGCATCTTGTTCCTCCAAACGCATCCTTGGTACCGTCCTCGGAGGTCGGGCAAGCACTGGTGGGGCAGCCTGGAGAGGCACATTGATTTTTTAAAAAAAATGTTTATTTATCTTTTTCTCCCCTCCTCCACTTTGTGTCAATATCCCGGGTATAGATTAACTCTCTTTGCTTAATATTTAATGTTTCAGTTGCTGGAAATGGGAGCTGCAAGCGCTTCAGAGAGATGGCCTGAGGAGCTGGTCTGTTTGGCCGCGGCTCCTCCGAGTGCATCCGCGTGTCTGGCAGCATCCTCTGGTTTGTGTGCAGGAACTTGGGGAGCAGCTTCTCCCCTTTAGTCCATCCCCAGCCGGGGAGCAGAGCCCTCTGTGCCCGGGGAAGCCGGGCTGGTGCATGGACCATAGCCCTGGGCTTATCGTATCTCATTGTGCCCACGAGGCCAAGGCATAGCTGGTGTCGGCCAAGGCATAGCTGATGTCCTCTTCATTCCTGAATCTGTTTCGGTGGGGAATTTCTTCGTGAGCACTGGTTTTACATCCTTAGGACGGGTGAGCTTAGCTGGAAAAGGCTATTTTTACTCCAACATCGTATTGGAAAGAAAGAGTGAGTTTGTTTCTTGGAGAAAAGAAAGCTTTTCGGTGCTAATAGTCATAGTGAAAGATGGGGAGGAGAAGCCGTGGACTCTTCTCTGGGCTGAAGAAGAGTCCCAGGGCTGGTGAGCGTGGCTGGAGCACTAGGAGCAGAGAAGGGAAACCCCAAGGAGAGAGTAAATCACGAGGTAATTCTTGGAAATGGTCCCAACTAAATTTCAGCAGTACTCCATGGCCCAGGTGAGACCAAAGAGGGATGGCTGCCATGAAACTGCACTTTATTTAGCCTGCCGCAACCAAAGACATCTACCCCAGGTGTTCGGTTTGGGTGTTGGGAAGGGTGAGGGCGCTCTTACCAACACTTTCAAATACAGATTACCAACCAGTGAGAGATCCGAGACCTGTGATGGGTGTCATTGCCCAGTGCTGGTGCCTGGGAGGCTCCCGTCTCCTGAAGGTGACACTGTGCTTGTCACCTTCTTACTCAAATCCAGAGGATTTGGCACTTTTATTAATTGCCAGGGAGCTGTGCTGGCCCCGTTTCACGGATGCTTTGGCTGAGGGCCCTGTGAACCTGGGCATTCCTGGGGGCTTCCCCACATCCATCCACGTTTCCAGCCCCGCTCCGCATATCCTAACCCTGCGGAGGGATGTGTTGTCATATTTACATAGCTTGGAGGGGGATGTAAATCCAGCAAAAAAAGCCCCCAAAAAAGCCTTTTATCACCCAGCCCTGCTATTTGGGGAGTGCAAAGGGCACCGCAGAGCTTTCCCAGCTTTACTGGGAGTTTCCTGCGGTGGGATGCCAATGTGGCAGCGCCAGGCTCGTCCCCGACTCAGCTCCCACCGTTTTGGGAGCTGGAGCTTGTGATTGCAGTGGAATGGGGACGAAATTTCGGAGGAACTGGGTTTTCGTCGCTTGAGCTGAGTGCAAGGTGCCGTGTGAGATAAAGCAGCCTGAAAAGCAAACAAAACACAATCATGTCATTAAACCTGGTTCTTGGAGCCGTCAGGAGCGATTAAGGTTATTAGGAGGCCGGAGCGCTGTTTCTAAGGGAGGTTCTTGTTTTTAAAGACTGCAGGGGCCCTCTCAGCCAGCACACTTGCCATTTTAGTGGTTCTTAATTTATTTTTAAGTGTCCTCCACCAGCCAGCCAAGGAGATACTCCAGTCTCGGTTGTATTTTCCAGTGGCCATCGTCCTCCAGTGGTGGCAGCTCCTTTGACCTCGCTGCGGTATATGAAGAAGCAGCGCACGGGGTTGNCGGGTTTCAGCTTCGTCGCTGGGAGTGGGCTGGGAGCAGGAGGAGGGATGGACGGGCAAAGGAGGCGGATGCTGCAGGGTCCGGGGCCGGGATGGATGCGGAGGTGCGGGGTGAGATGGGATGCAATGCAAGGGAGCAGTTTCATCTCCCCTTTTGGGGGGAAATCTGGGAGTTCGACAGGCCACCCTATAATCCCCTTAAAAACCTTGAGCAGCTGAAAGCCGACTATCAGCCGGGGCGGTTGACATCCAGCACCTTAAAATAGACCTAACCCATCAGGTTGGGTGAAACCCCGTAGCCGGAAGGCGCCACTGACCTCACTGGCAGTGCCCGTTGGGCCGGCTGCGCATAGCTCGCGTGGGCGTTGTCACCAGCATCCCGCCTCGTGTCCCCGGGGCAGCTCCTCTGGCTCCCCTCCTTCCTTATCCCGCCTGTTACGGACGCGTCCATTCATGGGGCTCATCCCGCTTGTGAGGTGGCACCATCAGGCACCCTGTCCCACCGTGGACCAGGCGAGTGGTGGGATAAGCCCTCTTCCCACAAATCCGGTGGCGTGATGGAGACCACCAGGCTGGGTGGACATGGAGCCAGGGCTGCTCCCGTGGGCTTTGTAGGGCTGCTTGGGGAAGGAGGAATAACCCGGGTTTCCCCCATCCCGAGGCTGATTTTGTATCCTGCAGTGCACAGGGGAAATTCCCGCTGGGGGCATGGGTGGCAGTAAACAAGCCCTGCTCCTGCTGTGCTAACGGGGAGCTAATCCCAGTGGGACGGTGGCATCAGTAGCCGCCGCGCCGGTGGGGATTTGGATCAGTCGGCACCATCTCGATATAGGGCCAGGGTAACCTTTTCCTTTTTGATCTCGGTGACTCCTCGGGACCTGCGCCAAAGCGGCGTGGCATGCATGCCAGCAGTGGAGTGACAGTGCGGCTGGGCGAAGCGATGCGCGGGCTGACGGGGACCTCAGCGGCATTTGGGTCGGTGCCACGTGCACTTGCTCTCGTCCGCCAGCCCCCTGTCCCAAAGCAGTCCCCCCCCCCTTGCTGGAAACCACTGGAGCTTCACCCCAGCTCAGTAGTTGGGGTTTTGCCCACTTTTGGCTGGCGTCCAGGTGCCGTAGGGAATTTTCTGGCACATCACCAAATACCTCGGTCTCTCCTGATCGCTTTTTTGGGATGGTGACCCCGCAGGGGTTTCCTACGAGCCAGGCAGGGCATGGAGGGGGATGCTGGCATTTCCCAACCGGGACGGTGGCCGTGCACCCACCTCTTGCAGCCAGCGGTTTTCCTGGGGAATCACTTTTCCCCAGCTTTCTGCAACCATGAGCTTGTGTGTCCGTGGTGTAACCGTACCTGCCCTGGCAATGGGGGGGCAAGAGGAGTGGGCACCCAGTATAACACGTGTGCAAAAACGCTGCTGCACCCATTACAGCAGGAATTTTTTGGGTTTTCCCTTCCTCTTCCTCGAAGGGTTGATTATTCTCCATTGCAAGGGAAGGAGATGCTGCCTTTTGGCATTCATCCCTGCGGAAAAAGGCCCAGTGGAGGGGCATGTGCCAGGCTGGGCATCACCTGGGGGCCCTGCCCGGCTCTCGCGCCGGGGCATTGCCTATGCCCGCCGCGGGCACTGGGGAGCTCGCTTCACTCCGGGCTCTTTCCGTTCATCCACCCCAAGACAGTTGGGGCGGTTGCAAAACCCACATGACGTGTGCTGGGGAATTGCTGCAACACGCTCGCTCGCAGGCGCGAGCCGTTCCGTTCTCTCCCAGGCACCTCGTACAACAGGTCCTGCCAGCTGCCGGGGCAGGCGGGACGTGGGGCTGCCCGCGGCACCCTGCCTGCACCGCCGCCTGCCCGCGGCACGGACCGCGGGCAGCAAAGCTCCTGCCACTGCTTTGTCCTCCATCAAGCACACCCCGCGGGACAGGGGTGCAGCCGTGGAGGGTGGCACAGCCCTGGGTGCCATTAGCACATTTTCAGGCTTTTTTTCCCCCACTCTCCCCTGCCCTTTTATTTGTAGATCCCTAAAAAAATACCCGCTGCCAGAGCTCTCCACCGCCCCCAGCACATCCCTTGAGAGCCAGAGCCGGGCGAAGCGTGGGGGAAAGCCCTCAGGAACGGCCGCCGGGTTGCAGCCCCCGTGCCCGTGGTGGTTTGCTTCGCCGGGATTCAGCTGGGACATGCCTAGCAGCCGTGCCACGCCGTGCCGTGCGACACCATGCCCTGCCGCCCTCTGCACGAGGAGCAGCTTAGGCTGCCCCAAACAACCTCCTGGGCTCACGTGGGCCCAGTGAGAGGATGGCAGTGGCTCGGCCCCATCGCCCCTTTTGCAGCTTCTCTTTGCATACCCCAGGGGAGCTCCAGCCTGGCAAAATCCCGTGCCTCTATCCCTGCGTCCCGCAGGGCACAGACAGAAGAGCATTGCACCACACCACTGTAAGACAAGCTCCCGGCGCAGTGTCCCAGTGCAGGCACCTCAGTGTGAGATGAAGACGGTATTTTGGGGTCAGAGCTGTGCCGGCAGCGCAGCTTTGGGACCATCTGGTCTGCAAAACCCTCCCGTGGAGGAGGCGAGCTCACTGGACCCTGGTTTTCCCCATCTTTGGGGATTTTTTGGGGGCATTTAGCAGCTCAGGGATGGTTTTTAGCTGATGCGGAGCAGAGAGCAGGGGAAGCCCCGTGTGCTGCCGGAGCGGCGCGGGCGCTCGCTGCATGGGCTGACTTGTTGGGCTTCGCCCCGGGTGAACGCCGGGGCCCTCCTGGGGGAGGAGAAACAACCCTCCCACAGCGCCTGCAGTGAAGGAACCTGCTTTGAGCACCCACCCATCACCCCAACCCCGGGGACCAGCTGGGACGAGGACCCCTGGGTCACGCAGCCCCCCCCCTGCCTCCCCACCGTGCCCAGCAGCATCCCCGAAAGCCCCTTTCTTGGCCATCTCACATGGGGCACCGACACAAAGCGTTTGTTTCAGCCTCTTGACCTTAATCCGTCCGCCCGCAGATCCTGCGCGTAAAAGGGAGATGAAATCCTTCCCTCTCGGGGGGCTGTTGCGCGAGGGGCTGCGTTGGTGCTTGCCAAGGAGTCAGGCGTCGCGGCCGGAGGCTTTGTAGAAACCCCGCGCCAAGCAGGGGGAGCTGCCTTCCTAAAGCCGGAGCCCGCCGAGGTGGAAGTCAAATCTCCTTAAAGTGAGGGTTGTGCCTCCTGTGCACGGTCTGAATCGGGTCCGATGGGGGGGGGGGGAATAAAAAAATCCTCTGTGATTAAAAATTGACGGTAATTGCATAATGGGTATGCACCAGATGATGCC
Source organism: Burhinus bistriatus (assembly GCA_013397275.1). NCBI lineage: Eukaryota > Metazoa > Chordata > Aves > Charadriiformes > Burhinidae > Burhinus > Burhinus bistriatus. The sequence continues at coordinate 8,384 of VYXH01003598.1, forward strand.
CAGACAAGCTCCCTCCTGGGATTCCCCAACTTTTGGAGTGTTTAACTTTGCAATCATCCTAAAGTGCTTCTACCATGGCGGCGGGGGGAGGGGTAATTATTGATATTACAGCAGCACCCGGTGCGATTGCACAAGGCTCAAGGCAGCGGCACGGTGGCCGCTGGAGCCAGGCTTGTGGGCGAACCTGCCTCCTCTGGTAGCCGGGGCAGCCTTGGGGCACGGTCAGGCACTGGAGATGGATCTCCCCTTTCCATACCCACCATTGCAATGGCAGAAACAAATCAAAAAATAAGAGAGAAAAGCTGCTTTTTGGGTCTATTGGTGAAGCGAGCAGGGCAGCCGGGGACGTGCGCTTGCTCCGTGGCCAGCCGGTGGTGAAGAGGCAACGTCAAGACGTTCTTGATGGCGGGCCAGCTGTTGATCCGTGTATTTGAGCAAAACCCCGTTTATTTCTTAAGGTTTGTGCAAGCAATGGAAGCGGGGAGCGCTGGGGGTGGGGGGAGCTTGTCTGGGATTAAACTTGCCTGAAGGCCAAGCACGCCAAGCTCGCAAGCCTGGGGAGAGCTTAATTAAAGTCAAAGGAGAAGCATTTCCAAGAAAATCATACCGGGTATTTAAACGGGATATTTTTGTTCTGGGCCCAGAATGTCTCCTTTCCCTCTTCGGTGTCAGCTTTAATAAAACCAAATGAGATCTCCAAGAAAAACAAATTGCAGCTCTTAAAAGGCGCTGCGCAGATAAAAATCAGTAACACTGTTGCTGGTAACACCTTGGGTTATTAAAACGGAAAGAATGCTAACGATGCGATTTGCATCGGCCTTTCTTGTGGCTGCGCCCCAGCAGGAGCCCGCTCGCCCTGGGAGGGAGGCGCAGGCACGGCACGGCCCCGGCGCCCCTCACCGTGGCCTCTGGCCTGGGGTGCGGGGCACAGGTGGCTTTGCTGGCCGGGTGGATTGGGCCATATTTAGGAAACGGTCATGCGTGGGGGATTCTGGAGGGCTTTGTTTTTCTTTCCCGAGGCTGGCAAATACCACTCTGCCGAAAGCTGGCGGGGTCAGGAGCGGTGCTGAGGTCAAATACTAAAAGACTTGAAAAAATGGCAAGAATCAGGATTCAGGGGCCACCAAACTTAGAAAAGCAAATTAAATCAGGGCTGATCTTGTCGGAAAGGATGCTACAGCCCACCAGGGCTCTTTCAGAGGTGACGAGTGCGTGGATGAAAATACTAAGCTGGACTTACTATGGCCTGAGGGCTACTGGGTACGGCTTTGCTCGGCAGGCTGGGACACCGGGCTGGTGACGTGGGGTTTGCCCTTTGGTCCCTCGACCATCCCCTTCTACCTTCCCGCAGCAAGAGTGGATTAAAAGCCGCCCCTTTTTTTTCCATGTGCTTCCATCCTGGCCAGAGCTGACCTTCTCCTGGTGGGAAGCTGGCGGAGGCCACCGATGCCTTCCCCGGGCACCCCCCGAGGTCTGCGGGGAGGGAAGCGGGGCAGCGCGCAGGCACAGGGGTGATGCTGCCGACCCAGGTTTGGGGCGAGGAAGCCCAGCGCTGCCATGGGGTCCTGTCTGGCCGTCTGTCTGCCAAGCGGGAGGATGCTTTTGGACAGGGTGGTTTTAAAATGCCCAGCGTGATGCCCTCCACCCCATAAACCCAGCCCACCCCTGCCTGCCAGCGGGACGGGGCTGCCGTGCCCACCTCCATCAGATAAGGCAATTATAGCTTTATCGTTTAATTGCAGAGTATAATAATAGCAGAGTGTTACTGAGATAGGACGTTGCCAAGGGGTGAATATCGGCGGTGTTGGGTTTTTTGTTTTTTCTTTTTTTTCTTTTTTCAAAATAAACTCGGCGGGGCCTCGGCGCTGCTGGAGGTGTGAGGTCTTCATGGGGCTCCTCCTGCCCGTACCCCACCGCGTCCCCTGCCCGCGGGGAATTTCAGCATCAAATAAAAGCCGTGCCAACCGCCCCCATGCCAGGGAAGCTCGCCCGCAGACGGTGAGAAACCAGCCTGGGAGGGGACAGGGTGAGGACTGACAGAGATGTTGTCAACCGTTTTCTGGACGGCTTTTCCCTTACGCCTTGGGAACGCGGTTTCCATCCCTTGCAGGTTTTTCCCATCCCGCTTGGCAGGTTGCGGAGTGAATGCTCGCCGCTCCACATGGGCATCAGGCTAATGCTGGGTAGCCAGATGCCTGCGGGAGGGAGAGCCGGGTGTGCTTCCGAAAGCCCTTGCACGAGGCTTCTCCACTCTCGGTGTCGCATGTGAAATGCTCGACCGGTGCCCCTGCGCCGAGACAGGCAAAGGAAAATTTGATATTTGGCAACTCTTTCCCAGTCTGCTGGGACTGGTGTGGGAGAGGTGAGCGGGGCATCGGACCCGATGCCCAGAGCTCTGCTCATCTCTGACCCCCGGGGTTCGGGTTTTCCACTGTCCCCATGGAACCCTACGGCTGTCGAGGTGGCTGTGTACTCCCGGCATCGGGATTTGGGGCATTTCCCTGCACAGACTGGCCTGGCCGGGGAGTTTCTGCCTTGAAAATGGGGTTTTTCGACACCCATATTGGTGCAGGGTGACTTTCTCACCAAGAACTTAAGTTTTGCCATGTTTGTCCTGACGTCTGCAGGGTAGGGTGATAAAAACTCAGGACATCTAGGGACAAGGGATGGTGCTGTAGGCTTTTAGCTGGAAGAGCCTGGCCCTTGGGATCTGCATTTTTGGGAGAGGGACTTTATTAAGGGAGAGTCATATAAAATTAAATGTGTTGCCCAAAGCTAAGAAATCATGGCAGATTTTTTTTTCTTTTTTTTTTAAGCTGTTAAACTCTGCCCTGCTTCAGTTCATCAACCAAAGCGTGAACCAAACAGTCCGGAGTGGAGGTACTTCAGGTCCTGATGTGACCTCTGGCGGACTGTTAACCCTCGCTGGCCCATCCTAAAATAACCCGGAGATAAGATTAGCCCCAATCTGGATTTCAGAGCTTGTTTCCCTCCCTTGGGACAACAGCCCCCTGACCCCAGGTTTCCCAGGCACCCTGCCTGCAGCCTTCCCCCGCCGCAGTTTGTGCCCCACTGGCCTCATAAAACAAAACACGCCGCAGAAAAAAGCAGAAAGCCGTTTTTACAGCAGGGTGGCGGAGAGATTTTCTGCTCAGTGAAGGCGGTTGCTTAGATTTTTCTTGCGGGATGAAGAGGAAAGGAGGAAAAAAAAATACCGAACCAAAAAGCTGTTGGGAAGATGATGCCAGACAGAGCAGCATGAAAAGCAGCGTCTTTGGGGGTTTTAATGTTTCCTCTGCTCCCGAAGCAGGAATTAGCTATTGCAAAATGGCAGGCACTGCTGGGTGGTGTTGCCCCCCCGGCCACACGCTGGCACTTTTTGCAGCAGATAACCCTTTCTTTTATCACCTGGCTATGCCGGGGCAAAGCTCGGGCTTGGTCTGAGCATTTGAATTTGGGAAGATGATGAAGAGCCGAAAGAGCAGGATGCCAGGGCCGGTGTGCAAGCGGCAGGTTGTTGGCTGGTTTCCCCATTAGTCAGGGCTGCTGACGAGTCAATCTCCTTTTCCATTTTCTTATGAATGAATCAGTTTTGGCTCAGCCCAATGGTCAGACTGGTTAAGCGAGAAGCAGCTGATATTAGTCTCATCAGCAATCAAGACAGAAGCGAGCCTCTCCCCGGCTCTGCAAATGCCGCGCGATCCTCAGCTGGCCCACAGCTGCCGTCTCGGTGCCCGGCGGGACTGTCAGCAGCGTGGGACCCCCCCAAGCTTCGGGAATTCGGTTTCTCCGTCACCCTATTCCCTTACATCTCCGTGCACCTCCCGGCTCCTTGACACACTGAAGCTTCGTGGCCAGGTTAGACCAAGTGGTGGATGCAAACGGGGGTCTGCATCCCGTGCCTTCTGCTGTCCTAGTGCATCTGTCCTTGGGCAGTGCTGCAGCACAGACTTTTTTTTGGGGGGGGCGGAATTTTGGCTTCAGGTCTCCTGCGGTTGCTGCTTAGCTGTGGCCGGGGAGCACAGCTTGGCTGCGTTTGCTGTCCCAGTCCAGAGTTGCTCCTTGACCAGAAGAAAGGGCTTGACAAAGAGTTGCCGTCAATGGCTCAATGTCCAAGTGGAGACCAGTGACAAGTGGTGTTCCTCAGGGGT
>VYXH01003598.1:12701-38240 GCA_013397275.1 Burhinus bistriatus
ACCAAGTGGTGGATGCAAACGGGGGTCTGCATCCCATGCCTTCTGCTGTCCTAGTGCATCTGTCCTTGGGCAGTGCTGCAGCACAGACTTTTTGGGGGGGGCGGAATTTTGGCTTCAGGTCTCCTGCGGTTGCTGCTTAGCTGTGGCCGGGGAGCACAGCTTGGCTGCGTTTGCTGTCCCAGTCCAGAGTTGCTCCTTGACCAGAAGAAAGGGCTTGACAAAGAGTTGCCGTCAATGGCTCAATGTCCAAGTGGAGACCAGTGACAAGTGGTGTTCCTCAGGGGTCGATACTGGGACCAGCGCTGTTTAACATCTTTGTCAGCGACGTGGANGGAAAATGGATGGAGAGCAGCCCTGAGGATAAGGACTTGGGGATGTTGGTTGATGAGAAGCTCAACATTACCTGGCAATGTGTCTTTGCCACCCAGAAAGCCAACCATATCCTGGGCTGTATCCCCAGCAGTGTGGCCAGCAGGGCGAGGGAGGTGATTCTGCTCCTCTACTCCACTCTGGTGAGACCCACCTGGAGCACTGCATCCAGCTCTGGGGCAGCCAACATCAGAAGGACATGGACCTGTTGGAGAGAGTCCAGAGGAGGCCACAAAGATGACCCGAAGACAGGAGCACCTCTGCTGTGAGGCCAGGCTGAGAGAGTTGGGGTTGTTCAGCCTGGAGAAGAGAAAGCTCCAGGGAGACCTTATAGCCCCTTCAAGTCCCTAAAGGGGCGACAGGAAAGCTGGGGAGGGACTTTTTATCAGGGAGTGGAGCGATAGGACGAGGGGTAATGGTTTTAAACTGAAAGAGGGCAGATTTAGATGAGATCTCAGGAAGAAATTCTTTACTCTCAGGGTGGTGAGGCACTGGCCCAGGTTGCCCAGAGAAGCTGTGGCTGCCCCATCCCTGGAGGTGTTCAAGGCCAGGTTGGATGGGGCTTTGAGCAACCTGGTCTACTGGAAGGTGTCCTTGCCCATGGCAAGGGGGTTGGAACTCGATGATATTTAAGGTCCCTTTCAACCCAAACCATTCTACGATTTTATGATTCTGTGATTCTGCCATGACTTTGGCTGTGGCGGTTGGGATTTGGGAGCCCTTCCTCCCCAGGGCAGAGGTATGTGGCCAGCAGTGAGCTGTGGGCTGCCTCCGCTTGGCCCTGTGGCTGCCGACCCCGTGGTGCAGATTTACCCCTGTCTCACTGGTTTTCCCTTTGTTGCTGGCACACGGCACACGCACACTTGGCCCCGCGGTGGCATTAGGCACCCTGGTTCCATTCTGCCCATCTGTAATGCCACTGCCACATGCATGCAACACCTCACCGTGGCCAGGCAGGGCTTGGGAAGGGAGAGCCCCGTGTCGGGGTCGTTGCAGAGGCTGAGCCCTTTCTGAGCAATCTGGTGACGCTGCAGTAAACAGCCCATTCCCAGCGCTGTCACAGAGCGGCTGGTGGGCTGGTGTCCTCCAGCAGATCTCCATGGTCTGGTGCTGGAGTGAGCGGTGGGGTTAGAGCCACCCCACGCTCAAGGCTTTGCATCCCGGGGCTGCCTGTGGCCCCTCACGTCCCTCCTTACCCCAAAATCCCAGGGAGCTTCAGCTCTACGCCGCTGAAGCCGCTTGGCCCGAACTCTTCCCGTTGCCCCTGGGCATGGGTGGGCTTCACGGGAGAAACTGGAGGTGGGGCGCTTGAAAACAAGTCTGGGGACTGTGCTGTGTGTTACCCAAAGCAATCCCACGCCTGGCACCTGAGGAAACAGGGTAATTTTGATTCCTGCCTCTACCCCAAAATGCGGTATTTCCATGGGGAGGAAGAGGAGGCTCCCTGGCCACCGAGGCAGGACATACGGCTTTTAAACCTGAATCACAGGAGGACCAAAACTTACCCAATAACTGATAGAGACCTTCATTAACCTGCCCTGTTATTTATTCTGATTTCAAAGCCCTTGATGCGGCAAAAAGCGAAGGCATTTCTCCGGGGAAGCGCATTAATGTTTCACCGGTCTTCGAAGCACTTTGCTGCCGAGGCACTTTAAATGGTACGGGCTGTCCCCAGTTCCCCTCGGCCCCGTTAAACATTGCGTGGCTCCGGGGAAGCCACGGCGCGGCTCTGCCCGCAGTTGTCGTGTGGGCTAAAGCCCGCGGGGGGGGTTTGCTTTTTTAATATATATGTATATGCGTCTGTATACATAGATGCACACAGGTGTATATATGCACATATATGTATATACCGCTCACGGTGCATCGGGAGGAGCTGGAGGGCTCGGGGCTGGGTTCCTGAGATGCTAATGGGAAACGCGGGGCTGGGTACCGTCCTGCGCAGGAAACCCCGACGCCTCGGCCGTGGCTTTTTTCCACCCGCCCTGAGCATCAAAGGGCAAGGCTGGCCCTTCCCCGCACCGCGGGGCGGCTGCCGAAGCCACCCGGCGTCTGAAAAACTTTCAAATGAGAGCAGGTCAGCCAAAAGTAACAGCCCATTGGCAAAGGGGTATAACCTGTTTCTTGTTGGGGGAAAAAAAAATATGAATAAAATACAGTATTGCTGTTCTTCAGTTTCCTTTAGCTATCGGATTTGCTTAATTACAGCATGGTCTGTTTTTCCGAGGTATCCAGGTGTTCTCAAATGTGTGCTTTAATGTTAAGGGAACTCCAAGAGATTAAAATCACACGGATATTTTACCCCTCTTTTTGGCCTCCGGGTGTTTGGTTTAATGATGATGCGCAAGTCTTGCATCGTTCGGGGATTTTTTTCCCCATCAGTAGGCTTCAGGAGCACTATCCAAAGGCAGTAGTTTCTCCGTGCTGGAGACCCGGGGAAGGCTCACCCACACTGGAGGAGGAAATGATTTCCCAATGGCCGTCAGGAGAAGAGCCTAGATCTTCCACCATGGAGCCGTTTTGCCTCACGGACGCGGCTGGGGCAGCCCGGGATGCTGCCCTGGCTGTCTGCCTGCTCGAGGGCTCTGCTCAACCTGCTTACAAACCGCTTTTCTTCATTTATTTTGATTTTTAAGGATGTTCGCTCAATGGAGGAGGCTCCCTGATGGATCCCCCGCTGTGGTCAGCCATCACCTTGTACGCTTATGCCGTGGGAGGGTTTGGGCTGGGGCTGAGCACCAGGACCGGGCCGGGGAGCCGCCGGCATGGTGGGAGAGCCCAGATGGAAGAGGCCATTGCAGGGAGGTGTTATCTCCTTTGTGAACGAAGCTCGGGGGCAAAACAACTTAAAAGCCGACTGGCGCAGCCTGGAGAGGGGCCTCCCTTCAGAACGCAACCCGCAGCAGCCGCCGCTGCCGCCTAGATTTTCCCTTTCATATTTCTAGCCCCGTATATAGTCTGGTATTGGGCGGACTTTGTCTTCGGGGAAATTGGGGCCTTGTTGGGTGTAAGCAAATAAGTAACATAACTGGAATATTTTGATAATATTCGGGCGGGCGGCTGGCTCTGCTCGGGTGCTGTGGGGGCAGCATCGCTGCCGCCCCAGTGCTCTCCGTTTCAGGGTGCTTGCCCCTGGCGGGGCTCAGGCTGAGGTTGTGGCAGCCTTTTTTCCCCCCGGAGCTTGCGGGGGTTCCGTGACGTGGTTATGGGCTGGGGGCTGCTTGGGGGGGAGGATGCTGTGATGCAGTACTGCGGCGGGGCAGAGCCAGCAGCGCCGGCAGTGCACGTGGGTGCCACTGGGAGGAATGTGGGAGATGCTTTCTTCCAACCTCGCTCATCCTTGGGGTACCCCAGCCTTAGCTGAGGGATGTGGGAAGGTGTCTCCACTGAGCACCACACTCCGGGAAAGGGTTGGGTCAACTGGAAGACATGGAGGAGAGGAGGGGGAATGATGTCCAGTGCTGAACCTGGGCTGGGGTCGTTCCTGCTAGAGGAGGGAAGGTGCATCACTGCCTTCAGCTCCCTAAAAACTTGCAAAAAAAGGTAATAAGCTGTTCTCTTTGTCCAGCGAGGGACAGGTTGCAAAGTGATGCTGTGAAATTTTGCAGCAAGGGAGGTGTTGGTTGGGAGAAATAATTGGAGTGCAAGAAGACCAGCTCTTGCCTAGGGGAAGGTTGGAGGTGACCATCACCGGAGGGTTTGGAGAAAAGGCTGGGCAGAAGCCTGCCAGGGCTGGGAGGAGACTGTGGATGCCCCTGCAATGGCACCTATTTGTTTGAAAAATGGTGGTTTAAGTGTCTGGGCTGGGCAGAGGAGCTGTGGCCAGGGCTCCTGGGTTTGGTCTCAAGCATGCTGTGACTCTCCCCTTAATGATCAAGGCTGGCAAAGGGCTGGAAGTATTTTCCTTTCTGAGTATCCCATAATTAACTGAAAGGGAAGGCTGTCAAGTACCCAACTGGGAGGGGAAAAAGAGCTTCGTGAGCCTGTGACCAGCCCAGCATTTCGCCTCCATTTATTCTCCCCAGCCTCTTTGTTTTCCCTTTGAAAAAAAGGGTGTTTTTCTCTTTCCTTCCATTTAACTGCTATTTATTTGCTGGTAAGTGGAAGGAATTCAGCTGGGATCAGCCCTGCTCCTGCCAGCAACTGGAGTTGAAAAGTTTCCGTGGGGAAGATGTAAGAGCAGAGCAGGGGGGTTGTTTTCCACCCGCTGCCGATCCCTGCGTCACGGCCAGCCAGGTTGGGTGGGTTTAATTCTCCTTTTTTTACTGGGATGTTGACAAGTGCCCGTGGGAGTTGCAGTGGGAGGAGCGCGGACCCAGCCGGAGGGTTTCTTCTTGCCGTTAATGGGAAACAGAAGATGGCTCGGGAGAAATTTGGCGAAGAGGGAAACTTTTCTGTCTCTTCCAGCTTGGAAAAAAGCATCCTTTCTCACCCCAGCCTGCCCGCAGAAGGCAGAGGGCTCCCAAATGCAGCCCAGGCAGGGTTTGCTGGCAGGGGGGGAGAGGAGACAGAAAGTGCCCGGTGATTTCGCAAGGGATGGAGCAGTCTTGGGCCACCAGCCGCGTTTTGGGAGGAGTACTCAACCTGCCTCCTGTTGGGGGCCAGGAGCTGTCCCATCTTCTCCCTGAGGCATCAAGGGGTTGGGATGCCCCAGGTGCTTTCACCCCCGAGTAATGTTGGGGATTTTTGGGGTCCTGCAGCCATGTCTCTGGTATAATATCGCCATGTAGATGGAGATGCGATGCCAGCTGCGGTGGTGGGTTTGCGCTGGGCATAGACACCCGTATAGGCACGCGGATGCTGTGCCTGGCTGGGAGATGAACCGCTGACCTTGGCATGGAGGGCCCCATTGGCCCCTGTTCGCACACGTGGTGTTGTTGCCTTGGATGGCCAAACGCGTCTTGCAGAGTGGTCCCTTGGTGCTGGTGGTCTCCAAAGGCAGATAAAGCAGTGGGGTGAATTCCTGAAGCTCCACCACCCCCGTTCCCCAGCTGCACTGTCCTCCCAGTTGCCTGTGCACTGCAGGAACTGGTGACAAGTCTGCCAGTTACAAGAAGCGGCCATGGTGGGGATTCAGAGGAGATGACATGTTTTTGGGCTGGGGGAAGAGGAAGGTGTCACCACGGCCCTGTTGGGATGGGAGGGTGGCCATGGCAGGACATGAGTGCTGAGCTGTTCCCAAGCAAGCGCTTCGCACGCTTGTACAAGTGACTGGAGGAGGTTAATCATAGTCAAAGCCCAGTGAAGTTTGGTCAGGTCATGGCTTTTCCGAAGGCTTAAAATTTCAGACGTGCAGCAGCTGGCGTCTGGGGCCACAGCTGACCCACAGCATCCCGCCGGAGTTAATCATTGCCATCGGCTCCGGGACCTGCCTGGCTCCAGCAATGGGAGCCATTTCCCCAAAAGCACAGGGTGAGGAGCCAGCACATGGGGCCTGGAGGAAACCTCAACCTTCCAGGGTGTGTTGGGCTGGGGAGAGCCGGGTACCCTAACCCTGACCTTGACCCAAACCCAAACTCTAACCCTGACCCTGACCATAACCCTGACCTTGACCCGAACCCTAATCCTGACCCTGACTTTGACACAAAACCTAATCCTGACCCTGACCCAAACACAGACCCTGACCCTGGCCCTGACCCTTTACTCTCCCTTTCATCAAGGCAGATATTGTGCTTATTGCCCTGTTGAAAGCAATGTGGTCACCCAGAGTGGGGGAACCTGGAACAGCCGCTTGGGAGCCCCCTTGCTCCCCCACTTGCCCTGATGGGCCCCATGCTGCCATCTGTGCTTGGAGCTGGATGGAGTAGGAAGGACCTTGTCCACTTCGGTCACCCTGAGCTGCTACACTAGATGTGGCTGTTGCATGCCGGGAGCATGTAAATCCCAAATCACTCCAAATTAAGCCCAGGAGTCATGAAACATGGGGTCTGGCCCCCATCTGCTTGCCTTGCTGGGGGTAGGTTCTCCAAAATGGGGCTGGGAGCTATTGGTGGTTTCCCCACCATGTTTTACCCCCGTTCCCGCTGCAGAGCTGCCAAATAAACGTGAGGGCTCCTGGCCTTCGGGTGAGTGCGCTGCATTGCATGGGGACATCCGAGGGGCATCACAGCTGGGGGGAAAAATTATATTTAAAAAAAAAAAAAAAAGGAAAGATGGAAAAAAATCAGGAGGAAGGTCTCCTGGGTTTGGCACTGTGTGTTTGGGTGAGGGCTGGGAGCTGCGGGGGCAGCCAGACCCTGGGCTGGTGCCTGCAGTGCTGCGCTCACTGCTGGTGTTCCTGATGCTGGAACGGAGGGTTTTTTTATATATGTATAAAAAAAAATACTTTCTTCTCCCTGTGGGTGTGTTTTGAAAAGGGGCTTGGGAACAATGAGGATTAACAAGCAGATAGAGCATTAAATGCAGGGTTTGAGTCTTCAAATGTGTGCACATTTCAGAGCGCATGTTTGTGCCAAGATAAACTCTGTCAGGAATAAACATCATTTTACATGAAAGGCTAATTACAGATTGGCGCTCCACGGGTGGGAGGAGGGAATTTTCACCAATTAAAATGGAACTTTTCTGTTTTTCATAAAATTGCTGAATTAAAATGCAGCCAGGGGCTGGTGAGGTGTTTGACAGCGCAGTTGAAGGAGGGGATGCTCACCCTTGGGACGTGCTTTTTTCCCCCTCAATGCTAAAGAGGATCTGCCAGTTCATGCGGGCAGGAGCTGCATGAGGGCAATGATTTTGCTCAAGAGCAGTTGAACCCCAAGAGCGGCCATCCAGGTGTGCAGCCCTGGGCTATCACCTAGGGAATTATAGAATCAGGGAGCGGTTTGGGTTGGAAGGGACCTTAAAGACCATCTAGTTCCAGCCCCCCTGCCATGGGCAGGGACACCTCCCACTAGATCTGGTTGCTCCAAGCCCCATCCAACCTGGCCTTGAACACCTCCAGGGATGGGGCAGCCACAGCTTCTCTGGGCAACCTGGGCCAGGGTCTCATCACCCTGAGAGTAAAGAATTTCTTCCTAATATCTAATCTAAATCTCCCCTTTTTCCATTTAAAACTGTTCCTCGTCGTGCTATTGCTCCACTCCCTGATCCACAGTCTCTCCCCAGCTTTCCTGGAGCCCCTTTAGGTACTGGCAGGGGCTCTAAGGTCTCCCTGGAGCTTTCTCTTCTCCAGGCTGAACAACCCCAACTCTCTCAGCCTGTCCTTATAGCGGAGGTACTCCAGCCTTCTGATCATCTTTGTGGCCTCCTCTGGACTCTCTCCAACAGGTCCATGTCCTTCTTATGCTGGGGGCTCCACAGCTGGATGCAGTACTGCAGCTGGGGGTCTCACCAGAGCAGAGCAAAGGGGTAGAATCACCTCCCTTGACCTGCTGGCCACACTTCTTTTGATGGGACATGGGAGATGGGACACGTGCAAACTTGGTGCAACTTGGAGTCACCCAGCATCAAAAGAGATTGGAGTAACAAGATCCCCAGCCTCCTCAAGGGTGTAGGTCATGCAGAGATGTCTGGATGGGATGTGGTGGATGGGAGCTTGTGTTGAGATGAAGTTGTTGTGCTTGTAGCTCCTATTTGTTGGGTAACTTTAGTGTGTGGTAGGTGAATCATCTCTCAAAAATTGTAAGCCAGAAGGCAACACGGAGAAGAAAAACCTTCCTGGCCTGCTGAGGGGAGTGCTGGTGAGAAAAATCCAGCCTGGGCACATGGGGGGTTTCAGCTGCAGAGCACATGCTGCCTTGTTGCTTTTGGATGGATTTCACAAGGATTTGCATTTCTTGACCGGCTCTGGAGCCTCTGAAGCTGAGCAGGAGCCGGGCTGCGGGCGGGGAGGACGTGATGCAGCTCAGACATGAGCTCGAACGCCATTTTGCTCTAATCGGGGTCGAATTTTATGGTTTTGGAATGAAACGCTGCTAAATGTGGCTGGGGCTGAGTTTTTCTGAGATGTTCAGCACACGAACCTCAGGCAAACACTCCATGCCTGCTGCTTGCCAAGCGAAACCACAGATCTCTACTTAACATGGCCACAGGGCAGCTAATATTGGGATTTTTGTCTCACATAAGCTGATATCTGTCACTTAGTGGTTACAGGAGGTGGCCTGGGCATCGTCTCTTAAATGTCCGCTGCATCCTTGAGAGTGAGGGAAGGAAGAGAGGCCCGATCAGGAGAGATGTGGTGGTTTTTTTTTTAAAGCGAAGTACATTCCCAGCCTGCTCTGCTCCCTGTGCTCTTGAACCAGTTAATGGATTTTTTAAAGGACTCCTATGGCAAAGACTGGGTGGATGCTTGCTGGATCTGGTCTCTCAGAAGCTGTTGTGTTGTCCATGGTTGTGGGACCATGCCATAATGATGGTAGCTGCCACTTCTCTGACATTCACATTTTTCCTTGCTCTGTCCTAATACCACCACGAACAGGACACTGAAAGGGTCTTTAGTCAGACCTGGCCTTGAATAATTCCTCTGAATAATTCCATTTATTCCAATTTTTCAGGCTGTTATGGAATTGTTTTCGAAAGAAGGGAGGGGGGAGAAGTCAGCCAAACCTGATAAAGGAGGACTTTGTTCTGAAGCTTTAGGATATGGTACCAAGCAGAGCTTGCTATACAATTAATGAGTTTATCTGGCTTTTAGCTGCACGTGATGCACGGTGGCTGCCGCCACCCTGCCCCACCACCACCTCCTGTCCAGAGGAGCCCGGCTGCTCCTCAGCTTCAGTTTGCTGCTCTTTAGCTTAGTTTCCTGCCATGCATCGTGGTGGCCTCCTCAGATGTGACTTTGAGTCTGCCTTTATTTAAGCCTTGACCAACCCTCCCTGGAATGGGCTCGATCCACGGGGGGTGTTGAGCACATGGGGCCGAGCCATTGGGAGCGTTTCAGGCTGTACTTTGAGCGAGCAAGGGGATGACGCAAATTGCTTTATAAGGGCACAAGATAAAACAGCTGCTTCATTTTCACTGCAGATGTGCTGCGGGCAGCATGCGTTAGCTCTGCGGAGTGGGGAGTTACAGGCGTCCGCTTCCCCGCAGTGTCTGCGTGGGCAGGGCCACCAGGTTGCCTGGGCTCCCAGGCCACCCGAAAAGGGAGCCAGGTAGGGCTGGGAAGGGCCTTGAAGATGTGTGATGAGGTTTGTCATGCCAGCAGAGCTTCCTTGTCCCCACAAAACACGAGTCAAGAAATTACTCATTTCTTGGAGGAGCAGTGGAGATGGAGGTAAATTACCTTTGGTTGCCCCATCTCTTATCCGAGAAATGCCAGGTGACCCTCCGCAGCACGTCTCCGTCCCCTCCAGCGGCCGCCCTGTCCCGGTCACACCACGCAAGTGGGAGAAGCCACGGGAAGTGAGGGAAGACACTTCCTCCAGCGGCGGATCTGAGGTCACCTCCTGGCCCTTGATCCCTCCAGCCTGGGGTATGTGGGTCAGCGGGGAAGCACGGCTGAGAGCAACGTCCCTTCCTTCTCTCTCCCTGGAGATTCATTTTTAAAGGAACAAATAGGCTCGACCACAAATACTACGCAGTACGATTTTTTAAGGATGTTTTTTGGAACAATGAGCTAAATACTTATGGGGGGGGTTGGATCTGCGTCTCGGAGCAGTGATGTTTTCCATGTTGTTTCTCATCTTCGTGCTCCCACCTTGCTCTGCTCCGCCATACCCAGAAACCTTTTTCTGCTCAGGAAAATACTGACAATGAAAGAGCTTTTCATCCTTCTGGGGTGGTCTTGATGGAAAGAAAGCTGATCTGGTGTCTGGTGCGTGGGACCCATCTGGACTGACCCCGGGGGCCCTGCCCACCTCTTGCTGCTGTGAACACACAGACATGGCGCTCACAGCCCTCCCTGGTCCCTCAGCATTGCCCAGCTCATTGGAGGTCCTGACCCCCATGCGCCAGTCCTCCTCTACCACAGGGTCCCCAGCAGTGTTGTCACCCACTGGCAGGAGGAGGACCTGGTGGCCAAGGCATGCCTGGTCCCAGAGCTCCTCCATTGTGGGCACAACTTGATGTTGTTGGGCTGGTGGGCAAATGGGTCACCTCCCCAGTTTTTACTTCATCTTGAGCCCAGAGTGAGCGGTGCTAGGGAGGACAGCTCGGCTTGGCCATGTTACCCACATCTCCTACACCACTGCATCACTGTTCCCCTTGGAGATCTTCAACCACTGTATTCCCCTGTCTGTTTTGAAGGCCATGTTGCTTTGGATCTGTCACGGGCCAACAGTTTGGCCGTCTTTGTTAAGTCAAGGTGGGAAGGAGCAATTTGCAGAGCTTTAGCTGGAGCTTTAGCCTGTGGGATGCTCTCCTTGGTCAACCTCTCTGCTCCACCAAAGGGGCACTAGCCCCGTGCTGGGCTCTTCCCGTACCCCAGAGCATCCCCAGGACCATCAGGAAGGTCTCATCAGCTCTGGAAGAAGCTGGGGCTGCTGGTGGCCTGGGCTTGCATGGCAGCTTGGGCTGCTGCTGTCCCCCAGCCCTCTGCCGTTCCTGCTGGAGCAAGCAGTGAGGAGTGGGGTGCGTGCACCTGGGGGGTCACGGCTCTCCAGCTGCTGTTTATTGCCTTCAGGAGGGGCTGAGGGTGGGAGCAGGGTGGCATGGACGTGGCTGGTCTCAGCATAACTCGAGGTGCCAAACAGCATCAGCGGAGAGGTGGCTATCGAGGACAGACAGCACATGTTGAGCCACCTCTGATATTGCCAGCCCCCAAATCAGAAGTCATCTTCACTCCTCATCACAAAAGGAGAGTACTTTAAATGCCTTTTTTTTTTTAAAAAAAAAAAAAAAAAACAAACTGAAAAAGTGGTTTCTGAAGTGTTTGGTGTTGCTATAAAGGCATCCCTTGGAGAGCAGCTTTCTTGGTCATCGCCAGCTGGGTCGCCCAGTGGCACCCAGCCGGGCAGCTCCAAAGCCAGTCCCTTCAGCTGGCGCTCCCTGGAGGTGCTTGGACTCCCGGCACCTTGAGACTCGATTAAGTCTTAACCCAACTCCTGTCCAAGTTCTGCACAGCTCTTGAGCTCCTTCCAGCCCCATTCTCAGCTGGATTCGGTCCATCGTTTCTTTTAGGAGCTGCTTGATCACACCGCGGCGCTGATAAGGCTTCGTGCCTCTTGTGGGGGCTTGTCTTTGTGTGTTTCGATATCTCACCCAGGTTATCAGGCACAGAGGGTTGCGAGGTGTGGCGAGGCTAGGAATTAACCATCTCATCCACACCCCGTGGAAATCAGAAGCAAAGATTCCCCCCCCTTTTTTTTTTTTTCCTGTGGGCTTTAAATCAAGTCGTAACTTCTGCAGCATCGGAGGAGCTGCCGAAGGGAAGCCTCGTCTCAGGCTGGTTAAGCTCCGTCTGGTTTCCACCAAAGGAATGGCTGCCTCTGCCCTTCATGTCCAGGAGAAACTTCAATACTATGTTACACAGATTGCCAGAAATAAACCCTTCATCCCCTGGATCCAGGGACTCCCACTCCATGTCCGGAGAGGCAGGTTTGGGGCTACACTTTACCTGAACCCCGTTTTTTTTCCAAACCCATGGTTTTCTGCCATGGCTTTCCTCCAGCCTTGCCCTGACCGAGATGAAAGGAGATCACCACCGTCACGCTGGGGCTAAAACAGGGGGGTAAATTGTGCAACCCGCTCTCTGGCGGCTGTTTCGGTGTGAATCATGCCGGGACCGGGGCAGCTTTCTCCTGCCCCCAGATTTTGCCGAGGTTTCCTTCCAGCGCTGGAGCTCGCCCAGCCCTCCTGGCTTCCCGGGGCTTCGCTGGGAAGCGCTGGGAAGACAAAACCCCGCTCTGGAAGTGAGGCTATTGTTCTTACTAATTTTAACTTGATGTTCTTCCCCAAGCCTATTTTTATTCATTGCTTGTGGTAAGCCCTTTCTCTAAGGTAGAGCAATTTGCCACGGGACTCTTTTTTTGTGTTTACCGATTTTAATTGAGCGATATCTCCTTTTTTACAAACCCAAAGCTGGAGGAGCTTTTAAGCGCCCGTTGCTGAGCCTCTCGCCCTGGGTTTGCTTTGATCTCCGCAGGTGAGTGTGCATTTTTGGGGCCAGAGATTGATACTGCTTATTTGCATGTAAATCTCTGGGTTATTAAGATCAGAATCTGGCCCTTTAAATTTAATACTTTGCTTTATGCTTTTATTTCCGCGTTTCTTAAAGTAATTTCCAAAAATAACAAACTTCAAACATGACGGGGCCATCTAACGTTTTACTGCCTTGGCTGGAGTAGAAGGAACATTTCTGGAAGTATATTATCCAATTTAACGAGCCTTTCCCATCTTGGCTTTGCTCCCACCCCTCACCCCCTCCTGGAGTTGTTTTGGACGGCTCTTTGGAGCCGTGCCACCTAATCCTATTAGAAGGACTTTCATTACACTGTGCCTTGTGTTTATAACCAAGAAAATCAGCCGGAGAGGGGGGTCCTCTCCCTCGCCCTCGTCCTTTTGCATTTCGCCTGGTGTCGAGACGAAAGCCCGGCGAGTCCCACGAGGTTCCCGCGCAGCCTCTGCTTTTCTTTTTATTGCTTCGCTCTGCATTTATTAAGGAACACTTGGGAGTAAATTGGGTCCTTGCGAGCTTATAATTAATTTGGAAGGGTCAGTTCTTCCCAGGCTAGGGAGGGCTTCTTTGTGTGGTCCTTTTTGAAAGGCAGAGGTTGGAGAGGCTGTTATATAGCTGGGATTTGCTTTTAATAGGGACCTGGCTATTTTCTGAAAATCTCACGGCTCTTGAAGGACGGGTTGTTATTGTGCGGGGCTGTGCTAAAAGGGTTTGCAGAGTGCTCGGGTTGGGTGAAAAAAAAAAAAAACAACCCCCCAAAAAGGAACAAAAAAAGCAAGGAGCACATGTCCTGGGGTCTGTGCGGAGCAGGGCGTGCTCGGCAGCCCAGAGCCAGCGCCTGAAGCTGGGAGATGCTCCGGGAGGTCTCCCTGCTTTGGTGCCAGATAGGGCTTGGGGCCCCTTGTCCATCTGTCTGTCCTGCCCTGGCCCACACCCCGCTGAAGGGACCTCTTGCTTCTCCTCAGAGCTGGTAGACTGAGATTTTTTTTCCTTACCACATTGCTTTTCTTGAAAGCCTGCCTTTCCTCCCCAAAATAGTCACAGAAACCATTACAGAGAGAAGGTGGAGGGCAGGGAGAAGACAACGGGCTGAAATAATCTGCGAATAATAAAAGTTGCTGAAAAAAGACAGACAGACAGACAGTGGTTTTCTCCAGAGGTGGGTTGGAAGGAGACATGAGATCAGAGTCCTGCTTGGGCATCACCTGGCAGAGCCGGGGATGTCATCTAAGCTGACACAGCTCGTGTGTCTCCCATCAGCTCGACTGGAATGAGAAATCCCCGCTGAACATGGGGCGAGGAGGAGGTGAGGCAGCCCTGGCAGATGAGTGCAGGACCTGGGAACACAGAGCTGTAACTCAAGACAGGGAACTCTTCATAGCCAAAGCCAGGGAGCAGAGGACTCTGAGGAGCTCGAGGGGCTTTTGGCTGTGGAGATGTCCCCTCTGGAAGCAGCATCAGTGGAGGCGTCATTACACGCACGGCAAGGGCCATTAGAAAAAAGCGTTGGAAGCTTGGTGCCTTCCCTAGGACTCGTATGAACCCAGCGGAAGGGAATAAAAGGAAAATCTGGCCATGCCTCCATCGCATGGGTGAACGGCGAGATGCTGCAGGTGCCAGTCTGGCTCATGGGGCACCGTGACGCCAGCAGGCAGCACGAGCAGTAACCATGTTATTTATGAGGTGCGCTGTTAATTAACAGTGTGATGGGGCCACCTTTCTGCCGAGACCACCTTCAAAGCTGGAGCCGGTCCCTGGTTGTTCTCCTTCTGGCACCCATTTGATGTCCCACCCTGACCATCACCTTTCTTCTCTCTCTCCCTAGCATGGGTCGGCTCCTTGGCCATGGGCATGATTTTTTTCTGCTCTCCCATCGTCAGCATTTTCACCGACCGGATCGGCTGCAGGACCACGGCAGCCTCGGGAGCTGCCATCGCCTTCATCGGACTCCTCTCCAGCTCCTTCACCAAGTAAGGCTGCAGAGGGGCCGTCCAGCTCCTGGGCGAGCTCCTCTTCCACACTGTTCCCTGCAACCCCCCTGCCTACACATCGCTGCTGCCTTTTGGGGGCAAAGCAGGTGGTTTCCATCCAGGTGGGAGGTCTCCTGGCATCCCTACAGCCCACGTGCAGCCCACGTGCCCACAGCCTGTTTCTCTCCAAATTGAACCAAGTTGCTCTTTTGGCCTTACATAACAAGAGAGCGAATTTTACCTGAGCGAGGGACTTTGTTTTATGGGATTTCAACCCTCAAGTCCTTCATTTGTTCTTTAAAACGGGCCGCGGGAAGTTGGCACGCACCTCGTGGGCAGCTCCAAAGAGACGCTGGTGGGCAAAATCGTTCTACTTTGCAATCAGTTTCACATTTGTTACTGAAAGTAAATTAATGCTTAAAATATTTGATGGGTTATGCCTGGCAAGAGAGAGTTTCCATGCAGAGCAGACGGGGAGGGGGAAGCAGAGGGGGGTTTGGAGCAGTTTGTGCTGTTCCCCTGCCGGCTCGGGCGTTTGTGGCAGCGCGGGGCGATTGCTGCTCCTCATTTTCCACGGCTGATCCCGTGCCATGAATTTATGCTGGCAGGCGCTTGCCCATGTGCGTTTGGATGGCAGGTGTACCTGATTCCATGCGAGAGTCTTTCCAACCCAAGACATTGGCATCTTTGGGGGAGCAAAAAGGGGTCACCGCTGGGGTCCTTTATGCGGCGCTCGTTAAATGGAGTCTCAAAGGCGCCGTGGAGACACCCTCCAAAGCATCATTTGCCCCAGTTTTTCTGAATAAAAACATTGCTGTGGGTTGGATCTCAGTTAAAACCAATATTGTTTCAATTAAAATGCTTCAAGAAGTGGGTTTTTTTTTTTAAAGCAAATACACACTAGTTTCCCGGAGGGTGACTTGCCTGCGCTGTGCTCCTCCCTGCCCACCCTGCCTGCGCGGGGCAGCGGGACGCCAGCTCCTTTTTACTCTGGTCAGCAAGACCCTCCTGCTCGCCCCAGCTCTGGTTCCCTGTGGATACATGCTGTGTGATGGGTCCCCAAGTCCCCAGCTGTGGGAATGCCCCCATCACACTGGGGTGGGGGGTAGCTTCTGAGCCTCCTGGCAAAGCCCCAGGGACTGGGACCGATTGCGGCCGGGGCACTTGGGGGATGCTAAAACCATCTCAGGCAGCGACGTGGAAGGAACCACCCTCTGCGACTTCCTCCGCAGATGCCACCCCTTTGTATTTCAAAAGATTGTAGTACTTGGAGAAAGTGCAGTCGGTCCTGCGGGAAGGTATGCCCAAGCTCCTGGCAGTGCAGATCACAGGCGCTTCCCATGTAATCTTGCGTTCCTCCTAATCAACGAAGCTTGGAATTTTTCTTTTTTTCCCCTCCCCTATTGTAAAATGTTTGTGCAAAGAAAAAGAGCTCTTGGGACCACATCGCTGCCAGTGGCTTGTTGTATTGGGCTTAAAAAAAAAAAATAAAATCAAACAGTACAGGCAGGGAAGAATATTATTTCCAGGAGAGCTCCAGGGCTGAAATCCCTATTTCCTGCCTTCTCGTTCTCAGTTCACATTCCTTTGGCTGCCTTTTAAGGGAGAAAGGAGCCCCTTTGCAGTTGGACCACGGTGAGGGAAGCTGCCTTCGGCACAGCCGAGCCGGAGGAAGAGCAGCGGGGCTGCGGGATTTGGCAACGCTCCATCTGGATGGTGAAGGCCGGTCCCGAAATTCGGAGCTAGCAGCTCCTGCTCACCCAGAACAATGGAGAAGAGCTTTTTGGTTGGGGTTTTTGGTTATTTTTTTGTCCCCCTTGCCAGTTGCCCGCAGCCGCAGCTGGAGATGACCCACCAAGCGCCGGTTGGGCTCTGTGCCCTGGTGCAAAGGGAGCTGCTGTTGGTGAGCTGCTGCTGTGAAGGGAGACACAGCCTGGGTTTGGTGGGCTCAGGCAGGGCTGGATCAAGGCTAATCAACCCTTTATCTCCTGGTTTCTCTAAAATGGTTTCACTTTGTCCAAACAGAGGAGCAGCGGTTCCCAGCACTGCACCGAGCTGACCCAAAAACCCACTCAGCCACCAAAGCCTGCAAGGCAGGACCCCAGTGCCCAACTCACGCTCCCATGCCTCTGACTCTCAAAATATTGGGAACTTTGTACAAAAAAACACTGAATAAACAAAATATGCTGGAAAGCAGAGCTCCGAGGAAGGCTGAAGTTTTCTGGATGGGGTTGAGGCAAGGGTTTTCCTCGCTTTGCTGCCTTGCACTGGGGTGTCTCCTGCACTCATCAGCTTGAGCCACCGCAGATCCTATGTGCCCTCAAGAAGAGAGAAATCCCAGTTGTGTTAAGACTTCACCTTCCCTCCAGTTTTAAGGGGGTTGTTTTAGGGGGAGGAATGGGAGATAATGGCCAGTTCAGCAGGGCTGTCTTCATATGCCCCCTCAGTGCCCTTCCAGCCCTCCTCTTCTGCACCAGTAAGTGTTGTGTGGTGGGATTTGAATCCCTTTTCATCTGCCTCTCCTTCCCCTCCCCAAATTCTGCCTGGTTACTCCTGCAGAGAGAAATTCCCCCAACCTCTGCCAGCGGGGCTGAACCAGGGCTGTTCCCATTGTGAGCTCTAAGTGAGAGGCAGCCACTGGGAGGGGACCTCCTCGTCCCAGGAGATGTCATTTTCCGTGGAAGACTTCATTATCCAAGGGAGACGATGCCGCCCTTCCTACTGGAGAGCAGCTGGCTGATTCCCAGTGAGCGGTGTGGGAAATCCTGGCTAAGAAGCAAGGCTGAAAGGAGCCTTTGCTCATGCAGGGGTGTCTTAGCATCAACGAGGAGCAGATGGGAACCACGGCATTTGTCTCCGCTTATCCAACACGTCAGCTTAGCAGCAGTACCAAAGGTGGTGTGACCGAGCTGAGATGGCCAAGGCTGGTGCGTGGGAGATCGGAGACAGCCTGCACAGCCCAGCTGCTTGCCTGGCTCCTGCGGAGGGGGTTTCTGATGTGGCTTCCTTCTGGAGTAGCTGGAAATTGCCTTTCATGACAGTCATTTGTCTTTGAGCCGTTGGGTACAGCAAGCATGTTCTGCTTGGCTAGCTAAAGAGATGAGCGTGTAATGGAAGAAATGATGTGCTTGTAAATGTTTTCTCAGCTTCAAACTGCTATGTTGGATCTGGGCTGCTGTCTTCTCGCTTGCTTCATGAGCAGCACTCAGTATTTCATGAGTTGTTCTGAGTATTGGAGCAAAGACCCCGTTCGTGCAGCATCGCTTGCCCGGTGAGCTGCCCAGGTGTTTCCATCGCACTCTCCTCCCGTGCAGCATTTCGTGGCAGACTTTTGCGGCTGAATGCATTGCACAGAGGTGGAAGAAAGGAGCCTTCATCTGGAGAGAAACACAACTGGTTATTTGCACCGCCTAACTTTAGGCTCCTTTCTCAGCTGCTTCTGTTGGGAAAGCCAGGCTGGCAATCGGGAAATGGTTCCTTCCAAAAGTTCTCAGGACTGTGCACTTGTTCTGTACAGCAGCCACTTCACGCCCTCCTTGAGTGCAGCCACCAATGTAAGGTACAAATGAGATCTATTAATTGTCTAATTGAAGATCCCAGAGAAGCTTAAAGAAGAACTTCATTAACCAGCCTGGAGCCTGGGCAGAAATGCAATGTTCCCTTCCTAAGTGCCTAATAACTAGCGGGGTTGGTGCCTTCTGCTTTCAAACACTGGGTGCAGAATGTTTCCAATTAGACCTTTCAGTGGAAAAAAAAATGGTTTTCTAGCTAAAAATAACCCACCCTGCCTACCTTAGAAAATCTTGCTGTAATTTAAAAACCGTTCAAGTTAGGTCAGCTTCCCAAGGAGGGCGGGTTGGCTGCTGCCTTCTCCTCTTTGCAGAAAGCACTCCCCAGCTAGACTTCATTTTCACAAAGATTTAGCATGCCAGCTGTGAAATGAGGATAATCCTTGCTTTGGCTAGGGAATAAGCTCCTTGAGGTCAGACTGTCTGTGTAGCACCTGTGGTATGTGAGACCTGGGTCTTGACTCCAGGTTTTGCAGGACCCCAGGGAAGAATGCTTCCTTCCCTCTGCGTAACGTAACCACCTTGCTGTGTTTTTTTCCCACTAGGTCTCTGGAAGTTCGTTATTTCACGTACGGGATCCTCTTTGGCTGCGGCAGCTCCTTTGCCTTCCAGCCCTCGCTGGTCATCCTTGGTCACTACTTCAAGCGCCGCCTTGGCTTGGCCAATGGCATCGTGGCCGGCGGCAGCTGCCTCATCTCCGTGCCGCTCCCTTTCTTCCTGAAGATGGTTGGGAAGGCCATTGGGCTGGCGCATACTTTCCAAGTACTCAGTGCCTTAATGCTCATCCAGATATTCTTGTCCCTGACCTATCGGCCCATCTTGCCACCTTCTTGTGACTCTCAGCACGATGGGCAGGACAAGCTGGGCAGCCGGAGCATGCGGCAGCAGTGCTGGTCCCAGACACGCAAGTATTTCAGCTTGAGGGTTTTCCGGAGAAAGACCTATCGGATTTGGGCCTTTGGGATCGCTACTGCTGTCCTGGGATATCTTGTACCGTACATGAACCTGGTGAGAGCCTTTGCTGGGACTGGAAGGGGAGGGAGGTCCCTTTGCCTGGAGTGAAGGGGCTCCTCCATGCAAGCAAGGAGGTGGTGGGAAGGTAGAGGTGGGCAGCAGAGACAGAGCCACCAAAAGCCTCAAAGCTAAGAAACTGCTCCAGGCACATCCTGTAAACAGGAACAGTGATGGGAGGAGACAGCTTTTTAATGGTCCTGTGTGTCCTCTGCACCAGGGTGGGCAGAGCAGTTTCTTCCCGTGGCTCCCAAGGACAAGCATCGGTAGCAGGAGAGGAGGGGGCTGTTGGGTTTGGGCAGAGGTGGTGTGTGCAGGTCAGTGTGGTGCGGACATGAGGGTCACACAACCAGCCCCAGAGCCGTGAGCCCTCTGCGGGAAGTCTTGTCCCTTTCTGGGAGATGAGAGGGATTAACTTACTGAGGATTCATGTCCTTGCGTCCTTCCCTCCATCCCAGGTAAAATACGTGGAGAAGCGATTTCAAGAAACCAAAAAGGACTGGATCCTCCCGGTTTGCCTTGGAGCCATGTCAGGGCTGGGGCGCTTGGTTTCAGGCCGCATTGGCGACTGCATTCCCGGGCTGAAGAAGATTTACCTGCAGGTACGTTGTGTCCGACCCTCCGTGTAGCTGTGGGCTAACCACTGCTGGTCAGGGGATAGCATTTCTACATCAGTATTGAGACGCTGCTTAATAACTGTCAACCACAGATCACAAATCCTTTACCGATCATTACCTAACACTCTTGTGTGTTGTTAGGGAAGAAAATTTACTACAGAGAGGTGCACGGAGAAGTTGCACACTTGACCTGAGGTCTTGGTGTCTGTTCAGCAACCAAAGTCTGTGGTCCCGACTCTTCCCAAACTGCTGGACACCCTCTCACCTTCTTGTGTTTTTTGAAAAACAAACTGCTGAAATCTAGTAGCTAATCCAGCAGATAATCCTTCCTAAAGCTTCTTAAAAGGTTATTCTTAAGGGCCTCTCAGAGAGGAGCAAAGCATGGATGGTGTTGCTGGGTCCAGAGGAGGGGGCGATGTCATTGACCTCTTCAGTGTCATCTTCGTGACACTTCCTGCTGCCCATCCCCACTCATCCTGCACCCCAGTGACATGCTCGCTTTTGTCTCCGCAGGTTGTGTCCTTCGTACTGTTGGGCATCCTGTGCATGATGATCCCCCAGTGCCAAGGGTTCGAGGGCGTTATTGTCATCTGCCTCTTCCTTGGCCTTTGCGATGGCTGCTTCACCACCATCATGGCCCCCATCGCCTTTGAGCTGGTGGGGCCCATGCAGGCGTCCCAGGCCATAGGGTACCTCATGGGGCTGATGGCTGTGCCCATGACTGCGGGTACGCCGATAGCAGGTTGGTAGCACCGCGGTGCCGGATCTGGATCCAGCTGTTAGGAGGGAGCAGATGCTTGTAGCAGCTTTCACCCATGGTGATATTTTGGTGTGAGAACAGACATACGGTTTTGAGTTTTCTGGCTTATTGTGTCGCACGGCAGTTGTAGTACAGGTGTAGCATCACTCCATGCTACATCCTGTCGCTTCTCAGGGCCTTTCTCCGGACTGATGAAAGGTGACCAGTGGGGGAACAGTGAGAGCAACCCAAAATCGCATTAACTGATTTCTGTTTGAAGCTGAGCTAAAAATTGGCAGATATTAGTTTTCTAGACGTCCTTTTAGATACCTGGGGACTCATTGCTAATCAGTAACTTCAGTCCCTGGATTGTTGAATCGAAGTTAGAGATGGAGACACCCAAGCTTCTGTCTTCCCAAGACTTGGGTATGTGTTTAAGCATAGTAATAACCACAACATCCTTAACAGTGAGCACTTCGCCAAAGCTGGCCCTTGAACGGCAGAACGCCTGCATCAGCAATCGCTAAGCTAAAGCTGTATAAGCGCCTCTGATCTTTCTGCTTCTGGCAGCCAAATTCAGTTTAACGCCCTTGTGAAGGAACGTGGGGGTTGCAGACGTCTCGCTGTTCGGGTGCTGCTGCAGGACCCCCTGCGTCGGGCTCGCTGGGCACGGGACTGGGTGAAGGGGCTCATTTCATGGACGTAGTCCCCAGGCAAGTGTCTACGCAGGAGGAAACTCAGAGGGGTTTTCCAGCGCCAATAAATGGCGATGCGTTATTCTCCAAGGATGCCTGGCTGTGTCAGAACCTGCCGAAACAACAAGTGTAGAACCTCATTGGTTTTTAAGGGATTGGTTACTGTTTGTAACTGGCAGCATGCATTTTTCAGCGGACATCCCCGTGTAGATAAAATACCCATAAGCAAAGCGGGGCTTCTAGATAGAGGCAATCTGCAGAGGAACAGCCCCTGCCCGCTTTTCCTGTTACCTCCTGACCGGCAAGGCGCTAGGAAGAGCCACCTGAAACATTTGGTTGTTGAACACGGTCTCAGCTTGCATTTGGGATCGTTTGGGATGTGTCTGGTTGTGTCCTGTTCTGGTTAAATAGGAAGGATGGCGGAGGCATTCCTTCTTGGCTTCCTTGCTACGCAATGTTGGCTGCGCACATCCTTTAATCCAGGGCATAAAACCTCCAAGGAATGCGATGGAAAACAAGATTGTTTTAAAAACCCAAATCTCCCCAAATCCCGTGGTTGAAGCAAGCTGCAGCTCTCACTTGAGGGAGGAGACAAGTCGGTCATTAGACTAACATGGCTATAACCACTATTGTTCTTCTCTTTCAGGATACCTCAATGATTATTTTGGGAATTATGACGCGGCCTTTTATTTCGCTGGAGTCCCCCCCATCATCGGTGGCTTGGTGCTCTCCGTTGTCCCACTGGTCCATCAGAGGATGCTGAAGAAGCAACGCCTGGATTCCGGCAAAGACAAGATGCTGGTCTCGGAGGCAGTGGTGAACGGGGAGCTGCTGCCAGGCTGTCCGGCCTCTGAAGCACACATGTAACGTCGCCGCTCACCGACGCGCACTGTCACCACCAGCAGCCTCCCCGTAGCCCAAGCACAGGCCCTTTTCTAGACGGACCGTAATTCTCAATGATCGCAGATGCACTATGTTTGTAAAGGAAAAAAAACAACAACAACAACAAAAAAAACCAACACAAAAAGTTCTTCTAGTTAAAGGCTTTTAACTAGCAGAAACGCTCATTTTCGGGACAGTTTTGATTTCAAAGCCGCCTTTTTTTTTTTCCCTCTAACCATTTTTCTAAGGAGAACTCTCACCGGGATTCAAACTTGATCGATCTCCTGCTCCTCTCCCCAGTTTTCTATATGTCACGACAGAGGTTTACAGCTAATAAATGCCTTTTTAAAGCAGGCCACAGGTGGAACCTTGCAGCTGTCCATCCTCCTCCTCCGGTGTCACTCGGGTGTCACATCCAAGTGAGATAGCCCCCATCCAGTGCCGGAGGCTGTTTTGGAGCCAGCAGATCTGAAGGAGGAAAAGCTGCTTTAATCCAATGCACAAACCAAATAAATGGTTGTTGAGTCCCACTTTAATCTTCTTCTCTCCTCCTTTTCCACTGCTCTCCCACACACCCAGGGAGCTGCAGCTGGGATGAGGGGGAGCTCAGCCGGCTCCGGTCCTGCCGCCCTCGTCAGACGGAGCCCCGCAGGAGCACCCTCTTCCTGCAGATTATGCCTTAAAAACGAGGGGCCAAGACCAGTAGGTCCCTCGGCCACTTTCTGCCTCCGTTTTCTCACCCGGCGACTGATGATTGGGCTTTTGAGGTGCAAAAGAGAGGGGCAGCTCCCAGCGCAGCCCGGGGCGGCCGGCTCTGCAAGGTGAAAACTGCGGGCAAGCCGCTGAGACGGGCACTTCGGAGGCGTCGAGGCATGCAGGGTCGGGACAGAGCCCCATGTGTGTCATGGGTGTGCTCCATGCTGGAAGGCAGGTTCCCTGCTCCCAGGGATGCAGAGACGCAGCCAGCTTGGGGCACAGGAGCACCCGCGGATGTGGGGATGCAGCCGGCTCGGGACACAGGGTGCCACCGCTCTTATTTTGGGGCTGGTTTTGTGTTATGCAGCAATAACCATGAGTCAGTATTGGCAGGGGAAGCCCGGTGTTTCCAAAGGGTTTAAAAGCCCCGACAGCGTTTTAAGTCGTAGCCCGTGCGTTGCTGTGCCGAGCCGGCGCAGGGTCAGTGCCGCCTCCGGGGGAAGAGGGAGAGAGGTCAAGAAAATAGCAAAAATAGCACAGCCCATGGGTACCCACCACACAGAGTGAAGGCAGAGCTCAGCCTTGCGTAGAAATTTGTCATCTCCAGGCGTTGCTCATGAGCGTGGCACAGAGCAAGGGAAGTTCTGCCCCGGTGGGTCCCTGTGTGAATGAGGTGCTGGCTGGGAGCGGGGTAACCTTTTCCTGGGAATAATAACCCAGGAGAGAGCAAGAAATAAAGCTTGCATTTATCCTGGCTGCAAAACCATCCTTCACTGGATTTTCATTTTACTCACCTGCCATTAAAAAGAAGGACGTGTGCTGTGGGAGTCATCCCTCGGTCCCACGGGGGCTTGTAACACCAAGACAGATCTTTGCTGTGGAAACTTGGTTTCAGTGGAGACCCCCTCCTCCTGCAGGCAGCGGCGGGAGCTTTGTATATAGGCTCAGGATCCTGCATGCCCCTCTGGCCCTGTGTTTAATCCACGTTGGCTAATGCGTTATAAGGTCTTGTTGTCTTGTGGCCCTGCTGTCCCCGTATGAGCTGGAAAATTAACTGGTGTGTTGTAACGTGTCTGTTTATGACTATAAAACGAGATGTCCGTTTGTCTCTTTCTTCGATATGCTTTTCTGTGACGGTTATTACCCTTCGTTGCCCGTATTGCACCGGCCGCTACGGCTCTGCTGACCCATCGCTTGGTGTAGGAAGCCACGGGAGGCAGCAGGAGCTGCATCGGAAGGCAGGGCATGCATACACCCATGCATCGGTGGGAGCCAAACTGTGGTGCCCTTGCTCCGGCTGCGGTGGGACCTGCCAGGCTTAGCCTAGGGCAGGGCATTGAAGTGATGCTTTTCAGGTGGGAGCATTGGCAGTGGGGCATGTTCAAAGCCGCCTGACAGCGGAAGGAAAGAAATACGTTGCATCGTAACTCCTTTTGTGAGGTTTGGGGCTTTTATTCACGTCGGAGTTCAATGAAGTTCTTTAAATTGACCTTAATGCCCCTCGCAGGAGAGCTTATGAGGGATTTAAATTCAAGAAGGAGCTTCTTCAGACCAAGAAGAGGATGAGCAGAGCTGCCTCAAACCCACGTCTGGCCTGAGCGAGCGGCTGCACAGCCGAGCCCAGGGGTGGCTGCACCCAGCTTTGCATGAGACTTTGTTGCGGTAAAACCTCTCTGGCTCATAAGGCGATTTATGGTTCAAATCCCAAATTTCTACAGATTTCCACTTGCCTTAAATGCTCCGTCTGCCTGCAAAGGTCTTTGCCCCGGGAGGAGCCCGCATTCGGTGCAACGAGTGCTTAACAATGCAGTGGCATCAGACCAGCTCCGTGTCAGCCAGGAGCCAGCGCTCTTCCCAGGAGGGGTGGTGGTACCCACGATCATCCCCCCTAAATTCTGGTCTTTGCCCACGGCTCTTATTGTCGACCCTCTAGGAGATTTTGAGTGACGAGGTGCATTCATGGGCCACCCGAGTTTGGTCGAAAGAATCCACCCCTCATCCTATCCCAGACCAATGTCTGGAACCACCCTCCCAAAACCACTCTCGGCATCTTTGTCTGGTCGAGATCCTGCCCTTGGTCAAGACGAGGGCAAATTCTGCAGCGGGGAAGGCGTGTTTGAGCAGCAGCAAGGAACGGTTTCGCCTCGTCTGCAAACACAGATGGGAACGGGAAGGGCAAAGGTTGGAGTAGTCTGTCAACATAAAGGGGAATATTTTTGGGTTTGTCTGTCGACTAAATGCTGCTGCTGTGTTTCTGGTTTGTCCCTTGAGTACTGGGCAGCTTGCAAGAATTTTTGCAGACTTGTGGCATGTGAGAGGTGGGATTGTGGCGGTCTGAGGTCTATAAACACCGAGAAATTGCATTGGTCTCTGAAACGTCCTTTTAGCTTGCTGCAGTCTGGTGCTGTGATGCCAAATAGGTCCCTACCTGTTGCAAAAAGCTTCATCCTAAAACCCCTCCTATTTCTTCCCATCAGGATCTGCTTGTCCTGGCCCAGCACATCCCTGGCCCCTTCTGGGCGGGCGAGGGCTGAACGGGGTGGCGAAAACTACTTTTTACTCAGTTTGCTCATTAAAAAACCCCAAGCTTCTCCCTCCCCTGTGAGTGCCGGGCTGTGATTCCTTGCTCCACGAGGGGAAGGTGGAGTCCGACACTCTGGGCTCGGCCGTTTTTTGGGAGCCAGCGAGGGCACGGGAGTGGGTTGGGTCCCTCGGGGATGGGAAGGGGTGGAAGGGAGCGGGGAGGCAGCAGCTTTGCTCCGTGACCGGGGTGTTTGGAAAGCTGCGGGCGCCCGCATAGCTTTATGTAAGTGTACAGCAAGCGCAGGACATGTCCCAGCAGCGCCCTGCTCGGGGCTTGGCTGGGGCTGCCTTTCTAAATCTTTAGCTTGAGGGTGTTCAAAAACAAGTGGTTGCCTTTTCTTCTTTTTTTTCTTTTTTTTTTT
>VYXH01003598.1:49844-64004 GCA_013397275.1 Burhinus bistriatus
CCCCCCTCCAACCCCCCCCCCCCCCCCCCCCCCCCCGCCATGGGGAGGAGAGGGAGCGA
The DNA here is from genome assembly GCA_013397275.1 of Burhinus bistriatus. NCBI lineage: Eukaryota > Metazoa > Chordata > Aves > Charadriiformes > Burhinidae > Burhinus > Burhinus bistriatus. The sequence continues at coordinate 49,904 of VYXH01003598.1, forward strand.
TCCCGGCTTTGAAGGCAGGCGGAGGCTCCCACAGGGTGGCACTGTGAGCCAGGCAGCTGATGCGACAGGGCTGTCCCTGCCCCTTCAGACTCACCCCTTCCGTACAATCAGGCCTTTGAGAAGGACTAAACGGGCCACTTTAACCCTTCGTACGGCTACCAGCGTGGCTTAGGTGGCTGCATCCCTCCTGTAACAGCAAGAAAGCCTAAACGGAGAGAAGCGGTAAGTACAAACGCGCGATACCAAAATGACTCATAAACTGTAAATCAGGCTAATCGTGAACCTTGTTGAGAGCGTCCTTTGTATTTTGTTAGCAACTGAAGTGTTAATATTGGCTTTTCCTAACTCCAATCTAACCTTAAAAGAACAGCAATTGAATCACCACAGAGGCTGACACATAAAGAGGTCTTTGCTGTATCAGCAATTTGATTTCTGCCAACTCCTCCGGACGTCAGGCAACGAACCCCCAGTGCCTTTAGCAAGCTCAGCGGCAGAAAAGGCATACAAAACACTGAGAACATTCAAGGTCCCCTGATCTGAGGTTAAATTATTTGTTCTGGGTACCATCTGGGAAACCGCCAACATTTTATTAGTTGCTATTGTTACAGAAAGATAAAATGTTAAGGCATGCCACTGTTAAGCTATAACAAAACTGTAAAGTTGATTCTACCAGCATGAACAGATACTGGAAACTCAGAACACAAAAAAGAAAGCTATGTTGAGAGAGACACATCACAGCCGTGCTTCACGTTAATTAGCACTAGTGGGCTCCTTTCTTTCTGGTCACCAGCTTTAGTCCTCAGAGATATACGTCAGACTTTCAAAATCTAACATGGTCTTTTCCTTCTAATTCTACGCTCCAGTAAGTCAGTAAAGCTACTGGAAACTGTAACTGATGACATGTGTTCGTAACGTGAACACTACTGGAAGAAAGTCAGAAGTGTTATTTTGTTGAGAAAATTTTGGCATAGAGAGTCCAGCACCTGAAATTAATAGCTACCTTCCAATTTTACAGTGATGCATGTCAGAGGGAAAAATTTAAGAATACAAGCTTATTTATTCTTCTGTTCAAAAAGAATACACCCATCCCCTCTGCCACGATGGTGCGTCCCACCAAGAGGAAAGCGAGCTCAACAGCCAGGCAGGGTTTCCCACTGAACCAAACGCCACAGAACGCACACGTAGGAAAAAAAAACCAGAATTTTGGGACATTGTGGAATCCTTAACTAGCTGATGAGACATTAAAATGGCTTAGAGCAGAGACTATAGTTGATGCAAACACCACTGTAAAACACCAGAAATGTGTTTTAATTAGGAAAAAGAGATAGGCCAGCTTTGGTTTTGTCATCTGAGGAACAAGTAACATTTCCCATATAGCCAGCAAGAGCAGTTCATATCCCTTCATAACTACTGCCCTGGAGTTGCAATAAATACTGCCTTCCCTGGTGCACACGTAAGCTAGGAAAAAAAAAAATCATTAGAGAACAAAGAATGGGTCATCGAGGGGGAAGGCTGTTTCCCCTGACACTCATGAGAGCTGAGGTACATTCTCCAATTCTCGATTTCAATATCCCATGTACGTAAAGTAAATTCAACTCATTTTAACCTGTCCAACAGGTGTATAAAGAGTTTGTTGGGATTTTTAATGTTATTCTTAGAATTGGCTACACATTTAAGTGTACTCCCATAATCAATTATCATTTTCAAATTTAACCTAACACTCTAATAATCTGTTTTCCATTTAATACTTAAGTTATTTTTCTGTGGCACTTGAGTCACAGGCTACCAAGGCTGGATGTATGAGCATGCTCACTCAGCAGATCCAGAGGTTACTAATATAGTTGAAGCTGGTGGGGAAGAAAAAACAAACCCACAACTGTGAATACTTGTCTGCCGAACAGTTACAAAGAGTTGCCTCAAAAACTGGAAGTAAAAGTTGATAGAAAAATTTGGCATAAACCTCGCTGAATGAACTGGTACATACCGGTTTGTATTATGACGTATTAGTAACCACAACAAGAAATAACCAGCCATTAGAACAGTTTCTAATTTTTATCACCTTTTTTTGGTGGCATTACTGAGCCAAAACACTGCAATTATAACATTTAATTTCCATTTTTTTTAATGCAATTAAGATGTCTAATTCAACTGTTTTTATATTACAGTAGCTGTTCACATAAATAGTACAGATATGCACTGCTCTTGACAGGTACACAGTTACAAAAGCAGCTCTCTTGTATTTAGTTTGCTCTCTGTGTGGTGGGTTTTGTATGAAAAGCATTCTTGATTTCTAAGCATGGTACAATTTTAATTCTTAATGCGTTAGTACAACAGTGCATTGGAAAAGTACTGAGCTTCTACAAAAAAGCTTTACAATTTTAAAACAGATTTTTTTTTTATTTAAACAAGCATAGGCAATTCTTATATTTCCACAACAAGATAAATATCCCAATTAAGCTAACAGCTCATCCTACAGCGTGCCATAGTGATGGGGAAAGGGCTAACATTAGTGTTATTTACACANTTATTTAAACAAGCATAGGCAATTCTTATATTTCCACAACAAGATAAATATCCCAATTAAGCTAACAGCTCATCCTACAGCGTGCCATAGTGATGGGGAAAGGGCTAACATTAGTGTTATTTACACAGACATGTCCAATATTAACCCAGTATGAAAATTAAAAGTATGTTCAAGTGTGCAATTAAATTCATATTATTTTTTCAGGTAGTTGGATTTCTTGCAAAAATTCCTGTACGACTCATGTACATTTAGCTGGGATGACTTCTCAAAGAACTCCTCGTAAGCACAATCTTGAGGACAAAATGTTTATTGAACTGGGATGGCAGGGACTGGGAGGGGGAAAGAACTTAATATTCTTCACAAAGAAAAAAAATATTTTTAAGTGGGTACATGTCTTTGGACAAGAGAAATTTAACACCCAAACTGACTAGATCTTGAAAACCCTAATTAAAGAAATTTTCCAATTTTAAAAGCTTGAATTCAGACAAAATGCTTTCATGAGGGAAGATTCACTCCAAGTCATTACTATACATTGAGGTACCACTCAAAAAGTGGCCATAAAGGAAGTGACTTCTTTGCCCATCACTATCACACTAGCTGCTTGGCCATAAATTCAGATCTCATTTAGACAACACTCTCTCTGTTACCAGAAGCTAAGACGGCTCTGCGACAAATGGGACAAGTGGAATTTTCTGATAACCAGCGATCAATGCAGTGGACATGATACTCATGCGAACAAGGCAATTTACGGAGCTTGTTGCCTTCCGTGTACTCTGTAATACACACACTACAGGTTTTCAGAGCATCGCTCTCACCAAAATTCCTCATCGCTAGGTTGTCAATTTGTTCTTTGGTGAGTCCTCTTGGTTGGTCATCATCATCTTCGTTTAGTAGGAAAAATTGTGCTAGGCTAAGGAATGGTAGAGAACCACTTTCTTCAAATGTGACCGATCCCCTTGTATTCCGACCTTCCCGTCTGGCACCCGATGTTGAACCGCCTTCATTACCACCTTCATACACCTCCCCTGAGCTAACATCTGTACTTTCATTGCTTGAAGTACCACCACCTCCGTTCTGTGGCTCAGAAGCATCCACGTTCTGATTTGGAGTTGGACCACTAGGATCTGCATCACTATCACTATACATAAAGTAACTCAGCTCTCCGAAGCCTGTCATTATCTGCCTTAGCATAGTCTGAATAGCAACTGATGTAGTCTCACTCAAGCCTGTGTTTAAGATCCTACGGATAGGAATCCTAATGGTACTGACATAAGTTCTCACTCCAGCCCGTTCTGAACGTGAAAATGTGCGCCTAAACCCTCCCCGTTCACTTTCATAAGTGACTGTGTTGTTAGGTGTCTGGGACCTGGACCGAGTTCTGTTGGCTATGCTGTCTCTTTGCCGATATTCTCCCGGACGAACTCTTCTTACCTGAAGATCAAGTACTATGGTAGGAGGCCTCTGCCCAGGAGTTGCAGACTCACTGGTGCCGTTAGTTTCTGAAGGACCTGCTGCTTGAGGAACAGGTCTTGTTTCAGGGGTTGAAAACAGAACTGCATTTTCACTTGGCATCTCAGTCCCCACTGTATGCTGCCTTAATGTCACGTGCTGCCTAGTTCTAGAGCTTCCCTCGGCTTCATTCACTGGGGAGTGGTCAAGTGTTTGAGATGATGTATTGTGATGAGACCTGCGAGGAGTCTCACTCACTGGATTAATAGGTGACCTACTTCTATCAGTCCTAGCCCGTGTTCTCCGCTGTTCTGGACTCCTACTTCTCGCTCTCCTCTGCCCTCTAGGCGGGGAAGCTTCCTCAGTTGTTAGCTCCTCCGAAGTGCTCCTTTCTGATCCAGGCTGCCTTACAGATGGTGATTCAGACCTTGGAATTTCAGAGTCACTTTGGCTGTTTTCCAAATCCTCCCCACTGGAAGGCTCTACAGATGGCTCGTTCTCAGTTTCTGGATTTGTGTTCCCATTATTACGGTTGACATTTATTTCCAAACTGAATCTGAAGTCACCACTATTTGGATTAGTCCGGCTCACTGCTCTCCAAGACTGGTTTCCTCGTTGCCCACTTCGTGTTGTATTTCCAGTCTGTCGGACTGAATTAAGCCAGTCTATTATAGAATCTCCATTTGAAACATCTTCTGCGGACTCCGCACCTGCGAAAAAGACAGGGAACTACCAAAATTAGAGTACTGAGCTAGTTTTGTAGGGAGCTTTTCCAAGAACATAATTGCTTAGTTTAAAAAGTGACAATTTAGATGTGCTTAATCCTACCAAGTGCTATCATGGTTTCACACGTAGCATCACAATTGTTATCTACCAGAGCTCTTTTAAGGGAGCAGGAGTGGACATTTTTCTAATACGCAGATAGGCTGCAGCCATCACATAACAAACAAGTCATCAAAATAATATGTATTTTTTATCATAATTAAATGGAAAGTCACATTTCAGGTGTCATAACACATCAATACTTTGCGTTTTCCTTTTCAAACAACTAAGTGGTCTATCCGCTGCTAAACAGAGAACTAAGTTTGTCCTGACCCTTCACTTGAAGAATGGCTTAGAGCAAATCTATCTCACTAAAGAATGAACCCCAACGGTAAACTCCGAGCATCCTCCACTAATCTCTATAGAAGGGTGACAACGAAAGCTTTGGAAGGGAAGAATGGCGAATTAAAAAGAGGGATTGCTAAAAAGCATCCCAGATGCTTTTTATTAAAAAATAATAAAAAAAGAAACCTAAATGAAACTTTATCTTGATGCAAATAACAGATGCGTTGTGAGTGAAATCTGTCCCATACTGACCTCTGCAGCAGATATCAGACACAACATTCACTTAGTTTTCAAACAAAGCTCACTTTGCACCTGCCTAGGCTTAACTTGTTCCACTCCTGCACTCAAGTTAAGGTCCGTATGGGGTGCTAAAGTTAAGAGTTTTCACAAATACTGTATATACCTCTATTCTCATCACTGTTTTGCTGTGGCGGACCTTCTTTAACTTGGTGTAGCCTTCTCAGCAACTCTTCTTCAGTAATTTCACCTTAGAAAATAAGCAAAGTTTTCCAAAAATATTTCCAAATCATATGTATGGCAAGCATTATCATAAGCTTCTAAAGAAGGTACAAGCCACTGCTTGTCTTTTTTTCTAATTAAATCCTGCCATAATGAGACTGCCAAACAGGTTGCTAAGGGGAAGTTCAGACACTTCAGCACCACTGTCCCAAGTAAGTTTTGCTGAGGCTGAAAGATCCAACAGTTTCAACCTATTCAAGACAGATCTGCTTTATGGTTCTGTAACCTCCACAACTTATCAGCAATTTTCATCATCCTATACCAATTAAATCGCTGTCCAGAGTAAAATATTTAAGATAACACCTTCACAACCACGAAAGAAGGTTTAAATTAGTTGAAGCCATGTTTTAAATTAGAACTGGTTTGAATTAGGTATCATCCTATAAAGAGTCAATTTAAAGGCGTAAGTCAATTGAAAACTGATATAAAAATGCCCATGCAGAATCTCGCACCAGACTACTTATCCTAGCTACAAACTCTTAACCTCACCAGCACAAAGGTTTCACACAGATGCTTAAGGGAGATTACTTTTCGATCAAAAATGTCCATAATGGGTCGATAACTGGAACTGGGTCAACTCTGTTTTCCTGCCAAGTTGTGTAAACACTGGACTTTTGTATCTGATGAATCCACATCATCCTAACTACCTTTCCACTAGTCAGGGGACCGCTCAATTTAAGTATGCACAAATTAGCAAGAAGCTACTTCCTACCACCGAACACAACTGCAGCACACAAACTAAATGGGTGAAACAGTTTCAGGAGAACAGAAAATGACACAAATTGCCTACAAGCAATTCTAGCGAGATGTACACACACAAGCGTTACCTACCTGGTGTTCCTAGCAAATTGTTATCTCTCATAAGCCTGTAGTCCTCTTCGCTCAGGTTGTTTACAAACTGATAGAAAGCTTCTTCTCGATCTAAGCGATCCAGCTGACTCTGACGCTGTGCTTCTGATTGATCAATATTTCCTTTATCACTAGAATCTGAGCTTTCCATCTTGATGAGTGGAAGAGTACCTAAAAAGGAGAAAATAAATCCTTCATCCAGCGTAGTGAAATATAGCATGAAATTTAGGTATGTTTCGCCTGTACTACATCTTTCATTGTTATCCTTAAATTTGGGGGGTGTGTGTGTGTGGGGAGTAGTTTGCTAGTGAAGCTTCAGTTAAGATACACTGCATAACCACAGGGATCACAAATGAAATAATTCTCAAAGCATGAACCGCTTCAAGAGGTGCAAATGAAATCTATGCCCATCATTATCAAATACTCAACAAAGCAGTAAGTACAAAAACGTGGAATACTATCAGCGATAACTCTTAGTCATAGAATCATAGAGTGGTTTGGGTTGGAAGGGACCTTAAAGATCACCTAGTTCCATCCCCCCTGCCATGGGCAGGGACACCTCCCACTAGACCTGGTTGCTCAAAGCCCCATCCAGCCTGGCCTTGAGCATCTCCAAGGATGGGGTATCCACAGCTTCTCTGGGCAACCTGAGCCAGTGTCTCACTACCCCCATAGTGAAGAATTTCTTCCTTATATCTAACCTAAATGTCCCCTGTTTCAGTTTAAAGCCATTACCCCTTGTCCTATTACTACATGCCCATGTAAAAAGTCTATCTCAAGCTTTCTTGTAGGTCCTTTATGTATTGCAAGTCTGCTAGAAGGTCTCCCTGGAGCCTTCTCTTCTCCAAGCTGCACAACCCCAACTCTCTCAGCCTGTCCTCACAGCAGAGGTGCTCCAGCCCTCTGATCATCTTTGTGGCCTCCTCTGGACTCGCTCCAACAGGTCCATGTTCTTCTTATGTTTGGGGCCCCAGAGCTGGATGCTGCGCTGCAGGTGGTGTCTCACCAGAGTGGAGGGGGAGAATCACAGAATCAAGTCATCCATCTTTACATAGTTGACTCTGTCTCCCTGACCATCCGCTTTTTAGCGCAAAATATTCCTAATACTGCAACTGCCTCACAAATCACAAAGCATGCCTTACAGTGCCATACAACAATGTAGTGCAAGGCCTAAGCAAGCCATCCTTGATTATGCTCTCTAAATGAGCATGGGATTAAGTGTCCTTCACTTCTGCCTGCCCTGCACTATGGTGACGAAAGCAGCAATCGACCCAACTTATTGCCTGCTACGAGAAACACTCTCTTCAACATCCAAGTGAATTTAAATAGAATGAAGGGTTCAAATAGAGAAGATGGAAGATGCCATGGAACACCACATGTGCAAAAAAACCCAACTCGGACTATTAGTTTCCTCAAAAAAGGAAAAGGGTTTGTAAAATCAACTTTGTGGTTCAATATCAAGAGAAGAATTTGCTTGCAAGTTTCAGCATTTACTGAATTACTGGTGTTGATGACTACAACTTCCAGGATGAAACTCCACAGTGTATACCAGGTATAACTTCTGCTATAAAGAGCTGTCTTCTGTATTGTGTATTTTTTAATTTAACCTTCTCCTCATGTTGTACTTCATTTGGATGAGATCCTTGACAATGCCTCTCTCTCAAAAAAAATTATCAATGAACATCATGTCTCTATTTGATAAATATTATAACAAAACACATGCAAATGCAGGAGACATTCTGGCACTACTTGCACCATGCAAATATATCAAACGAAGTTAAAGTAATAACTAGTTTCCTTAATCACTATCCTCGTTATTCACAACATAAAGAATTTTCCTGTACAACTGGTAGAATCTATTTACTCAGAGAGGTGATTAGCAAGCTAATCCTCTGCATGCTAAAAAGCTCTGCAATAACATTCCCCATCAGAAAACATTCCTTTCATTTAAACCATACTTCATGTGACATGAAAATACTGGAAGAATAAAGCTTTTCTGCTTCTCACTGGAAAGTTTCCAACACTTAGACATCTGTCTAGTGCAAAAAGCATCTTTTTTTGGTTTGTCAGCACAGCTGTCAAGTCAAGACTGCCCACAGTTTACATTAGTGCTTCTCCACAGAAGAGCAGCACTGCATGATCTCCAGGGGTAGTTTATTTCAGCTGCTATTGTGAAAATTAAAGTGCACTGACAACCTCACTGTGTAACAATAGAAAATTCCACAGGATTGGACATCCCATTATTGCAGACTTGCAGATTATAAAATAGCTACTCCAACCCTCTTTGTCTTGAATTCTGACGCAGCAGAACTTGTTTTTAAGTTAGTCATATTAAGGCACAAATGACTTGTTGCCACTCAGTAATACAGTATGCAAGGCTACTGGTATTATTTGATTGTGTGAAATTCTGCCATTTCACCAAAGAAATTAGGCTTACTTTTCACCTTTTTATCAGTAAGGAGCATCAATCACTAGGGTTACAACTGTTTCCAATGGAAGCCTATCAGCTTTCTCTGCATTGCTAAATCTCTGGTGCAATCTAAAGACTGCAAGGCCTGTCTGAAGACTTGCATGTGATGTGCTGTCAAATACACCGATAAACTAACCCATTCACAATGCCAGTTGCGCAATGGTTTCAGCAGGTATGTTCAACTCTGACTGGGCTCAGTTATGAAATCTGTATGCCCTTCAAATCTCAGACGTGTATTTCTAATGAGAACACCACTTGCTTGAAACTCAAACAACTTTTTACAAGCTTTCTGTAGCAGAATTATGACCCCAAGTAACTTCACTTAAAGACATATTCATTCTAGAGAAGATACCAGAAATACAAAGACAGCTGCTTTTAAAAGAAACATCTGAATAAAGCCTCAAGTAGAATGAGAGACTTGCATCCAAAATAAAACCTTGAAAGATGCATTAGTTGTCTGGGGATACACACCAGAACTCTAAGCAGCATTCCCTTTTTTAGGACTACAATGAAACAAAGTTGACAACAAGATTAAGAAAATAAGGGAATGTAATAAGATGCTAAGGGACAGAAGTAGCATAAAGTTTTGTAAAATATTTTCCCCCAAATGACTGCCACCTTGGCATTTACCGACTTTAAAACTCATAGAATGTCTTCATAAAGATGGTAATATTAACATATTTGTAAGCATTAGACTAATTCTACAACAGCTTTTAAAAAAGAAAACCGCATTATGCATACAAAGCATGACATTTGTTTACTGCCTATGCTTTGAAATTTCCCTTTTAACTGCAAATTCCAGTGCTTGCAGGCACCTTAGCTACATAATGCCTATTGGATTCAAAGACATTTGCCCATTCCATTTCAGAAGATGAAGGGGTACTGTTCTTGGTCAGGGAAAGTGGGAGAGTCAAAACAAGTGAAGGCGGGGGCAGAGGGGAGGAGGGAGAAATCTGTTCTTTACCAACAGACTGATGTACACTTTGATAGGTGATCCTTTAGGAAATGCCCAGAGTAAGTCAAAGTGAACCTTACTTCTTTCCAGGTTTGCTCCTCTTTTCTCCTCCATCATCTTGTATCTTCCCCCCTAAACCATAAAACTAGCTATTTGTCAAGACTGAAAAGATGCTATGGCTAAGAAAAAAGCCTTGATCTTGAATTAAGAGTTTAATTTACATTAGGACTACTTCTACTAGTGACAAACTATTTTCCTATTGCAAGCTACTGTAACAGATTAAACTAACCCACTGTACCCCAATTTCATGCTGTTTAGCTTCAGTGTCCTAGAAATGCTATATATCTATATAGGATGTTTACATTTGGAAATACAGATAGCAGAGAAATGCATAAACGCACATCAACACATTCTCCCTACCTTACTGTTGACAGCAAATGCGACAATACTCTTCAAACTAGAGCTCTGCTATTATAACCAGTAAATGGAAAATAGGATTTCTACCCCAAGGCTTCTGTTACTTTCTACCTCTTCACAGTCCACTCAGCTCATTGTCCACATTGTCCATTTTAAGCTTCACTCACGCCCACTGCAGAGCACTCAGTACGCTACCAGACTGAACTTACTAGAATATTTAGAGTACTACTGTCTCAGCATGACTCCATAGGTCCCACATGGTTGTACAACAGGATTTCCACAGTGGCAGTTCCTACGTCACCTCACTCCTATTTCAGCATGGCAGAGTGTGGCAGAAATAACTTGAAAACCTGTCGCTCATTCAGGATTCTGCTCTCAGCTCGTATGCTGCAGAAAATTAAGACTGGCTTAAGGAAGCTGACTACAGTAACACAGGGAAACCTGATGAGGGAAAACCAACAGGTATACTATTAAGTTACAACAAAATAACCAACATTTGATTATCCAATAAGCAGGTGCACTTCAACTCTGCTTCTCTTTCTTCCAGTGGTTTAGTTCAACTCAAAGTAAGACACTGTTCTTATCCAAGTTAAAAGATTCAGAATTTCCTTCTCTAGTGTCCTCTCTTGTCAGCACTGAGTTGACAAAGGGTGGGGAAGGTCACATCTATGAGCAGGAAGTTCAGATCTGTTGATTATTGCCAACTTCAGCTGAGATATCCATCAATGAAAATCTCTTTATGGGAAAATGGGGCTGGGGGGCCAGAATCACCTAAAGGTTGCACAAAGCAACAGAATCATAGCTAGAATAAACGATTTTCTCCTTTAATAATAATAATTAAAAAAAAGACATGAAGGGAAATATTCTTCAGCAGCTGAATATCCAGACACATTAACGACAGTGAATTCTTAATTGGTGTTCCTATCCTTCCACAAGTCAGTGAAGTATCTACTCTGCAGTTACGCTTCAACAATCTCAGAGATCTCGGAGCACAAATGACTACCTGTCTCTCCACTGCTGCTAGAGACTGCAGGAGCAAAAACAGTAAGCCCACAAAAGGTATTGTTTGTTATGTTCTTGAATTCAGGAGGAAGTAACATTATGCTCTTTTGGATAGGAATAATTTAAGAGTACTAGATAATCCTTCCATAATGTCAAATTATCATTCTTAGAGTACAAGAAATATTTTACATTTTCCCTTATGCCAAGGTGTGTGTAAACTAAATCCAATCAGTCAGGAATTTACTACTGCTTAAAAACAATCTAGTGGGACAGCAACCAGTGATAAAATACTTGCGTTGTCCATTTATCCTCAACAATAATACTGTGTGTCCCTATACTGCTTAGCTCTTACAGACTACAGAATTCTTCCCAGAAAAAGTACTAATGGACCATAAGGCACAGTGATAAATCACTAGTTCTTCCTCCTTCAAAAATGTGTAATATATCGCAACATTAGTGATCTGTGCGGAATACCAAGACACTACCTTAGCCTGCATTCCTGACTTTCTATATTTTAAAAAAAGTTACATAAAACATTAGAACTCTCATTAAACTAGCTAGGTAAAACTTAGAAGACCTGACAAACTTAGACATTACTCATCTGAAGGGTCAAAAGAAAAAGCAATACTAATGCATTAAATTATAATCTTAAGATTACAATTATAACTTAAAGTTCTAATCTTCATTAGATTTATGGGGCAAGTCTCAAATTTTAACAGGAGGAGAAAGATAATAAATTAGTTAAACTGCAGAAACAACTCAGATGCTCGGGAGCTAGCTGTGCAACAAAAATTTCCTCTGAAGTTCCGCCCACCTAGGTGTTACTGGTATTTTAACATTACATGAGAATTTGTAGTGCCTTGTATGTTAAGAACGTTTCCTGAATTACCTCACATCCCAGCAACATAATTAATATCTCTGTATAAACAAAAAAGATGATGGCAGTATGAATAAGTGTTTCATAGATGTGCTCAGCAGAAGGCTAATTTCTCATTTATGATTCATAACCTCATCTTAATTAGGTACTTCAACCGGTAGAGCACCTTGCTTACTTCCAGTCTGCAGAAATTATCAAACCCTTTGACTAAAAGTGACTCGGTAGTGGAAGCCAGAAATACTTATTTTCTGGTTTGGGTTGTTACGGACTAACTATTTTTTCCTCCCCTGCTTTCACTGAACCTACCTCAAAGACATTTTAGCTCTACAGCAGAAGTACAACACAGCTGTCTGTTCAAAGCGCTTTCCATGAACTCTGACTTCAGCAGCTCTAACATACCATCCCGTCTGGCAGGACCAGCCCCTGCCAGCAGCCTCTCCAATTCCATTTCTCAAATGACACAGGAACAGCAGCCAGAACAGGCAGTTCTGTTACTCTGGATTCTTTAAGCACAAACAGAACCAACTTCATGTGCAGTATTCCTCTAACCCACCCCATCTCCCAACTACTAGATTTTCCTAGAAGAATTAAAAGTTGAAAAATAGTTTCCATGCCAGTCGGTATCCAATTTCTCAATACTGAAAGCTAGCAGAAGTAAGACATGACAGAAACTACACTTTCATCGTAAACATTTCATCATTCAAGTCTGCAAGCTCAAAAGCAGAAGCAAAACCTGTCAGTGAATCCCATCATTAAAGGAAAAAAGATACCATGAAACAGCTATCTATCTGCATTATACAGGGAGCTTCATCATGTCAAGTTTGAGGGGTTTTTTCTTTTTGTGCAGGTACACAAGTTTCCTTTTGCAATCACACCAAAGGCTTTGGCAGCCTAAGTACAATTCACTCATCTACAGCTTAAAAATGCTAACTAGTAACAAACTTTTCGAGTTTTCAAAGTTACATCATGAATTTTGGATATATTATTTTTTCACCAACCCCCGCTATTCTTGCTTTCTACTGACACCGATGAACCACAGATCTACGCTCCTAGCAGATTTCTACTAAACTTACCAAAAATTTTGAACACTGAAGAACTCCCTGTGTCCTCTTTGCCTCAAAAAATGTCATGGAACATGTACCACTTTTGGAAAGCTGGAAGAAAATTTTGTCTTCTATGAAGTGTTCTGTGTAAACCGCTATAAAATTTAAACGACAGCTTAACGAGGAGTGTTAAACATCGATTCAGCTATTTCACTACCCCAGTATGTTTCAAAGCAAAGGCCCTAAAACAAGATGTCATTCTGAACATACATTTTAAACAATAGAAAGCAGATGAATACTTTTGCAGAACAGTTGCAGAAAATTCCACAGACTAAAAAAAAAAAAAAAAAGCAGGAAACATTTCAACAGAACCAACTGTTGAGATGAAGAGAAACACTCTTAGATGTACTATCAACTCCTGCAAAGTGAGAAAGAAGTGAAGAAATCAGGGTACAGAATCCCAGCAGTCTCCAACAGTCCTACAGTATCCAAGGCAGAAGAGTACTGTACAAATTCCCAGCTCAAAGAGACCTAGTTAAAAAAGGAACAAAACTCATTACAGTTTTCCAGTGTTATCTTCTGCATGAAAGGGTAGAGCTTAGCAATTCCAGAATACTGACAGCATGTGGAACAAAGACGAAGCTCTGAAAATAAAATGCAGCAAGAACAGCCAAAATCCAGGGCTTTGCATTTTATCATCTGCACTTACTAAAATAACTTTTTACATGCAAGTTGAAAATAAAATTAAGATAGTACTGCCTTTTGCCCTCAAATTCAGATGGTATCACAGAACAGAAAGCTTAGCGTATACAAGGTGTAACAAGTTTGCAGCACTGGAGTCTCATGAAATGATGCTCTTTTCCCCCAGAAGTGAGCTTCCAGCTAGGTC
>VYXH01003599.1:9995-38843 GCA_013397275.1 Burhinus bistriatus
CTTCTTCCACTTACTGTAAACTTCCTTCTTCCACTTGAGCTTTTTCAGAAGCTCCCTGCTCAACCATGCAGGTATCCTGCTTCCCTTGCCTGATTTCTTGCTCTTAGGAAGGCAATTTACACTGAAGTTTGAAAAAACCTTAAGAAAGCTAAGCAACATGGTTCCCACACATTTACTACGTATAAGACCCCACACTCCTCATATCTCTGCCAATTCAAAGTCTGCAGGAATATCTCTAGCAGGCCTTGGTCCAAGATCATATTGCTGTATGTAGGGTATACCTGGGAATGAGGTCTCTCAGCTTAGAATCATAGAATCATAGATTTGTTAAGGTTGGAAGGCACCTTTAAGATCATCAAGTCCAACCATTAACCTAACCTGACAAAACCACTTCTAAACCATATTCCCAAGTACCACGTCTACCCTTCTATAATAGTCCCTGCAAATGGAGCCAGCGAGAAAAAAAAAAAAAAAAAAAGAGCTGGAGAGTGATTTGGGTCGCCAAATTGAGTGCTTGCTTTTGTACACTTTATGCCTCTAATACAGGACTCAGTGTCCTAAGTCTAGGCAGCCAGCATTTAGCAACCTTGCCTGGGTCTATGCAGATACTCAACCGATGTCTGTTACTTCACTCTGCTCTGGAAGGGGAACCTGAAATCTACTATATGATCTATGTGTGAACACCTATGTTTTGGTGTCTCAATTGGCAGGTTGAATCCTCCCTGTAATGCCGGGTGATATGTATTATCAGCTCATGTGGTCAGCTTTCCAGTTTCAGAAAATTTGTTCCATATCAGTTACCTATGAGACATTTCTATAGAAATAGCAGTCTTTTAGACACAGATTTTGCAGCTGTCTACAGAAAAAGATATGGACACTGAGTCACTAAGCGCTGTCCATGGCCAGTGTTCAAGTAGTGTACATAAAATTAAAGACCACTCATCATCATCCAAAATTATACCATATATACTTATGGTATACTTATACTTACTTATATATTTTTATATATATATATATTTACTGTAGTATATATTTACTGTAGTGCACATGGAACAGAGTTAGTAAGAAGATAGAGCAGACTGCAGTGACCAGCCACGGGGCTTGATCAAGTAAGTGTACTTACCAGTAGTCTGCGTATGCACAACCGGTCCTTTTCCTCCCCTTTTTCTCTGCTTTCCCATCCCCACTCCATCTTCACCCTTTGCTTCTCTGCATTTCTCCTCTCCCCTCAAAAATCTGCCAAGGTGCTGTAACAAGGAATTCAGGCTACTGGGCTTCAGTAGCAACCAACACTGCCAGATCCTGCTGTTAACAGTGGTTTTGGTAATTTATATTCTCATCATCCTAGGAAACACGATTATTATTTCAGTGGTGACACTGGAGCCACAACTTCATTCACCCATGTACAAATTTCTCAAGAACCTCTCTTTCCTGGAGGTCTGTTACACCACCACAATTGTACCCAAGATGCTGGCCAATCTACTGGCAAAGAGGAAGACCATCTCTTTTTCAGGATGCATGGCACAGCTTTACTACTTTATTTCCCTGGGGGCCACCAAGTGCTACCTCTTGTCAGTGATGGCATATGACCGATTCCTTGCGGTATGTTGAACCCCTGCACTATGGTGTGGCCATGACTGCTGAGACTTACACCTGTCTGGCTGTGGGCTCCTGGGTCACTGGTATTTTTACTGGTTTTCTGCCCTGCCTGGTGGTCTCCAGATTGCATTTCTGCAGTTACAACCTCATTGATCACTTCTTCTGTGATATCTCTCCACTGTTGAAGCTCTCATGCTCAGACACCACTGTCACAGAAGCTGTCATCTTCATCCTCTCTCTCCTGGTCCTTTCCAGCTGCTTTCTGTTGACTCTTGTCTCATACCTACTTATAATTCTCAGTATCCTGAAGTATCCTCTGCTTCTGGAAAAAGAAGTACCTTCTCCACCTGCAGCTCACACCTCATGGTAGTGACTATATACAATGGTACAATGATTTCCATGTACGTCCGTCCCACTTATAACCTGTCCTCAGAGCTCAATAAGGCTGTGTCTGTGCTCTACACAGTGGTCGCATCCTTTCTGAACCCAGTAATCTACAGCTTGAGAAACAAGGCATTCAGGAAGGCCTTGGAAAAAATTGTCATCAGACACATCATCTTCACATTTTGTAAGCTGGGAACACTTCAAGACTGACTCTTGTTGATACTCAGGCTCTTTGTTGTATTCTCAGTACAGAACAGGTTATTATCATCAGCATGAGTAACAGCAACAGTTGTTGGTGCTTTTTTATAAAAGATAATTCAAGGCAGTTATTACTGTAAACCAAAATGACTCCTGGACTACACAATGTTTCACTTTCCTCTTTTTCTTCTTTTTCCTCTTCCCTTCTTTCTTTGCCCACCATTTAATTTAATTTTATTACTATTATAATTACTATCTGGATTGCCTTTTTCTTCTTGTTAGTGGACAGACACAAATATACATGAACATTCAAAGGATAATATATAATTTTAAATTTACAAAATATTTATGTGTTTCCTTCCTTTTAGATTTTTTCTCTTGGTTTGCCTGGTCAGTTTTTCTGAATTCACTGCTTCAGAATAAATGTCATTCTGTTTTTCTTATACTTCACTTGGGGCACGTGAAACCAATGTCTTGATGTAAAGTAGAAAAAGTGTATTTGCCTTATATGAGGAAAATGTATGCCAAAACCACATTTTTATTGTTATTTTACAATAATTTAACACTATGAGAAGTCATCTAAATCAGGATTCATGACAGCTAGTTGGGAAGACCAACTCAGGTGCATAAAGAGAAACCACTAGTGATATCCTTGTGACATATTAGGTGCCCCAGAGTAAAGGTTTTGGTTGGTGGAATTGGCACTGGATCTGCCAGAGATGAGGCCCTCCTTTTGGAGTGACAGTTGGAGGCCACTCAGGACACCTTAGGCCATTTACAATATATGTGTTTAGGCAGCTGATTTTCTTCCCACATATAAACTTTGGATTAGTTGAATGGCTTTCTATGTAGTGCTGATGATACTGACTAGTATTTCAGTTTAGTTCCTGTCTAAGATGCCTTAAGGTAACTGAGACATTGGGGCTGGCAGACACAGAACAGAATAAATGAGGAACCTGCACTTATCTGGAGGTGGTCATAATAGAGTCTTTGACAGATTTTCCTAAAAATATGCATACATGCAGAATGTCTTCATTCTCTGATCAAAAACTATGGAATTAATTTTTTTGCCATTCCTTTCTGCTGTGCAATCACCTATCTGCAGAGCCTGCATGATTAACTCTTCAAGTCTGACAAAATAATTTATAAAACCAGAGGAAGAGGCTGTGGCCTGTTCCACTACCTATTCCAGAGATCCTTTCTGACCTGCATCATGCTATGATTTCCCACACCATTTTCTTTTCCATAGAGCCTTAGAATCATACCACAAAACTTAAAATAAATTAGCTCATAAGACAGGCCTCTCATTATCTATTGTCAAAATATGAATTAACATCATTGGATAGCTGGGCCCAAAGAGTTGTGGTGAATGGAGTTAAATCCAGTTAGTGGCCGGTCACAAGTGGTGTTCCCCAGGGCTCAGTACTGGGGCCTGTTCTGTTTAATATCTTTATCAACGATCTGGACAAGGGGATCAAGTTCACCCTCAATAAGTTTGCAGGCAACATCAAGTTGGGCAAGAACATTGATCTGCTTCAGAGTAGGAAGGCCCTACAGAGNTTTTAGCGAGGTGAGGATCGGTCTCTTCTTCCAAGCAGCAAGTGATAGGACGAGTGGAAACAGCTTCAAGTTTTGCCAGGGTAGGTTTAGATTGAATATTACAAAAAATTTCTTCACCAAAAGGGTTGTCAGGCATTGGAACAGGCTTCCCAAGGAAGTCATTGAGTGACCATCCCTGGAGGTATTTAAAAGACAAATAGAGATGCAAGTAGACATGTCCCTAAGTAGCTTAGGGACATGGTTTAGTAGTGGTTTTGGCAGTGTTAGGTTGATGGTTGGACTTGATGATCTTAAAGGTCTCTTCCAACCTAGAGAATTCTATGATTCTATTATTCCATGATTCTATGAATGGAGTGTATCCAGTTTAATGCATACCAGAGTTAGTCATTGTAGGTTTTGTTCATAAATCGTGCAGATCTAGACAACATCGCAAAATCCAAAACATGATGCATTTTATTACAAGAAGAATTTGTATTTGATTAGAAAAACTGGATCCCTGAACTGCACTTTCTGCAGTGACAGTAAAGTGAACCTAAAATGACTTGCTCAGATAATGAGATATGATATGATGTTAGGCTGAGACTAATCTAATTCCTGTTTCTTCTCAATTACTTATCTTTACACAGCAGCAATGTCTGTTCTTTGGCAAAGTAAGCGAGAGTGTTTTGAGTCCATACAGAAGTCCATAGCTTGCCATATATCACCACATCTGTACTGCTTATCTCTTGGAGCAATCCTTGCCTCAGTACTGTCCTAAAGCCTTTCATACTTGTGCATTCGGAGATCCTATTATCAATATGTGCATGCCATGAACGATACCTACCTTTTCTCCATGATCTAAATGACAGTAATATGTTTCTCATTTTGGGTCTTAACATAGAACACCGTCCATATTTTCATTTTGAGTGATGCTTCTCAAACCCCTCAGCCCAGAAGTGCTCCATATTCTTAAGGGTGACTACAGACCCTCTATTGGTGATGAATATTCTCCTCTCCAGGTTTGATATTGTGGATGTGTGCTCTGTGAAAAGAAGCATGGCATGAAAGCACAAAGCTTTGAGTTACAATACCAGAAACCTAAACCAAAATGGGAAAGACAGGGTGTAGTCCCACCCTTGCTGATGAAAAGAGATCACAAGAATTATGATACCACTAAAATATATTTGAATCTTATTTGGGAATGGGCCAGAAGGGACCCTTGAAGAGATTTGTCATTTGTGTGCATGTTGCAGTAAAAGAAGGAAACATGCACATATTGAATCCTGTACTCAATCTTAGCAGTAAGACTGCAATCTAAAATAAATACCTGAGACAGATAAAATGAGCTGCACCTTAGATGTGCCTCTTTTTTCCCCTTGCAGTAATGGAAGCATAGAAAGTTGTCTCACATATAAGAAAATGAACTCCATCTCAGCTGAAGACCTTATTATCAGAGGGACCAAGGGAGTCCCAGCCAGCAGCTAAAGAGACTGTAGGGTCTGGGAGGTCTCTAGGGGTAGACATGTGTGTGTGCATCTATGTAAGTGAACAGGTCTCGGGGCAGCGGGGGGGAGTGTTGGATAAGAGAGACTTTAAACACACTAAAGGAAAAAAAATCTCTCCCATTTCTGTCTTCTGTCTACTCACCTACATATTTGAATATTTGTCTACCTAAAGTTTATTCACAATCCAATGAAGTAGTATTTAAGATTTCTTCTAATTTAGGAATTCTAATTCTTCTAATTTAGGAATTTAGATTTTTTTTTTCCTGTTTACTGAAATTTTAGCTACCTTTTTGAATCAGGTTAAAGGTGACAATAAAGATAAAAGATAAACACAGGATGATGGGGAATTTTGTTGATTTCTTTGGTCACATAGTAATAGTATCTCCAGATCTACATGGAAATGCAAAATTTCAGAGAAAATCATGGGTGAATGGGTGCTCATGCACCAAGTTTCTTCTTCTAGCTATGATTCCCATGATGCAAACTTTTTTTTCTGATACACAGGATATCCATCTTTGCAGCATGCTTAATAGGAGATGAAGACTACTGAACAACATCAGCCGCTTGTCCTGAATGTCCACCACAAACGTCATCTCAATTATATTTTTGTAAAACCGTGGTAAACCCATGGATGACTGCCACATCACAGTTGCAAAGATACGGAAAGGGGATAAATCATTAATAGCTTCTTTCTTTGGCACACTAGGCAAAATACACACAATTACAGAAAGACAAGCTCAGGCAAAAAATCTTTTGATAAAAGTAAAGAAAAGATGTACAGAAAAAAAGGGAAGCTATGTCACCTCTTTGTGGGTATGGTAGTTATTTTAGATGGGATGCATCTGTTCCTATTTAGACATCCAGACTATGGAGACCATATTTCTATATGAACTATATAAGGACATTAAGATACAGGTACATTAAGTAGCTATCTATCTCAGTTGTTATTTGCATCATAGGCACCAAAGATCAGTAGAATAAAGAGATAAGAGATAGCAGTAAAAGAATCCACAACATGAAGTTTGTCTCCTATGATTTTGGGAAGGAGGGATGCTTGTAATACTAACTATCACTGCTTTTAATTGATGTCTTCATTTGAACCAAAATATCCAACATATGATGATTTACTTCACTTGGTCTATCATTACTTAGTAGACAGTTTGTGTTTCCAGTATTGCAGAGGCCAAAAGTACACAGCAGTCTTCAAAACAGCATGGCTAATGAAAGGAATTATAAGGTGCAACACTGGGAATATAAGAAACTAGCTAATAGCCTTTTTTTTTTTTTTCCTTGGAATAAGCTTATTAGCTCCTGGCTTAAAATATTCAGAGTTTCATACACAGGAGATAATCATCGCAGAAGCAGCCAGGAAATATTTAAGCTTCAAAAGTAAGGCTAAGCATTTAGAGTTAGGAATACAAAAAGAGATGAGCTGCAAAGGAAGAAGTGTATAACAGACTCTTCCCAGTATATCACCAGGATGAACACAGAGGAGCATCTCTTTTCCTGGGGTAAACTATATTGAATAGTTTTACACACAATGTTTGACTTAAAGATTCAGACATTGAGAGTGAGGATGAAAAAGATAAGAGATGTAGATCGGAGATGAGAGAGAAATTCAATAAAGCTTTATGCTGTGTTTTTGGAAACACTGACATATTTTCTGTCTATCAGTTCTATTAATATGAGGGATAGTCAAGAGGAACGAACTGTATTGTTTTTGCTTGTATACCATGAATCATTCTCCCTAGTTATCGGTGTGTCTGTCAAAGTATCTGTCTATCTATCCACACAAGTTTTAACTTGTTCCTCATTTTCATGTTAGAGTTAGGCCAGTTCACTGTTATTTTGCTCTCTTCTAGGGATTTGAAAGTATGCATGCATGAATATTATTTTATTATTATTATTAATTTTTCATTACAGTATTTTCTGCTAACAAACTCATTCGATATATTTTAATACCTTTTTCCAGGAAGAGAATACAAGAATTGCAAACAGGTAAATGACACATTAAGAAAAGAAGCAACTTTTTTTGTTTCGTGAGTACACAAATCCCAAACTGAGTAATTCAGTGACTGTATGGGGTTTTTTTGAAGTACCATGAGTTAGTGTTCATGTTCATAACCTAAGCTCTTTCTATAGCCAGAGGAAACAACTTGCCCATTCCAGGAGTGACTACGTGTCTAAGACAGGCAGAATGAATTTGCAATTACAGGTGCTAGTCTCCACTAATATTATCTGCTGTCTGCTACAACTAAACTCTAGGATCATTTTAAAATTCATAGGAAAAAAATAGAAACTTTCATAGTACTATGATTTTTGTTAAATTCCTATATAAATGTGAGTATAATATAAATGTAATAATAACACTATTAAATTCACTATAAGACTAGTGAATACTATTAAAAAATTTCTCCCAATGGGTTTAAAATGGCAGTGTGCAATGACTTGTGTCATCAATGTTGTAGAAGATAGAAGGGTAAAAGACACTCCACCTTTAATATTAAATTGCACAATCAACTGCACTCTAATGACTTAAGTCTCTCAGCCTATCTTCCTATCTAATTTTTCATTTTACCTTTCAAAACTAGAATGGTTGAGCATTCTGACATGGCCGATCACACAGATTGCTGCAGACACAGTGCTGCCTTAAGCAGCACCTACATACTGGACCCACATAACACACAAGCACACGTTCCCCTCCTCCTCTGGGGCTGGCAGAGACTAGTGCAGGTGTGCTCACACACACATGCACATTCGCAGGTCCCCTGAGCACCAGCATGGCCTATCTGCCACCCAGTACCCCTGCTCTAGCCTTCTGACCTGCCCTACGGGTCCCCTACTCACCGACTGGTCCAGCTTGATGCTTGCTGCAAACATGCAACACACACACTGATCCCAGAGGCGCTCCACACTCACAGGTCCTCCTGGGTACCAGCATGGACCCTCTGCCCGCCTGATACCTCTGCAAAGACTCAGGTCCTTCTACAGCTTGAAGTTTGCTGATGAATAAATATGCACGCCTGGTTTGGGGAAGATAACAGACACTCACCCCCGCAGCAGTTAACGCCAGGCACACGGGCTCTGACCCGTGGTCCTGCTCCAGCCACTAGCCTGGAGTCCCTCACCTGCCTCCCTCACCCCAGTCACACCAAGCAGCTCTGCTGAGAGGGACCTGGGAGTCCTGGTGGACAACAAGTTCACCATGAGCCGGCAACATGCCCTTGTGGCCAAGAAGGCCAATGGTATCTTGGGGTGTATTAAAAAGACTGTGGTCAGCTGTTCGAGGGAGGTCACCCTCCCCCTCTACTCTGCCCTGGAGTACTGTGTCCTGTTCTGGGCTCCCAAGTTCAAGAAAGACAGGGAGAGAGTCCAGCAGAGGGCTACAAAGGTGGTCAATGGAATGGAGCATCTCTCTTATGAGGAAAGTCTGAGAGACTTGGGTCTGTTTAGCCTGGGGAAGAGAAGACTGAGAGGGGATCTCATCAACACTTATCATTATCTAAAGAGCGGGTGTCAAGAGGATGGGGCCAGACTCTTTTCAGTGGTGCCCAGCAACAGGACAAGGGGCAATGGGCACAAACTGGAACACAGGAAATCCCATCTGAACATGAGGAAAAACTTCTTTACTTTGAGGGTGGCAGAGCACTGGAACAGGCTGCCCAGAGAGGTTGTGGAGTCTCCTTCTCTGGAGATATTCAAAACCTGCTTGGCTGCGTTCCCGTTCAGTCCTGCTCTAGGTGACCCTGCTTTGGCAGGGGGGTTGGACTAGATGATCTCCGAAGATCCCTTCGAACCCCCACCATTCTGTGCTTCTGTGTAACCTGGTGCTGGCACTGTGGGGCCTGCGTGGTCATTCCCATGACTACAAACATGTTCTAGCAATGGGTGCTTCTCTGCTAAAGAAAGCCTGGCCTCTTCTGGCCTCCCTATTACAGCATCTCTGCAGTAACAAGTTTTCATCGTAGTGCCTGAGGGCTAAGCTTTTCTCACAACGCTGCTGGCAAGAACATGCTTCAAAGCATTGCACCTTAAAGGACCTGCTGCGTTCCTTGGGTTCTCCATGAAATCAGGGTGGCAAGCACAGAGTCCTAGCACTCCCTGGGAATGGAGAATGGAGACTGATTCATACCACCTTCAATTGAATACCTTAGGCTGGATCTAGCAGCATATCCGTTTGTATCTCATGCCATTGGAAACGTCTCATGATTCCTCAGAGCACATTTCATGGTCACAGACACCTAAAAATGAGGGATAATAGGCAGTGGTTCTATCTGGCTAGGTCATCTTCCCTCCCTGACCAACACGGCGAGTGTGGAGTCACCCCATGGCCCGAGAGAACTGCAGCTCTAGACCTAGACAGGGGGCAAGAATTGGACTGCAACCCCATTCACTCTGCTGAGCACATTGCCAACTCTGGGTCCTGCACAGAAGAGGGGATCCAGGAACATGGCTTCATTTTTACCTGGGAAAAGACTCTCTGGGGAGCAGGAGTGTCACTAAAGAAGAGCAAGGAAGTGCCAGTGTGTGTGAGAGGAATAAATTATTTTTTAGTGCCCAGAGGTGTAGTCCACCCCGTCAGGGTAGGGGCTTCATGTTACAACATATTTCTTGTTTGTAAACTGGACTTGCCAGACAATAACAGGACAGTCTGTGAACACAGGGGGTATGATGTTTTACAAAATGGCAGACTCCAGGGGCAAAAAGAGGTAGAATCATAGAATCATAGAATTACCTAGGTTGGAAGAGACCTTTAAAATCATTGAGTCCAACCATAAATCTAACGCTGCCAAAACCATTACTAAACCATGTCTCGGAGCACCATGTCTACCCGCGTTTTAAGTACATCCAGGGATCAGGATTCCACCACTTCCCTGGGCAGCCTGTTCCAATGACCCTTTAGGTGAAGAAATTTTTCCTAATGTCCAATCTAAACCTCCCATGGCAAAACTTGTGGCCATTTCCTCTCGTCCTGTCACTCATTACTTGGCAGAAGAGGTTGACCCCCACATCTCTAGAACCTCCTCTCGGGTAGTTGTAGAGAGCGATAAGGTCTCCCTTCAGTCTCCTTTTCTCCAGACTAAACAGCTCCAGTTCCCTCAGCCACTCCTCAGAACACTTGAGCTCCAGACCCCTCACCAGCTTCGTTGCCCTTCTCTGGACACACTCCAGCACCTCAATGTCTTTCTTGTTGTGAGGGGCCCAAAACTTAACACAGTATTCAAGGTGTGGCCTCACCAATGTTTATCCACCAGGTAAATAAACAGATCATGTGGCTGGGAACAAGGGCAACACTTCAGGAAAAAGTGTGAAACATGACTGCCAGTAGGGGTGGGAAATCTGCCAGAAGTTGGGGATGTGGTACCAGTCACCTCTTCTCTTGGATAAAAGTTGTTCCTGTGTTACTGGTTACATTGTGGCAGCTCTGTGCCAACACAGACTGGTTGATCAGGATGAAGAAATAGAGGAGATTTTCTTCAAGACACTGCAGGATCAGTGGTGTCCTGGCCATCTCTAGCCGTTTGTGTGAGATAGTGACTGTGTACCTCTAATGGTGAGACCACAGTGGGGCTGCTACTGGGGGTACTAGCGGATCCCCGCCAGCTCACAGTCTGTGGGTGCTTTTGTGTCTCCAAGAACAAGAATCACCATGGGGTAGCCTAGAGTGGAGCAGGGGAGTCTCCGCCAGCTGTGTGTGTAGATGCCTGTGTGTCTCTAAGGGTGAGAGCAATTGGGGTGCACTGCTGGGGGACCGGATGGGTCCCAGGGAGCCCTGGCTGTTTCTGTGTGGAAGTGCCTGTGTTTCTCTACAAGTGAAACTATAAGGAATTTTATTATTTGGGACAAGGGGACTCTCCATCAACTCTGGGTTTCCTCATGAGCCTTTCTGTGGGTCTCAGAGGCCACCAACTTCCCATCCCAGAGACGTCCAACAACCTTTCTGTTTGCTCCAGGACCCTCTGATGGCCTTCCATGAAGCTGTAGACCTCCAAGAGCCTGTCTATGTGCCCCAGAGGCATTTCTGCTCAACCAAGGGGCCCCTGAGAGCCATGGGTGAGCACCCCCTGGGTTTTGGGCCCCTAGGGTTTCATACTTCCTAGGTCTAGGAGCTCCTAGTATTTGGGGGCCCAAGTGCCAGCACCTCCAAGGGTTATGGGTACCTAGAACTACAGGCCCTTAAGGTTAGCACCTCTTAGGTTTATAGGCCTGTAGGATTATGGACTTTTAGGGTCTCACAGAGTCCCATAGGCACATAAGGTTACTAGCCCCTGGGGTTTTGGGCCAGCATGTAAAGTTGTGGGCCCTTGGGTTAGCTCCCACTACTTTTACTGCTCCGAAGGCTTATGAGCCTCCAGGTTAATGGTCCCTAGGATTATGGGCCCCATAGTTTTATGGCCCCAAGTGTTAGCACCCAATAGGGTTATGGGCCTGTCAGTTTATGGGTTACTAGATTTAGCATCCTATTTGTTTAGCAGCCCCTAGGGTTGTGGCCCCTAGTGTTATGGGCTCCAACAGTTAGCAACCCTTCAAGCTTAGCACCCTCTGAAGTTCTGGGTCCAAACAGTTACGGGCATGAATGGTTAGCCATCACTGTAGTTACGGGCCCCAAGAAGTAGGCCCCCAAGGTTTTTGGGTCCCTATGTTTATCGACCCCCATGGTTATGGTCTCTTTTGTTTATGGCCTCCTAGCATTTTGGTCTCTAGAGTTAAGTCTAATGGCCAATATGTCCCTGGCGTTATGGGGCCCTAGTATTATGGATCTGTAGTGTAAGCCAATCCTAATGTTTGCAACCCCTAGGTTGTTGCCCCCCAGGGTTTGCTCCTATAGGGTTATGGGCACCTAAGGAGAGTGACCAATATGTTATGGGTCCCCTACAGCTAGCGAGCCCTGGAGTCACAGTTCTTCTTGGCTTATGGGCCCCTAAGGTTAGCAACCCCTTGGATTGTGGTCCCTTAGGCTTATACGCCCCTAAGCATTATGAATCCTTAGGTTTAGTGCCTCAAAGGTTATAGGTTCCAAGGGTGGTAGCAATTTGGCTTAGCAATGCCTCAGGTTATGAGCCTCTAGGGTCATGGGTCCCAGTGTTATGAGCCACTAGGTTTAGCACACCCCAGCATTAGTGCTAGGGGTTATCGGTCCTTAGGGTTATGGACAACTAGGCTTAACAGTGCCTTAAGTTATGACTGCCTTAGGTTATAGGTGCCTAGGATTAAGAACCACTACAGATTTGGGCTCCTATAGTTATGAACCACAGTGGCTATGGGTGTCTACATTTAGGGGCCCCTAGTGTTAAGCGCCCCTGGGGTTAGTGACCAGTAGGGTTATGTGCCCCAATGGATAACACCCCTTAGGATTACTGTCCCCTAGGGTTATGGGCCCCTAGGGAAGGTGGCCAATAGCCTTGAGGGTTAGTGACACCTATGGTTAGTGCTCCCCAGAGTTATGGGCCAAAATCTTAACAAGCCCAGGACTAGTGCCCTCTAGGGTTATGAGCACCTAGGCTTAGCTGTCCCTTGGGTTATGGGAAGTTATGTGTACTTGCTCCTAGGATAATGGACCCCTAGCATTATAGACCCTTAGGGTGTTTTGGCATCTAGGTTTAGCACCTCCTAGGTCTAGCAGTCCCTAGGGTTTTGGGCCCTTAGAGTTTGCAACCCTTGGAGTGAGCAGTCTCTAGGGTTAGGGTTCCTAAGGGTTATTGTCCCTAGGGTTATGGGCCCCTATGCTTAGCCACCCCTAGTGTGTTGGGCCCCTACAGTTACTGAACCCCTAGGGTTTTGGCAGTCACTAGGGTTATGGGCTCCTCAGGTAAATGGCTGGTATGATTAGCACTCTCAACAGTTATGGGTCCCTAGGATTATCGATCATATGATGATGGCCACCTAGGGCCAGTGTCCCCTTGGGTCATGATCCTTTGGGTTATGGGTACCTAGTGTTAGCAACCCACAGGCTTATGGGCCCCTGGGATTAGTGACCTCTAGGGTTATGGGCCCCTAGGTAAAGTTACCGCTAGCAAAAGCATCTTCCTAGGTTATGAGTCCCTAGTATTACGGTTTCCCAAATTTAACGCCCCCAAGGGTTATGGGCACTTAGGTCTATGGACCCCTATGGGAAGCGCCCCTTAGGATTTACACCTTCTAGGCTTATGGACCTAGGTTAGTGATCCCTAGGGTTATTGGCCTGTAGGGTTAGATGCCACTATGGTTATAGTCACCTTGGGCTAGCCTCCAGCCTATGGTAAGTGCCCCTGCTGTTATGGGCCCCTAGGGTTATGGTCCCCATAAAGTTATTGATCACAAGGGGTAGCAAGCCTTAGAGTTCTGGCCCTCTGTGGTTATGTATCCCTAGGGTTCTTGACCCTGAGGTTTAGTGCCCCTAGTGTTAGCAGCCCCCAGGACTATGGGCCCTTAGGGCTGTGGCTCCCTCTGGTTAGCAGCCCCTGGGTTATAGAGCTGCAAGGGTTATGCATCCCTATGGTCATTGGCTGCTAGGGTTAACAACCCCTAGGATTAGTGACTCCTGGAGTTATTAGCCATTAGACTTAGCACCCCTAAGGGTTAGCCCCTGCTAAGGCTGTTGTTCCCTTGGGTTTGTGACAGCTACGTGCAATTCTAGGGTTCATGGCCACCAGGTTTATGGGCCCCTATTATTTTTGGCTTCTCAGGTCATCATCCCATAGGGTTAGTACCCCATAGTTGTATAAGGGGGTTATAAAAGGGGCCATAAGGGCCCATAAGATTATGTGCACTAAGGGATATCAACGAATAGTTTATCAATCCATAGGATTACAGGCAGCATCACATATGAGACCCTAGGGTTAGTGACCCCTAGGATTATGGGTCCTCAGAGTTATGGGCTAGGGTTTATCAGCTCCTGGGGTTATGAATCCCAAGGGTTAGTGCCTCCTAAGGTCAGGAGGCCCTAGAGTTTGCACCCCTAGTGCTACAGACCCCTATGTTTTTACCCCCTAGGTTTTCAGCCCCCAGTGTTACAGGTCCGTATGATAATGGGCCCCTAGGCTTAGCAACCCTTAGTGTTATGGGCCCCTACAACTATCGACCCCTAGGTTTATGAGCCTTGGAGGTAACCACCCCCTAGTGTCAGTTTCTGCTAAGGTTAAGTGGCCCAAGGGTTAAAGATTGTCGTGGTTTGGGCCAGATTGGCCCAATCCAGTGGAACGACAGATGCTCTCTCTCTCTCTTGCTCCACTCCCGAACGGAGGCAAGAGAGCGAGAGGAAAAGAGAGACTTAAGAGTTTAGAGAGAGCTAAACTACTTTAATGAAATATTAATAATAAGATAACAAAAAGAAAATAATGAAATAGATACAAAACCGTATCAAGCTCCCAGGATGACAATCACGTCACCAGCAGGCACCGGGGAAGTCCCAGACTGGACTCAGTGACGGACGGGAACTGGATTCCGGATCAGGATGAAAGGCAGATGCACAGACAAGGAAAGAAAGAGAGAAAGAGAGAGAGCGACCCTTTGATCCCTCAGCTTTTATACTGAGCATGAGGCAGATGGGATGGAATACCCTGTTGGTCAGTTTTGGGTCACCTGTCCTGTCCACTCCTCCCCGCAGGTGTGACCCCTCTACGCTTTTCCGTTTCCGACCCTCCAACGGGGCAAGTAACAAAGTTGGCTGGCCTTGGTTGTTATAGCAACAAGTATAAGCAAGAGCCTCTCTGCATACCGTTCCTTCGCATCAACTGTAAACATGGGTCTTATCACTCTGAGAGTGAACAGTTTCTGCACAACATGCCGTTAATTTCAGCAGTTAGAAGAGGCCTAACTATAAAGTAAAGCCACTGAACAAAATTGGTCCTGTTTTACCTCAAACCAGGACAAAGATCTATAGGTTTATGGGGCCAACAGCTTAGCACCTGCTAAAACTAGCACCCCTGATGGTCATGGATGCCTAAGTTTAGTGATCCCTAGAGTTGCGGCCACCTAGGTGTATGGGTCCCCTAGGGCTGTTGGCCCGTAGGGTTTGCTAACCAGAGGGACCCAAAACCTAGGGGGCCATAACCCTAAGGTTGACATTAATAACTAGGGGCCCATAACACCTGGGGTTACTTACCTTAGGGGGAGGCTAACCCAAGGGGACCATAACCATAGAAGCATATAATCATATGGGCCAATAACCCTAAGGGTCACTAAGCCAATATGGTGCTAACCCTAGGGGATGCTAACCATGAGGGTCGATAGGCCTAGGAGGCCATAACCCTTTGTGACATTAACTATAGGGGCCCATAACCCTAGAGGTCACTAAAACCAGGGGTCCATAAGCATGCAAGGAGAGGAAGCTGTTGCATGGCAGAGAAGTGACATGGACAGAAGTTGCTGAGCCACAGCATTGCAGTGGCTGCTTTTCCACACAGGGACACTAGTAAGGCTGACATGAGGGTGGTCAGTGTCCTGCAGTGCCATCCTGGTGGGAGGTGGAGGCCAAGCTGCTCAGGACCACAAAAGCTTTGGGGCTGCCATTTCTTCCTCTGGACATGAGCATGCTGAAGAGTAGCCTCTCCTTGCTTTGATAGGCCCGCTGTCTTGCTTTCTTTGACAAACAGGCTTCCCTGGGTCCCATACTGCCTGTATTCTCAATGGTGATTTTCTTCAGTCCTCCAGGCTGAGATGGTCTTCCTCCACCGTGGCAAAGCTCTCTTCCTCCTTCTGAAGGAATAGCTTGCCAAAGAGCTGTCTTTCACCAACCCCCATCTTGGCATCCTGG
Source organism: Burhinus bistriatus (assembly GCA_013397275.1). Lineage (NCBI taxonomy): Eukaryota > Metazoa > Chordata > Aves > Charadriiformes > Burhinidae > Burhinus > Burhinus bistriatus. Next base: position 25,956 of record VYXH01003599.1, read on the forward strand.
GGCACTTCCCAGAGAAGGTTGCCCTTTTCCTTGCTCAGATGGACCTTAGCCTGACAGTTGGGAACAGGAGGATGACCCTTTCACACTGCCCTGGGACACTGGGGTTGCATTGCTGTGGAGCAACACCATGACATGCAGGCCTGGGGCCACACCATAGCCCTCCCTGCCACCTCTCTGCCCAGCATCAGTTTAAGGAGGAAGGCCTTTGGGGTGCTGGCCCGGATGCAGTCCCTGTGTCCAGGGGACTGGAGGGACTGTCCCTGCTCTTGGTAGCCATGTATGGGGCAGAGCTGGGAAAGCCTGCAGTTGGTTCCCTGCCCAGTGACCATGTGTTTATTCCAGGGTCCCTCCATCACCGCAGAATGGACAAGAGTCAGATCACAGCCTGGTGTTGGGAAGTGGATTCTCCTGCTGCACTACATGCAATCAGGTGGCAGAGCAGAGCTGGGGCAGTGCCAGGAGGTGGGTGCTGGTGACCATTGGGAGAGGTGGGGGCTGGAGTGGGGGGAAATCTGGTTTTGGGAACCAGACCATGGCCCCCAGCATGTGTGTGGGATTATTTGTCTCCACTCTCCCCACATCCCACCTGACAGCATCAATTCCAGGGTCCTGGCCTGCCTTGTCAGGCATAGGACAGCCTCAGGCCCAAGAAATAACGGATATCTCTTCTAAAGACAAGTTCATAGTAAGAACCAATCCTAGAAAGTGGCAGGTTGGCTACAGTGGCTCTCAGCAGCAATACCATCACCTGAGATTGCCACTGCCATGTCTTGAGACATGTGGCTTGAATCTCATGTACCTAGGATTTTCCAAAAGGTATCTATCTAAAGCACAGCTCTTCCACAGATTGATAAGCACATGGTTACTGACTGACAAGCTTGGATCCAGTTTGCTGAAGAACATAAGCCCCTGTAGTAAGGGGATGAGCAGAAGTGTGCAGCTGCCTGTGTGGATTAGAATGCAAGGTCACTGTACCCATGGCACTCTGACAGCTGCACAGGTGACCACAGCTCCAGAAGGTGTTGTCTCAGTACACTTGGAGATATATGGATAAGGAGGTTCACCTGGCTGATGGAGAAAGCATTTGTGAATCCCACCACTATGCTGGGTTTTTTGTTTGATAGTGTCAGTCACAGTAAGGAGCAGTGAGTGAGGCTTTATTAAATGTAAGGGCATGCACACTTGGTGGAGCTTGATTCTTTAGGGATATTCCAGTTTCCGCAGTCTCTTGAGCAGTTTCGGGAATTGTAGGTCTAGGCATAGTTTATTGCAGTCAGCCTAGCAGCTAGCACCCCTCCCAGCTCTGCAGGAGTATTCTGAGGTCTTGGCTGTACACTCAAGACTCTTGTCCTCTTATGTCCATTTTGTCGTGTGCAGCAGCTCTTTGCAAAACACACTAACAATTGGATGAGGCACGTTCATATGTACCACAAGACGCACAACGTACAAAAACAAGGCCAAGAAAGGCTTTTGATCTGGACATAAATGCACTGAGCACTGTCAGGAGGACTTTTCACAGTTCATAGTTAGTTGTGATTCTGAAGATATGTATGAGTCACTCCAACAGAAGGAAATCATCATGTCTCCTCCCCCTGAAAGGGCAGTTCCAGATTGTTTGGAGGTTTGAGCTGCAGCAAAACCATATCAGCCCAGGTATGAATGTATTTGAAGCCAGCTTCAGGATCAAACAGACGTGCCTCACAGCCTTCTTGGTCTAAAAGGTATGTGAACTTTAGCTTTCTTGGGTTTAGATTCCATACTTTTTTTTTTTAATTGAAATTGTTATAACCTTGTGGTTTTGGAGTGGGAAACTGAACCATGGATTCTCATTTTCTAGACTGTGTTATATAATTAGTGCACTGCTTGTATTGGGTTTCAGCGACTATCGCTTTTGAGAGCTGACAATATACTTACCCAGACCAAGGACCTTAAAAAGAATGTTACTCTCCTCTGAAAAGAGCTGTTACGCAGAAAAAAAGAAACCCAACCAACAACCAAAACCCAACCCTGAACAAGACAAGCCCAATTAAACCCTCAAACAAAATGAACCGAGGTAACTGGAAGTGCACTTGTTCATTGATAGCAATAAAACCAATGTTTTGATTACCTTAATTTTGCCTGGGGCTGGATTAGTCAGGTTCCAGCTTTGGGAGATAACGTCCGTAGTTGAGCAATACTGGCAGAAGCTTTTGTTTTCCCTGTGAACAGGTCACTGATGATAACATCACAGTCCTGATAGATCTAAAGTTTTCATCTTCATAGAATCATACAGTCAAAGATTCATAGAATCATAGAATGGTTTGGGTTGGAAGGGATCGTCAAAGATCATGTCATTACACCCCTCCACAAAGCCCCATCCAACCTGACCTTGAATGCTTCCAATGATGGGGCATCCACAACTTCTCTGAGCAACCTCTTCTAGTGTCTCATCACCTGCATCTTAAACCATTTCTTCCTTATGTCCAGTCTAAATCAACCGTCTTTCAGTTTAAAGCCATTGCCCCTTGTCTTGTCACTACAGGCCCTGGTAAAAGACCTTTCTCCATCTTTCTTACAAGCATCCTTTAAGCATTAAAATGCCACAATAAGATGTCCCCAGTGCCTTCTCTTCTCCAGTCTGAATAACCTTAACTCTCTCAGCCCTTCTTCACAGGAGAGGTGTTCCAACCCTCTGACCATTTTTGTGTCCCTCCTCTGGACCGCCTCTATCAGGTCCGTGTCTTTCTTGTGCTGGGGACCCCAAAACTGGATGCAATACTCTAGGTGGAGTCTCACAAGAGTGGAGTGAATGATCTTCCTTGACCTGTTGCCCATGCTTCTTTTTATGCAGCCCAGCATACAATTGGCTTTCTCGGCTGTAAGTGGACATTGCCGTCTCATGTCCAATTTTTCACCCACCAGTATCCCCAAGTCCTTTTGCGCTGGTCGGCTCTCAATCCCTTCATCCTCCAGTCTGTATTGATACTGGGGATTGCCCCAACCCAGGTGCAGGACCTTGGGTTGGTCTTGTTGAACTTGTTCACATTGGCCCATTTCTCAAGCCTGTCAAGCCATCACTTCTCTGGATGGCATCCCGTCCCTCAGGCGAGTCAACTGTGCCACTCAGCTTGGTGTCATCTGCAAACTTGCTGAGAGTGCACTCAATCATGCTATGTCAATGATTGGTATTAAATAGTATTTGGTCCCAGTACGGACCCTTGAGGGACACCACTCATCAGAGGTTTCCACTTGGACAATGAGCCATTGACTGGAAGTCTTTGGACTGCAGCCATCCAGCCAGTTCTTTATCTGTCAAACAGTCCATCCATCAAACCCATATCTCTCCAACTTAGTGGTCAAAATGTTGTGGGGCTTCAAAGTTTCTACTGGAAAGATTTGGATTAGGCTAGCTCAGCATCCTGTGAACAGAGATAAAAAATAGCAAACTCAGAGGCAAAACTTCAAAAGGAATGTCAACAAAGCTCTGCTTCCTCCTTCCCTTCTCTGCTGCACCTTGCAATCATGCTGCTCTGTGCAGAGAGCCAGAATAATTATTCCTCAACCAAGGATGGGAAGGTGGTAAATGATGAGGGGTGTTTTGGAAAATTCTGCAAAACTGTTTCTCTTACCAACAGGAGATAAAGGTGTGCCTCTGAAGAAACATGCCAATCCGATGCCATGTCTGTTTTGATATAGAATTGACATGATCGGGGTGGCTGCCTGCAAACTGGTAAAACCACAGCATCCCAGAACAAAGGCTCATAGTTGAGATGAGCAGAATGCACTGCAGTTCTGTGCTTATGATGACCTGGGCTGGTCATGGCCCCTGCTGTGCAGGGGAGTAAAGCAAATTAGGAGAAAAACCTGCCTGCCCTTTTCTTTCCAACAGAGATGATAAGGGACTTGTGTTCAGGCATTTTAAGATAACTGCTAGAGAGATGAGATGGAGAAGGTGTCAGGGAGCTGAGCCAAGGCTGTGGAAGAATACCAGTGGAATCATTGCCCTGGAATAGCTGAGAACAGCTTTACAGCAGAAGGAATACTACAGATTGGTATTGGCCCATGATGCCTTCCAACAGGGTCCAGTGGGACCCACTGATAACCCCATGTCATACTTCACCATCACCCAAGAGAAATGAGTTCCCTACTATCCCTTGTGTCGAATGTTGTTTTGCAGAGAGTTAAGGCAAACTTTCAACGAGGGCCAGTGCCAGAGAAGCCCTGGGTTGGGTGTTTACACTGACTAGCTCAGGTATGCAGTTTCTTTATTTCTTCTGCTCTCTCAGGCATTCTCCAAAATGACAAACTGCATCAGCAGGGAGGAGTACGTGAAGCCAGGACTGCTGAAAATGCACAAGCTATGGGTCATGTTGCTGGCTGTAGCTGCAGTCTCACTTGTCTCCGTGTGCTTTCTGGTGTTGAATGACAGGTGAGTGAGGAACACAATGGAGGAACTGTGTCCCCTCAGTCCTGGAAAGAAAGTGGGAATATGGAGGATGGCTCCAGGGTGCCTCCAGGGGAGGAATCAATAGGGTAGGAGTGGAGATAGTGTAGGGAATGGATGCATTGAGGCTAGTTTCAGGTGGATAGCTCAGGGTGGGAGTGGTTGCAGGCTGGGCCATGAGATGGCCAAGGGGAGACACCGGGGTATGGGATTGCTGGGGTGGAGTGATGGAGGAAAGCTGTGTGAGGACAAGGTATTCTGGCTCAGCTTAACCCTTTGGGTTTTTTCACAGACCTGACATCAAGATTCCAGAAGCAGAAGCATGTCAAGGACTGTTGAGCAACATAACACAACCTCAGAAGTGAGAGTCTTGACCACAAGTGCTCAGTAGTGGAAGACAGGCAACTGGCTACACTGGGTCACCTGGTGGCCTCTGTGAAGGTCCAGGGGGTAGGAAGGGATGCAACAGAGAGTTATTTGTTTGCAATAAGTCTTTGTGAGAGGATTCAAGTTGCTTAAGAGCTCTTTCTGCCCTAGGGTGAATGAAGTCTGGAGCCTGAGACATGTGAAGTTAATGAAGAGCTGCCGCTGGAAGTTCAATGCTACTGCCTTGGCCCAGTACAGGTGATGTCCACAAGTCACAGGGAAAAACTACTCAGTTCACCTACTTCCAATAAAATTGCAACCAAAGTGGTTTATTAATTTATCAATGACACGTGCTTAACCCACAATGGGTGAACTAGACATTCAGGATCAAATATCAATAAAAAAGCAGATAAAACAAAATTTAAGACACAAAATGCTAATATACAACTACAAATTTCTAAACACCCTTCTACAAGTAAGCCCAAGAAGTTCTAATCACACACAGCCACACACACTGACACCATTACATGCACATGCTCCCCCTCACAGGATAGGCATGCGCTTTAGATTTGTGGGAACCCCTTTTGCTCTCTACAAATTGCTGAGCCACAAGCCTGTGAAGTACCCCATGAATTCACATATGCACACCCTCAATGCCATGGGTCCCTGCTTGCTACACCCAATATTGACAGCTCACTGGCTGGATGCAGACTCTGCACTGTATCTGAAAGGGAAGCTGCTCTGCCTGGCCTTGGCAGAGGTTGTGATGCTGGTGGGGCAACTTCTGGCAGGGTCAGATCAAGTTTTGACTGCTGCTCTTTCTACTCCATAGTTATTCACCACTCAAGAAAAATGTTCACATTCCTTTCATACTTTGTTTCAAGTGAGTCCTTCTTTATTCCAAGAGATGCTTTGTTGTCTTCCTCTTTCACATGATGAGTTTTGGGTGAATGCCTTCCAGGGTTTGTTTATTGGATTGATCCTCACACACTGTCTGCACTCACAATCATACCTGAAGAGATGTTGCTCTCCAGGTCATATTGTATGGGTGGGACATGCAGGCACACCCACACCCATCATCCTCGCATAATATCTCTTCACATTGCCCAGCAACATCCCATATGCTGGCCTTTGATCTCACACATTGGTGAGCTTATGAGGGGAGGGGTGAAGGCACGCATGGGTCAGGGGTAAAGTTGAGGCTGAAGCAAGCAGCAAGGGCTTTGGAGTAGTGGCTTGGCTAAAGAGTGGAGAACAGATAGATAATGTCTGGAAATGTGTGCGCATGAGGAAGAAGAAAATGAAAAATGTGTGGAGATGGATGAACAGAGTGCATGACAAAGGTTCTTCTACCTTAACACAATGCTTTCTTTGTGTTCCCTGTGCTTTCCCAATCTCACTTTCCCTTTACAGGGAAATACTGGCTCACCTAATCCTTTACTTCTGCTTCTACTGTAGCACCTTGCCTAACTTTCTCTTCTCATTCTTATCTCTCTCTCCTTTGTTATGCTGTTACAGTCCCCCTTCATCCCATTCCCAGACCTCTGCTCACTGTCTTCCACTCTCTCCCCCTTACAGGGCAGAGCTAGGGCGCTGCTGCAATGCCTCAGCCTGGCTGGCTGCAACACAAGACAACACGCCATTGGGATCTGAGATTGTCTATGATGGGTATCGCTCAAAGAGCTTGAAAGTCAGCAGTGGCTTGCAGGAGATCCTGCCAGAGGTCAGAGTGCTCTTTGATGGGGAATATGGCTCACTATCTGCATGCTTTTCTCTCATACACCCTAGAATGTGTCCGGTTGGAGGATTTGTAGTAGGTCTTTACTATAATTCTTGACGGGTGAGTGAATTTCTGCATGTTGTTCTTTACAGAAATCCCCCTTTCGGGACCCTCTCTATGAAACCTGTGCTGTAGTGGGAAATGGAGGAATCCTCAGGAACAGTAGCTGTGGCTCTAAAATTGATAAGCACCAGTTTGTAATCAGGTAATTGTGCCAGCCTGCCCAGGAGAGATGTAGGAGACCATCAGGAGGGGGGGGCTTTCATGGGAACAGGGTGGACGCAAAGAAAACGGAGACAGAGGAAATGTTCAAGTGGGGTTGAAGGTGAGGGGCTGGGGAAATGGTGGGGTATACCTGAACTAGGTAGTGTCACAGAGGGATGAGTAAGTTCTCAGGATATCATGGAGCATTATTTCTCACAGATGTCCTTTGTTTATCACCTCAATCAGATTTAACCTGCCTGCTGTAGACTTCCCTGAGGATGTAGGCAGAAAGTCAAGCATTGTCACTGTGAATCCTAGTATCCTTCAGAAAAGGTAATAGGTGTGGTAATAAAAATGGAGGAAAGGACTCCTAACTTGCTTCTCCCCCATATACTGTGTTCTTGAAGAGGCAACCTCTTTTGCCTCTGCTCTGGGCCCCAGAAAACAGACAGGCTTTTGCTACCATGCAAGGCCCTCCAAAAAAAGCTATTGTCATTTACTGCCATGAGGTGCTCTCCTCTGTGCAGAGGTACACAGGGAAATACTGCAAGTCTTGGAGTTGTTTGGGGCAGAGTTTGTTCAAGACTTGGTTGCTGTTTATTGCTTTAGCTTGCTACTAGAGATTGATAGCATTTCCAGTCTTTCCAGTGACCTGGTCCTCTCAAGAGTGACAGGCAGAGAGGCTCAGCTATGTTCTGTACTACTGCTGTCAGGAGGAGCTCTGACGGGAACTGTTTCATCTCATTCTGATCCTAGCTGCATAAATGATCTTTATGTTCAGTGGAGAAAATGGGTATTCCTTGTCCTACAGCAGACATCTAAAATAAAACAGATCAATTGTTATCCAGCTGTGCTTGTTTCCCTCCACTGACTACAAAGGACATTTAGACAATTAGCTCAGATATAGATATCTGTGTAGTAGATCTCTAAAGGCAGATGGCATGAATTCTCTCCCAGCCCTCTGCTGCACCATAATAGGACATCATTCTCCATGAATCGTGAGCTGTGGGGCCACTAAGGTTTTAAATTTGAACGAACTAGTCACTAGAAAACCTCCTGGATATTTTCAAGCAGCTCCTCTTGTCTGTGTTAGCTGCGCCTGAGAATTTTTGAACTCAGATCGCCCACAAGGCGCAGAGAACGGGAACATGGAGATGAAGGGTAAGACTGGTATTTCACTGCTCTGGGGCAGAGTAGCATGAGAAGGGCAGGAGGGAATGAGGACAGGGTTGGCAGAGGGTGATGATCCTACATCTCTTGCCTCACAGGTTTCGTGGTCTGACTGGTCAGCGCCTGCCATTTGTGAAGGCAGCAGCTTCCTACGGAAAGACTTGGTTCCTCATCCCAGCTTTCTCCTACCCTGGCAATAGTGAGGCTTCTTACCGAGCACTCTATGCCTTACAGGACTCTACCTCCCAGTCACATGTCTTTTTCCTCCACCCTCAGTACTTGACTGCTCTAAGCAAGTACTGGCATGATCAGGGTTTTCAAACCCGTCGCCTCTCCTCAGGTTTCATGCTAGTGAATGCTGCTCTGGAGTTGTGCCAACACATTACACTCTATGGCTTCTGGCCCTTCTCTTTGCACCCTGATGGCCAGTCCCTGCCCCATCATTACTATGACAATGTGCTTCCCAAACGTGGGATACACATCATGCCCAAAGAGTTCACTTACTATGTGGATCTGCACTTCCATGGTGTGCTGCAGCTGCATCTGGGGCAGTGCTAAGGGGTCAAGTCAAAGATAAAGCAAAATGTGGTCAAAAGAACATGTTTTCTGCTGTTGCCGTTATCCATTCTGGGATCTTCTGATGGGAACACACAGACCTATATGCAAACCTAGAGACTCTGAGGATGAAAAATATGCCTCCTTCTCTTTTCTACACTGTCCCAGTAGAGGGTCACCATTCAGTAAGTAGCATTAGCATCAGATCATTTTTACATCAATGAATTGGGAGTCACTAATTGTAATCTGTTAGTACTTAATACATAATTAAATTGCTAGTAAATTGCTTCCTTTCTTGCCAGAAGTGTGAATTTAACTGCATTTCAGAATTTGAGTACTCCATCTCAAAATCTTTTCTTTCTCTAACACCACTTGTGAATAAACGATTACATGCTTGCCACATTTTGATTACTCTTCGTTAATCTCTGTTTGCTTTAATCAGGCTCATTTCACTGATTCCTTTATTTAGTCGTCTTATCAGCATTACACACAAAGCATTGAGTTCTGCATATTTGTCAGAGCTATGCAGTTAATGTTCATTCACGCCTTTGAAGATCAGAGTTCATCAGCCAGTCCTCAAAGTCTTGTGGATTGCCAGCTGGGCCAGTGAGTAGGTGTGGATCACAGGCTGGAAAGATAGGTTGCATATATTAGTGCCCGTGAGACATGGAGCAGCGTCTCTTTCCCCAGCGCATGAATGAACACCAAATCCCTCCTATGCTGTGGGTGGCTGCTAGCTGATTTAGGCAGTTGTTATATATTAGCATATATATATGCTCCTGTACATTTAGGAGGTAGTCAGTATGGATTTACAAAGGGGAAAATCATGCTTCATGCAGCTGATAGCAAGGAGGTGACTGCCTTGGCGGATGAGGGGAGTGAGGTGGATATTGTTTATCATGCCTTTACGAAGGGTTTCAGCACTATCTCTCATAACATCTTCACTGATGAATTGATGAAGTACAGGCTAGACCAGTGGACAGTGAGGTGAAGTGCAAAGTGGCTGGATGGCCAAGCTTATGATATTGTGACCAGTGGCACGAGGTTCAGCTGCAGGCCAGTCAGCAGTGGTGTTACCTGAATGTGAGGCCAGTACTATTTAACATTTTCATGAATGATCTGCATGATTGGACAGGGTGCAGCCACAGCAAGTTTGCAGATGATACACAGCTGGAAAGATTGTTCATATACAGGAGATGTCTTGCTGCTGTTCATGTGCTGCTACCCTGCTGCCACCCAGAGGGACGTCAACAGGCTGGAGAAATGGGCTGAGAGGAACCTCATGAAATTCAGCCATGGGAAATGCAAAGTCCTGCACCTAGGGAGGTAAGTTTTCTGAGATGGTAACAATTAATAACTCAAGAATACCACAGAAAACCCACTGGCTCAAAGAGCTATAAAATATTAAGAGAAAAGGTGAAGCAGCACTTTCTCTCCACGAGCGCTGGAGGCTGACTTTCCTCCATCTGACTGACAAAAGACTTTTGTTGTCTTACTGGGGCAGTCAGCATACGAATGCTTAGCCTCATTACTTTTTGCTATCCAGTGAGTGCAATAGCCACAAAATAATTTCTGGGTACACATCAGTTGTCCGTATCCTGCCTGCAGCATCTTTTGGTGCACATTAAAAGTCAACCAAAAAAATGATCTTGAAAGAAATGGTCATAATGGAGTAAACCCAAAGCAGGTGTGATTGTGTCCTGATTCTTATGCCTGTGAGAGGGACAGAGAGAATGAGTTGTGGGAAAGGCGTTACAGAAACACAGAATCCCATCAGCGGAAAGGGACCTCTTCAAGTCTGGTGCAACTCCTTGATTGAAGCAAGAAGAAGGATTATTGTTAGAGAAATCATTCAGAATTATCAGTCCCCACCAATATTACTGCATTAAGTTTTGGACCCTCATGTGATTCTCTAAAGGACTGATAGCATACACTTTCTATACTGTATTGCATATACATATAATGCACACATGTATATGTTATTTTATGATATTGCTGTATCTTGCAGCATGCTGAAAAGGCCTCTCAGCTAAATAGTTACTGAGAAAAGAGACAGAGCAGCAGCAACATCCTGAATCATTCCATGTGCACCTGACTTTCAAACTCCCAGCTCTGTCTGGCTCCAGACTTCCAGTGTCTCCATGTTATACAGCTGTTTCCAATCCATGTTATACAGCTGTTTCCAACCCATAATAGTAATCATAGAATCATAGAATGGTTTAGCTTGGAAAGGACCTTAAAGATCATCTAGTTCCAACTCCCCTGTCATGGGCAGGGACACCTCCCACTAGACCAGGTTACTCAAAGCCCCATCCNTTGATGCAATGTTAGTACAACCATTTGAGAGAATTTTACTTAGTGTCACAGGTTCTCCCTCAGTAGCTCTTCCTGCTGGGCTGCAAGGACTCCCTTTGCCATGTGCCAAGATTGGGGCAACACAGCTTGCTCAGCTGCAGAAAATGCCTGTTTTTTTGTGAGCAGGCCTCAGGGACAGCAGCTGCAAGGCGGGTGATGCTGTAAGCAGCTAGGTTGTGGGCTTTTCTGGAGGGGTCCCTTTTAGTTCAGAGGGTGACCAGTGAAGCTGGAGAGCAGCACATTTGTGGTACCTGCAGCTTGTTGAAGCAGAAGGCAGGCAGAGTATTGGTGGGGAATGTTGAAAATGAACAGAAGTGGCTGCATGACAATTTGGGAGCAATTGTAGGCATTCCTCCTGCGAATCCCTAGGTGAGACTCTCCACGGGCCAGTCAAGGCAATGGGACATGGTGCAGGTGAGCTGAACCCCTGCAATCTTATGCCTGTTCTACTTTTGAAGTGGGAGTGGGACCAGCACTGCTGTCATCCAGGAGTTTATTTCAAGGTGGAAGGGTGCAGACTACATATGAGAAGAGGGCATTTGTTCTTGAGTTTTCACAGCACATTCATTAACTAGTCTCTCTGTGTTTGATACCACAAAGCACGCTGGAACAAGACCAGGCTGTCAAATCTCTTCGGCTTGTATCTCATTATCTTGGTTATCGGAACATGTAGTTAAGGAGGAGCAGAACAAGGAAACTTGGACATGTCAGTGCATGCATTGCCATCAGCTGTCTGGGCAGGAGAATTTATTATTTTGTCTCCCTGCCCTTTCCTTGAGATTTTACACAGCCATGAATTTGACAGACTATCCCTGCCTGCCCCAAACACTGGCACCTCCTTCTCTGAGCAGGACCACTCTGTCCTGCCAGGAGAAGCTCTGGGCTGAGCAGCACATTCCACTATGCCCCATGCCTACCCTCAGCCTCCTGGTTCCCCATTCTTTGGAAGTGGAAGCTGTTTTTCCTCCTTTTCAGGTGCCATTCCTTGCACCAAACCCAGCAACCCCATTTTGAAAAGAGTAAGGACCTGGATTATTTTACTTATTGGCCTGGAAGTGAAATGTGGAAAGCGTGAGTGTTCACTATCTTCCCCAGCCAGGAGCATTCTGTAAAACTGTGGGTGGTAGGAGAGCTGGGGATGGAGGTGCCATGTGCTCCAGGAAGCACCATGTCTGGCTCCGGCTCATCTGTCAGCCCAGCTGTGCTGGACAAAGGAAAAATGAGGTACTCCCCTGGATTTTCTATTTGTGGGTCCTCTGTGTGGAGGTTTGTTCCTGGATAGGGCTTCAAGTACAGATTTTTATGATTTCAGTCTTGTTTTCCAGAAGACCCTGCTGCCTCAGTGGCACCTCAGTGGAGAAGCGGACCAGGAGCTGGGTAAGGCCAATGGAATTCTCTTCCTGGGGTCAAGGACAATAAGTTTTTAAACTCTTTGGCCCCTCTCAGAGTTGTCATTTTCCCACTGCCTCCAAAGCTAACACAAAGGCAACAATTCCGATGCATGACAATTCATACCTCTGAAGAAATCAGTGGGAGAGGACCTGTTTCCAGAAACAGGAATGCTGAGAAAGATCATGCTATGAAGTGTCACAATATTAGGAACAGTTGTGGTCTGAATGCTCAGTCTGTGTTTAATATGGTGGTGTGGGCGTGAGATGTACTGCTTCTGTGTCGTGGTTGCTCATTGCACATGGATTTGCATCCCACCCTGATGTATTTAGTTCTCAGAACCAAAGGAGAAGCTGTGATTTCAGAGGACATCTTGGTGCATTCCTGGAGCTCCACAAAGTGTGTTTCAAGCTGGCCAGCAAACTGTGCCCAGCTGGATAAATGTGGTGCCTACCTCACACCAACTCTAGCTTCACAAGGCTCCAAGGGAGGCACCTCCCTGGCCGGAGAACAGCAAAGTACTGATGACTGGGACATGCCCCTTGCCATGGGATGTGCCCTCTGGTCCTTTGGGAGGAAAGATCTTGCTGCCAGGATGAACAGCATTGGGTGCAAGCAAACTCCCCACTCAGGCATTGGGCGGGGG
>VYXH01003604.1:1925-12722 GCA_013397275.1 Burhinus bistriatus
TCTTTAATGTCTCTTCCAACCTAAACCATTCTATCATTCTATGAATACTAGTTTTAGATCTGCAGCACTGTCCTGTACAGTCAATAAAATGAACTTACGGACAAAATGTCTGTTGAAATGCTCTCTGCTGATTGCAGCTTTCACAGAACAAGGGTGGAATTTCTGCAAACACATTTATTTTCATGGCACTGTTCAGGGTCCTCAAGCCCAAACCTCTTCTCTGAAGCTGGATCCAGCTTTGATGCTGGACCAAGTTGCCCAGGGCCTTCGAGCATCTCCAAGGTTGGGTATACTAGCCCTTCTAGGCAACCAATGCTTGACAGAGATTTTCACAGAGGCACTTCAACTATCATATAATCCATTCAAAGGCCAAAGGGGCCAAGAATATAGAGAGCTCTGAGACAAAATTCAGAGTTTATACACTTAAACCAGGGCCAGTGATGAGGGGTCTCAACCCAGTCTGGTGCCAGCCAGTGTGCAGGAAGGCAACTTGGCCTGTCAAAATCTGGGAAACCTGATTTTCCAACCAGCTATGATTTGTGTTAGGTGGTGGCAGACTGGAAGACCTGGAGCTCCCTCTGCCTCCTTCTCAGCCCCATCCCTTGTGCCTGAAGTCAAATTTTAGCTTGAGCAGCCACCGGGCTCAGCTGCTTGGCCCTTTTCCTGCCACCCCAAAACATCACCTGGGAGGAGAGGAACATGATTTGGTCACTGGCACAGACATGGGGTAGAAAGCTGCTGGCTGTTGCCTTTTCCAGCTGAAGCCTTTGCTGAAGAGCAGCTGGATGCACACACTGGTGGCTCCCCATCCCCTGGACAGACACCTCCTTGCCCAGCAAGGAAAGTCACAGAGGGTTGCCTTCATTTTTTTACGAAGGTTCATTTAGAGCATGTTTCAAAAGGTACACAAAGGTGCTGGGCTTGTCATGGGCATGATGCAAGGAGAAGCCAGAAAAGAGCTGTGAAAATGCAGGAGAAGGAACTGAGAATTAAGAAACCAGAGTAAATACTGAGGTGTGCAGTCTTGTTTCATCTAAATCAACAGGGACTGTGTTGTTGGCTCCAGTGAAGCCAGACTTTCACCCAAGCCCTGGTGGTGCCAGGGGAAGGGATCACAGAAAGATATCATTATCCAAATAAACAGGGTGATCCATTTTTTTCAACTTACTTCGAACTGGAGGCTAATGTTCAAATAATTAAAAGGCTGTTATGCTTCGGTCATCACGATCTGTGACTCATGCTTTTCACAGTTCAACCAAGTTGCTTTTAAATCAGTCAACAGACCTCACTGATTGTTAGAGCATGTCAGGGCTTCCCACCTGTTTCAAGACAACATTTTACAGGCATGCCCTGCTCTCGTCCTCAAGGTCTCTTAATGCAGCTTTCTCTGCAAACCTAGCCCAACTGCACTGAGCTTGTAAGTCTTCAGAAAGGAAAATAACATTTATGGTAGCAATGAGATAGTAAAAGAGGAATTAAAAACAAAGAAGCCACTGCCTCTGTAACTCCTTATAGCTCCCTTGTTTGCAGTGGTGGGAAGCTTTCTGAGGGGTCCCTTTCAAGCTCAGCAACAAGCTGTCTTACAGAGGCTGAACACAGTAACCAAAAGCAAAACAATTTTCCTCTTGCTAACAAAAGAGAGATTTCGTAACTGTTGCTTCTGCAAGTAATAATCCTCTGACCTCAAAAAAGCACACCTAAAATTGCTGCAGATTCCCAGGTATGCAGCTAAGTGGGAAATTTTCAAAGCGGGAAGCATTGCTGTGGACTCTAATGGAGTGCAGTGAGAACTGCTGCAAATTATCACCCAACATGCATTTAGCACTGTACATACACAACTGGCTTCTGAGAAAAATGTTTGCTATTAAATGTAATTAATATCTACCTAATCATTAATGCATAATAACTCTCGTCATATACTAGGAATCCTAGAATTCCCAGCATTAATTAGACAACAGAAGGCATGACCAGAAGATATCACTGATGTCAACAATTTCATATGATTCAGATATAAATTAATAATGAGAATATCACAATAATATTGTACAATAGGCTATTTCATATGAATCGGGGGAAAGGACTATATTGTAGCATCAACCACATATTTGGTAACAGGGATTAATCAGAAGCTTCCCAGCTGGCTGGCTGTTTCCTGACCGCCCATTATAGATTTATTTCTCCCTCTTCCTTCCAAGGGTGAGGTGCTGGCCTCTCCACTCTGGACTGCTGTGCTGGACGGATCAGTTACAATATTTGGCAATTTCCAAGTGACTATTAAATTACCCGTGCATATTTTTGAGCCAGTTATAAAATATAATCACTGGGCAATATCCAGGAAAATGCAGAAGATTGATAATAAAGAGCAGATCCTGTGTCACTAGTTCAAAAATCCAACCCTGGCAGTAAGCTAGGCTAATTTTCTGACAGTTATTTTCACAGCCTTTTAACTAAAAAGGAGCAGAGAGTAGCAAAGCACTCATTCCTGTACTGGAACTGGGCAAGCAGGCTGCCCCAGTAGCACCAGGACTGCGTGCTCAACAGCATCATCAAAAGAAATGGAAAATTCATCTTTGAACAAACACTCTCAAAGAAATGTGATAATTCAGGATCAACTGGGAATGGAGATGGAGTTCAGAAAAAAAAGATTGCTTTTTTTTTTTTTGTTACTTTCACAAATTTTGTTACTGTAGGTGGCATTGTCCAAACAGTGTCAGTTTTTCACCTGCTTTGGGGTCTATTTTCATACTCACCTCTTTGTCTTTCCATGAGCAAAATGGATAGAAAGAGGGGTAGAAGTGAAAAACAAAGTTTTACTGATCTTTTTCAAAGAAAAAACTAACATTCCCAGGAAAATTTTTTGTTTCCCTCAAAAATTGCTGAGTGAACCTTGTGGGCAGCTCTTCTTACAACTATCAGATTCCTCACAAAGAAGAAAGGAAGAGCTTATTGCTATACCAAAAGCAATAGGGCACTCCCATCCAGCAAAGTCGCTGCCACAGGTCCCTGGGGCCTCCTGATGCCTCCATTGCTAAAGCTTAGCTTCCTCATGGGCATGGTGATATCAAGACCTATGTTTTGCAATCCTGCTGTGAAATGTAACTCCTGCAAATGAAAACCCTGCTAGCAGAAAGCAGTGCAGCCTCACATTCAAAAATTGCTATTACTTTTGCCAAACGTGAATGTGAAAATTTGCTTTGAGCCCTCCCCTGTCTGCCCTGTTATTCCTTTCCCACTGTTTATGAAATTCAGACTTCATTTTCTGTGTGGCCTCTATTATGTCCCATGTTTCTGTCTCCAGTGAGGATAGCCCAGCATGAGCAGCAGCCGACTTTAGCAAACAGCAGGCGACACAGCACACCTCCTTCCCAGCGGGAAGGGCCCCTCTCCCACCAGGGAAATGGTTCAGCTGCAGCTGCAGAGCTTTCTGTAGTGAGGGCTGCCAGCCTGCTCTGGGCTTACTGCATCGCCATTGTACCATGGTGTCGCAACATGGCTGAGCAGTGGGAGGGGTGACTGCCACTACGGCTGAAAGCCCCATCTCAGCAGGGCATTGTCCTCTGCTCACTGCTGGAATGGGCCCAACGCCCAAGCCTCCATGGTCACCTCTGCTCATGCTCAGGGATGAAGATGTCATCATCATGCATCTTCTTGACAAGGGGGAAAACTGCACTCTGACCAGTTTTCATTGCTGTTAGAAGGACTAAAATTTTGACTATGTATAGCTTTCTCTGAAGTCTGAGACCTGAAACACATCAATTCTGCCACAGGTATGGGGCAGAAGAAAGAAGACAAACATAGGAGCAGGGAGAGGCTCAATAAAAAAGAAAAGAGATGTCAAAGACAAACATTAATAAAGATTTCTACACACAGACTTTTTACCCATTCAGGCTAGCTAATGTGATACTCTGTATGAACACTCTTGCTCCAGTTTAAGAGTGCTTTTGTCCGCTTTAGCTTAAACATGTTCCAAATCAGCTAATGCAAAACTGAGATAAACCTGGATTAAATCAAGACTGGAATGTACAGAGAAGGACTACTTGGAAATTGTGTCCCAAGGCACACACTTACTTCAGCTGGCTGAAACATGGATTTATATGAAAGTACACATTAATAGAAAAGACATATCAACATTTAGTTGAATGTACAGGACGTTTCGGAAGACCTTTCTTCAGTTGTTCTTTTCTAAAGCATTTCATGAGACTGTGATCCTTGAGAAATACTAGAACCAAGAAAAAAACTAAGTGATACTAAAATGATGGCAATAGTTGTTGTATCTAGATGTGAACAAAGAGCTGAATGCAATCTGAATGGCAGAAGATCAAAAAAGGACCTGATATTTTATGATTTTCATGCTAAAAAAGCCCCAGCTATTTTTCCTCTTAATAACCAGCATTTCCAATATAATGGAACGTGCCAGGGAAAGAATATACCCTGGAGTGCTCTGGGTGGCTTTACAAGTCCTGAAAGACCAAATAAATAACTCATAGCCTAGTGGCTGGGGAAACGAGACAGACTTTCTGAACCCCCCAGCATGGACCCCAATACCTAGAGAGACCAGATTGCTCAGGGTCCCGGGTGCGGAGTACCCAGCTGTCCAGTTTTGAGATAGGTAGCTTGAACTCAGCTCCAATTTGCAGTAGTCGTGACCTCTGTACGGTGAATTTAATGGTCTGATTTCATTTGCGAATGGAGTTGTGCTGTCTGGGTTGCAAAACATACTTCCATTTATGTTGGAAGGTTTAGCAGAGAGATGAGTTGTACAGCCAAAGACTGGCTTTATCATCTTTTCACAGAGATCATGCTGGGATCATGGTGAGAAGGAAACAGAAGTTTGCATTTTCTCTTCTAATGTTGTAAAAAAAACTCCAGGGGGAAGGACAGAAGCAAACAACCCCCCTTGGCCTCCTTCAGATGAGGAGAAAGAAAGGTCAATTGAGATTATATTGAGCTTTGTTTCAGGGCTGCAAGACATGTTGTTCATATCATTAATCCTGCATGGTTATTCCTATGCCCCAGACCTGCTTGATATTCATTCCACTTGCAAAGAATAACGATCATTTTAGGTATCTTCAGTCCAACACACACAAATCACAAGTATTAGTTATCTCATTTCAAGTTAACATTGTCCCAGAGTTAATACCAAAAGTAATCTTTTATATGGATATTTATAAAATTGTAACACACTGGGAACAGTTTTCAACATTTTAACTGCCAGTTCTCGGAGTACCACTAGGACTTCATGTGAGAAAATAGCTGTAATTAGGTTGACCAGAAAAAAGTGTGGAGAAATCCATAAAAGAATGATTAAGTTTATGTCTGGGACCTCATACCACTGTGCTAGGGCAGCTGTGAGAAGATTCGAAGAATTTAGGCTTTTCCCATCTTGAGCAAAGTCCTGCTCTATCCACGCAACAAACTGCTATCCACTGAGTCCACTTGCCCAATTTTGAAATGAACAAATGTACGTGAGAGCAAGATCTGGCTGGTTAAATGTTTGTGGAAAGCAATTATAAGGGACTGGCTGGCAAATTCAACCTTAGTTCCCTTCCAACTCCGTATGTATACTTCTAGGAGAGGGTATGTAGTTGTTCTATTTCCAGCTCCTGCAGCTATGTCACAATTTGTGATCTGCAAAATTAGAATTTAATGAAGTATGCTGGCATTAGGAGGAGTCCTTGAGAGAAAAATCCAGCAATAAAAGGCTGATAATTGCCACTGAACAAGGAACTGACGGATAGCACACCACGCTGGTTGCAGGTAGGTAGGCAAAGTGACTCACGAAGTAGGCTATATAAAAGGATGAGTAATCAATGAAAACAGAGTGAAAGAACAAATTATCTCATATGAGAAAGGCAGCTGCTGCCGGAGATTACCTGTCTAGGACACAGAAGTACTAATGAAAAATTTGTCAGAGTAGAATAAAGAAGGGTAATAGAAGAAAGCAATAGAGCAGCAGTTCCCAGTCCCAATTCGTTCAAGAGCTAACATCACTCACAGCAGCTGTAGCAATTCCTGGCCATGGCTAGAAGAGGAGGCAGTCAGTTCTTTAAGCAATGGGGTCTGACCCGTCTTGCACATCTGCAGCAGCATGCAGAGGGAATGGAAGCAGATGGTAGCTAGAGGTGCATCTGTTCTGGGCCCATGGGTAAAGCCAACCAGACAGTGCAGATTTGGAAGTGAAGGAGAACATGCAGTATTCAGAGGCAGAGACACTGACATGGTGTTTGGATGTTAGAGCATGAGTGGTCAGCTGTCACTGCAGAGGACAGCAGAGCTTAGGGGGTTTCTTCCCAGACTCCAGTAAAGCAGTTGTGTGCTCCAGTGTGCCTTTTCGCCCATCTCTGTGTGCCTTTTTCCCATCTCTGCTCCGAGGAGCCCCGCTGCTGTGCACTCCCCTGGCTGCACTCACAGCAGCAGGGGAGCCCACTGCTCCTTCTCAGCACACCCGGAGCCTGGGGAAGATGAAGCACATGCACATGGATCCAGGAGCACATCAGCAGTTACGGCCCACTGTGAGGTACGTGCTGAGACTTTTCCCTTATTTGGATAGGTATGGTCCATTTACACGTTAAATGAAAGCCAGATCATCTCTCCTCTGACTGTGATTATTGACTCACATTCAGTAATAGAGACAGGGAATACTCTGACACTTCAGCCCTCCGATATGTTGTTTACCCAATTCTCTCAGTCTCTGCTACATCTTAAGCTATTTCCCCAGTAATGTTGTATATTTGGACTGTATATCCAAGCAAGGCTTTGGAGTTAAACATGTCACTAGTTATTGGGACTGAACAGGAATGGGATAGATTTGTCCTTGTTCTCAGACAGGATAAGCCTACCCATTAGGAGAAATTTTCCTGCTTCGTGCTCTCGGATTTGAAACAAGAAACTCCATATCTGCGCTATCCTTTTTTAGACTCTGATCGCATAAACACTCTCTCTAAACATTTGCAAAGAAGAGGAAACACAGCCAAATCCTACTAAGTTAGAGTAAGCAACAATCCTATTGCAGGACATTTACGTTTTCTGCATGTTCCACTGGGAGAGAGGTCCCTTTAAAGCTTTCAATATGATTTAAGCACAAATGCTTTTTATATAGGTCAGGAAAGAGAAATGTAATTTCCCCTAGTTTTGTTTGGTTGAAGTTCTCTGTTCTAGCACTTAATTAATGACTCTGGTGAAATGTTTTGAAAGCAGCAATGTTTCTAACCCCAAATGCATTGCCAAATTGAGTACTTCCTGCTCATTGTCTATTTTGGAGAGGAGGCTGAACTCACATCCATGCGCTGCTAATAAAACCAAGGAAACTATTTTTATGGCTATGAAAAAAAAGGTATTTCTTCATCAGTACCCATCTCTGTCAGTTATAGCTGCAGGAAAGAAAGACGTGATATAAGAAATATGGAAAGCAAGGGAGAGGAGGGAAGGGAAACCACATAGAACAGTGCAACCTTACCCCAGCTGGACCAGTCAGCTTCCCTGGTTGGTTTTGACACAGAACTTCCTTTCTTATATTTTCACCCTTGAAACCCAAGCACTCTGAGGAGAATCCTTGTAAGGACATAAACACCCAAAGTGGAAATTAGGCAGAACTGCGTCCAGAACACAGTCCTCAAATCTTTACCTAATCCACTGAGTGCCTGTTTTTTTTTACCAGTAAAGTTCCGCAGGTTTTTAAGCTTTCATGTCTGTTACAGCCCAGCATCTGCCTTGGGTCTGAGACACTACAGACCAGAGGGCCTGCATCAGTACATGTGTTCAGAGCTCCCCTAAGGTCTGTCCCCAGGTGTTACTACAAACTGACAGCATTGCCATCAAAGACCTGCCCAGAAGAGGAGGATTCACACTTTCATTGCACCATGGCCTGATGACCGCTTCTCCAGGCAGCGAGATGTGAACATGCCTCTCCGCAGTGCGAAGGGTTTGAGCTTGCTACACTAATGGACAAAGCTCAAGTTCATTTCACCTAGGGGTGCTGCTGCAGCCAAGCTGAGTTGCCATCCTTGTTGAGCACAGAGGGAGCCTAGGAACACTCCTACCACTCGGCAGCGGGATGTGCAGACAGTGCAGGGATGGGCCTGAGCTCTGATCCGGGAGCTGCTCCACACACAGCAGGCGCTGCAAAGCCTCCTCTCCTGCAGGTGCCTCACTCCCCCACTTCCAGTTGCTCCGGTGAAGGAGAAGCACCCATGGCCTGGGCCCCCAGCATCACTCAGGAGCTCACTGGTCAGCTAGGTGCAGAACAAGACTAGTTGGATTTGTTGCCTTTTCCTCCACAGGCGGATGGTCACAGAGGTCTCTGTATTCTATCTACATGTACTTTTCCCATAAAACCTGCAGCAACTTGGGCAGCTTCTGTTTTGCAGTTGTATTTGGCTGGCATTTCAAATGGAGAAGAAGATTTTGCAGAGGGAATGGGGGACAGTCAGAGCCATTACATGAATTTCATTCCCTCAGACAACTGTACAGCATGGGAGCACTTGCTGAGTCAAAGACAGTGATTTCCACTTGATAAGCTACAAACACGGACATCCTCTCAGATGGCCATCCCTCTTCTTCCAAGCACTGTTCACTGATACAATCCCTTCATTTTCTGGAGGATATCCCTTGTAGGCCTTTCCACACCATGGTATCACTCAAGCAAACACGTGTTGCTGGAGGAGGCCTCAGTGGGAAACACTGCTTGGCTGCCACCAAGGTCTGAAGATCCTAAGGAATGCACTAAACATATTCAAAAATCTTAAGAGCTACAGGCACTTCTTTACTAGGAAGAGAAACTCTGTAGAAGCTTATCAAAGCTGTAACAATGAAAGACTGAATCTGCATGGCAGGCAAAGCATGGCATAGCATCTGGCCTGAATTTCTTCTGAGTGACTGGAGTAAGTCCCCTCCCTGACACTGATCCTGATGTAGGGTGTGCTGGTGGGACTGATGGCAATAATCAGGTGAAGCCACAGCAAACAGAACTGAGAAAGTTTCACTGCAAAGTGAGGATAGGAATGATTTTGGTTCTAATGCAACAAGAGAGCCTTCCCTGAAATAAGAGTTGGTGAAGTAGCAGATCTGTGCATGAGAGAGAAATATGTGGATATTGAAATCTCAGGCAAGGGTAACGATATGGACATCAGCTAACAGGTAAACCACAAAGCTGCTATTTAAGTATTTGATGGGTGCATTGCCTGTCTTTAATAGCAACCCAGCACAAACACTGCTCACTTAACGTTGTTCCACAGACTCACAGCATCTGATAAAATGACCTCCCAGGACTTCTCATGTGGCATTTCTGCTTTCTGCTGGAACACAATGATATTGGCTAAACATGTGTCTTGTAAACATTTGCCTGCAGTGTTTTTGCTTTGTATATTTACACAGACCATGTAAATTTCATGCTTTACTTTTGACAGAGAAAACCTGCAGTGACTTTTTAGGTTTAATGCATTCATTCTGCAGTTGTTGATTCACCTACTGTCAATATGCTCTTTTTTTGATAAAGAACATTAGAATATATTAAGAAAACATATTTGCACACATAACCCTTACTCTGCCATTACTTTCAGTATAAATTTCAATGGCCAAGAAAGTGATATATTCCCAGGTTTTGGATCAGTGAAGTTTCTCTGCATCATTAGAGTAACCTGGCAAGGCCAATGCTCAAAAGTCCAAGGGGATCCCATGCGTGAGCCTGCCAGCCTGGGACCAAAGAAGCCAAAGCAATGCAAAGTCACAAATGTTGAATTTGCAAAGCTGGATAGTGCTAGCAGGAGATGCAACACATGGATGAAGAGGAGAACAGCCCAGAGGCTTTCTCTTAAGAGCAACAGGCAACGTATCAGAAGAAAAGTGACTAGACTACCAGTTTACAAGATAATATCTTCATTGTAAGCTGGGTGCAAGCTTTAGGAGGACTGATGATATTGTTGGAGAAAAAAAAGCAAGCTACAGAAGATAATAAATTAAATAGAGGACTTGCAATCCTCATTTGCTTCTCACTAAAGGAATATAAGAACGAAAGTTATTACAAATATTTACAAAAATAAGCAGTCGGGGATTGTAGCAGAGGCATTAAAATACTCATTGTTTTAAACAGAGATCACACATGGATCTCATCAAGCTGACGCCCCTAGGAATAACAGGTCATGCATGCAGTTAGGGAAGAGTTTGAGGGCACTAGAGAGTCAAGAAACTGATAATAAAAACAGTCCAGTGCTGAAGGAACCCAATCATCCTAGTTGTCATGACTCAAGAATTATTTCTCTGTCTTAAAAGCAGAAACTGAAGGAGCTTCTTTCACAGAAAATCATCTGGCAACTACGGCCACCACTAGGATGGTTAAAATAGAGAAAAGGGCTTTAGTGCAAACTCAATTCTGCATTTCTTAAGGAAAGTCATTCTTATCTGAAACTAATCTTAAACCAAGGACAGCATTTTCCAAAATGGACCTCACAAACATCTTACTGCCCTACAAAAACCCACACATCCTGTCTGCAACTTCAAGTATCCAACCTTCAAAGCAGATAAAATTTGAGGAAAGTGTAACTGCATTTCTGGACAGAACAGTCAGAGGAGCAGAGTCCAGAAGTACCACTTCAATCTGATTTAGAGAAGAAACCTGCATAATCCCAGGCAGACATAGACTGGGATGCACAGAATGATAGAATGGTTTAGGTTAGAAGAGACATTAAAGATTATCTAGTTCCAACCCCCCTGACATGGCAAGGACACCTCCCACTACACCAGATTGCTCAAAGCCCCATCCAGCTTGGTGTCGAACACTTCCAGGGATGAGGCCTCCACAAC
>VYXH01003612.1:0-17687 GCA_013397275.1 Burhinus bistriatus
AAGTGCAAAAGCCAACATTACATTTGGCTTCTTGGACAAGAAAGCAAATTGGATCTTAATTTCAATTAAAATAAAGTATAGATGATGTGGTAAAGAACACTTTCTGTTGTAACTTACCTATATTTCTATCTATAACGGCACTACTTCACAATTTGCCTGGAAGGGAGAGATTTATTAGCACAGATTATGCTCTGCATACCATTCTATATCCACTTAAAACTTATTTCTGATGCAGACATATTAGAGTACACAAGTTAACTGTTATGCCTACTTCATGCATAAAGTAGGATCACACAAATCGGATTCTATGTCACTATTAAAAGAATCTCTCCAGTAGGGAAGTAAAACACAACTTACAACTACTATATGCTTAATTTATATTAAAGACCACTTCATACCTATTAACACCGAAAAAATTTAAGAGAGGCTTCAGTAAGATCTCTGTTAAATACAAATTACTTCCCAGAAACCTCATGGACAGATATTTGTTTTGAATGAGTACCGGTGTCAAAGTAATACTCCTTTGAAATATGTTAAGAGAGCAAGAAGTATCATAATTTTTCAATACAAAGAAAAGACAACAATTCTATTATAGTTGACAAATGGGGAAACCATGTACTCGTGCTTGCCAAGAGTTACCTTGCTAGCTGCTTAGAGCAAACATTATCCAGTTTAATTCTTCCACAGTCTCGCAGCAATG
Source organism: Burhinus bistriatus (assembly GCA_013397275.1). Lineage (NCBI taxonomy): Eukaryota > Metazoa > Chordata > Aves > Charadriiformes > Burhinidae > Burhinus > Burhinus bistriatus. The sequence goes on from VYXH01003612.1 coordinate 701, forward strand.
GTGAACTACTGCTGAATTAAGACCCAGCTGGTCTCAGGTACAAGCACTGCTGTAGAGACCTGACTGATCCAGACTGTGGGAACTAGGCTAAACAGCTGACTGTGCAAGATGTACTAAGGATAGAGTATGGGTGGGACTGCTCAAAAGTCAGGGCACAATAAAGTGTGTTGTGAAGATTCTCCATGGGAACAAAACCTTCCTTTCTCAAAAAGATGGAGGAGAGTTTTCTGGCCTTTAGAACACATGGCTTCCTCAGCAACAAGAAAACATGTCAAAGCAACATAAGAAACTATTAATGGAATTTGAGGGGACAATTATGCTTTCACTTGATCTTTTACCAAAAATACTTTAGAGGGAGGGGAGTAAGGTATATTTACAAAGCTTCCGTAGCTTAACTAGTCTTCAGTAACAATCCAGTATAGAACCACAAAAATTTGTTTAAAATTTAACACATAGTAACATCAAAACAAACAAATGTTCCCATGGAGACAACTACCTAAATAAATGCTCACAATGGATCCAAGGCATGACGTCACCCACGCCTGCCTGCAACCATAGTAACATGCCAGTGTAAACAGAAATATTTTTTTCTATCTAATAATGTCATAGAACTAGCAGTTTTATGGCAGTGCTTAAACCATATTCTTGCAGTGCTGAGTGGTAACACTTCTAAAATAACAGCAGAGGTATTTATATCAGGTAATATTACTATTACCATATTAACTACATACAACAAGTGGAGTATGTGTATGGCATAGCTAACATATCAAATTTGCCAGAGCAGTTGTTGACCCCAATAAACAAGGAAATTTAAGTTCCTAAGGCAACATGCCAGAATGCTGGTCAGAGACCAGTAACATCTATTCTTCTTGGGTATTCTACTTTCCTTTATACAAAACCCCTGAAGTTCTTAGCCTGTTGTCCGTCACTGTCTTGCTGGATTAAAAAGAATGCAGCCACATGTTCCTTTTCATACCAAATACAGAACTCTTCTGTGCCCTTATCCTGTGTCACCAATGAGCTTGCTTTCTCCAAGGCAACAAGATTCACTAAACCCATATTTGCACTCTGCAAGCACAAGACAAGATACACAGCCTACAAACTTTTGCAGCTCTGGAAGAGGAACACAAAAGAAACAGTCAGTTAATGAGGAAAATTTCCAGGAAGGAAGACAATTGTTTCAGTTACTAAGAAGATACCCATGGAATTCCCATTCTCATGAAAAACATCCATTTTCAAATGCTATTGCATGTCTGCAAAAGTTCTATGTCTCAAAATTCAGTAGACCCAGATTGCATTATCACTCTTAATTTGCAAAATATAAAAGGAAGATGTCTATACAAGGTTCAGATAATATGTGAAAAATGAATGCCTGGAACAATCTAATATTACTAAGATATTTATACTAAACTCCTAGATTTTAGCAGAAGCCTGACCTACAGGGAGATTGAAGTTATTATCATTACAAAAATGGCGAAATGCTATTTTTGGTCCTGTCATGAAATTTTCATACAGTAATTTATGAAAACTTTCCTTCTCATAGAACATGATTGTTACTTATCCCTGTCTTGAAGTATGGCAGTGAATTTAGGGACCAGTTAAAAAAATTACTTCCTAGAAAGTATTTTCAGGCTTCTTTTTTTAAAACAACGATATGAGCAGGTTTTTTGGAGAAGGGGTTGCTTCATTTTTGCCATTTAAAGAGACACAGCTATCCTGAAAGCAAAAGAGATTTTTACGTAAATTTAAGCTAGCTTTCAAATGAAAATTTATCCTGCAACCATAGTGTTACTGTTGTATACAGTCCAATGAACATATGAAGAAAAGAGTTCAACATCAAGTTTTCACTGTGAAACTATAAAATACAGTAAGGAAAGCTTACTACATAATTGCATTTACAGTTATGTACACTTTTGTTGCTTTTGCTGCATTTTTAATAGATTTTATCCCATAAGATATTGTAAAACTTTTTAATTCACTCTTCACAATTTCTTTTGCTTTAGCAGGTGCAACATGCATAGAAAGAACGATATCATAGAAGATGTCTTTATTGTATGTTTTTATAACCTAAAAAAAAAAAAATGAATTACTTTTCTACTTATTATAGAAATGTCAGTCTATCCCAACTGTATTAATGCAATCCAAATATTTGGCATAAATGCAGGTGGTTTTCCTGTGATCTCTAGAGATGAAACTTAAAAATATTCATACACATGGCTACTCTCACAAGTGGGCTTTGGCTTTTCATTTCAAGTAATTCCATTGCAAAATTCATTGCTGCTTAATTTCTTGTATTTTCTGAGCTGACAATACAAAATTTTTAAAATAGAAAGGAAAAAAAAAAGTCAGAAAAAGACATCTATAATTTTTTTTTTTTTTTTTCCTACACACAACAACTTACATTACAATCCACCAAATTGGAAGGATTGTGAGACCCTTAAGAACGTACAAACTACTGTTAAACAAAATTACTTGGGGGAGGGGAGAGGGAGATCACCCAATTTACATCTTTTCTTACCAAACAATGGAATTCTAGCAATTCTTCTTTCCTATCTACTACTGTACATTCTTTGCATCCTTCTTCTTATCCTAGAGTACATACAAATGTTGTGCTTACATGAAGGCCTTCAGTGGACCTTTTATGCAAGATAAATAGACAAATTACACTTCAGTCTGACCTGGCATCCTCATGCAGAAGGAAAACAGTATTCTACGCTTATTTGTAACAAAGGTTCATCAGAATTTCCTCAACCTTTATAACAACATAAACTTAACCTTAAATGAACTAATCTCTGAATGACAGACATGTAGTCCAAGCTTTGAAGAAGTATCAAAACTTTCAGAAGTTTTGTTCACCTGCTTTGGCAGAGGTGGGGAAGGGGGTGTTAAGTCTACAAAAACATTCATTACTTCTCAGGACTGAACTGATAAAATCTCTCCTGCAGCAGAGGAAGTTACCAATCTTTCAGGAGCGCTTAGGTAAACATATCTGTTACTAATTTCCCTGTTACTTTATCCTGACTATCAGCAGTGCATAGTTCCTACTTATTTTGCCAGTATCTGTAGCAGAACAATAAATGAAGCCTGGGAGAGTCAGCAGGATGACAAACATGGGCTTTATACACAGACATAGCAATTCTTAAATCCAAAGAACAATTCTACCAAATTAATTTTCTAGTGTTTGAACAACATCTGCAATTGTCGTAAACTATAAGTATAGCTGGCTAGAAAACAAACCCTGCTAAACAAGGTGGTGTCCCAGCAATAGACCCAACAGAGAACCTGTTTGGAAGTTCTACCACAATGCTAGATGGCAATTGTAATTGGGTATGACAAAGAACTCTTGTTATATTTGTGTGTGATCCCTGGCCAGACTACAACTGCCAAGATTCACCAGCTCCATTTCACTGAACCACTGTGGCTGACCATAAGAATCCCAGGCCAAAGTGCACCTTGTGAGACACAGTCTAGCTGAAGAACTTAAAAACCACAGTGGAGTACAGAACCTTCTGATACCCATAAGCATAAGTCTTACTGGGGCATGGTAGCAGTACTCTGCACTTTCTGGGGAGCTGGAGATTCTTCTATAGTGTTTAATGTTTTTCATTCAACACAGATGGGGAAAAACGGGTTGTCAAAAAACCTTAGTGCTCTGCTGGGAAAAAGCTGCTTGTAAAATGAAAATGAGCACAAGTTAATTTGTGAGTATGCCTGTTTTGATGCATCACCAAATCTATCATTATCCTTTAGCTTAGGGTTAAATGTGAAGCAAAAAGAGAAAGTAAGGAAAAGTAGTTGTCTAAACATGCTCGAGAAACCCTGTATACTCAGCCTATGCATAAGCCTCCTAAGTTACAGCATATGACCAACACTTGAGTAAATACAGCAATTAAATCTCCCCTTATCAAAACTTAAAATACTAGACGCAAAATAAATGTGATCTAGACTAAAAAGAATTGCTGACATATGCTCTCATGAATAAAAATGTAAAAAAACCCCAACCAACACTTAAGAATATGTAAAGTATACCTACTGAAAGCATGCACCTGAAAAAACAGACCTTCCCAATAAAGACAGCAAATCTCAGCTATTGTAAATTTCCCCACCTGCCATTTAAGCAATATTAATTTAAAAATAATATAATTTAAAAAGAGGAGAATATAAAAATATGTTATATGTATATATACAGGTGAGGAATAAGCAAGTAATTAATAAACAATTAAGATTAAAAAAAATCTGATGCAGTTATCTTCTAAACTATTAAGTACTAGATAGAGAGAGGAAAAGATGGCGTTCTTCTCCCAACAGAAATGACAACACTTCACAGCGGTCACGGGAGAAAGGTCTGAGAAACTGCTGAACAGGCACCTCCTCACAGAGGCAGAGACAAGAACCCCCGAGCTGAGCTGACTGCTGAACACCAACCCCAAGGGGGTATGCTGACCTTCCCCTTGAGCCTCAGGTCCCCGCCACCTCACACTCATTACTGCAGAACAGGACTGGCTTCCTTCTAACCCAACAGGCACCAAAACTGGTACTTCTTTATATCTGCTAATGTTGCACAATTGTTTATGCCACATCACAGGGCTGTCCCATCACTAACTTGCCCAGATACTGACATGAGAAAGTAGTGCTAAGATTTATTATTTCCTGTGATGACAGAGAAATTTTTAAGTCAATGAAAGTCAAAGAAAATTTGAAAATAAATGCCAACATTGCCTATCATAGATCAAGAAAGAAACAAACAACCGTACAGCCTAAACACCCATTTCAAATAAGCTAGTTCACTGACAGTATACCCAAGTCTGGCAACACAACTTCCAAAAAATACAAGCAGGGCCTAAAACAGAAAGTGGACTAATACAAGAACAAGAGGGTTGGAGTGTGCATATATAGTGTTTTCAATTGCCTAGATAAGCTCCCTGAAGAAAAAAGAAACAAATAAAGAAATATGTAATGTCATTCTAACTGTGCACATTATGCTGGACAATGTTTCAAGATCAAGGGCCTTTTCTTCTCCGCCTTTCTATTCTTTGATGCACTCTGAAGAGTCAGTGCTTGTAACAAGTTTTCCCAACTATCCTTGTAAGCAACTCAGTTTGCATGTCCACCTTAGCATTACACCACAGTAGTTGAGAGCACAAGCCAAATAAATATTCCTACAAGGTGCAAGTACAATTAAGGGACCTTCCTTAAAGCATGTCTCTCAACATAATGAGGTGTGAGACAATTTAAACAGTTACCGTGGTAATAAAAAGCAGAAAAGACAAGGCTATCACATCAGATACTGGGGGAGGGGGAAGGTGAAAATGATCTAATTCTACACACAGAGCGAGAACAAAAAAATTATTTGGGGCTTCATACAGAATATGCTGGAACAGTTGAATGTCTTCCCTTGGATTTGATGAGTTTCTGGATCAAGCCTGCCTAAGTTTTCAATTAGGGGAGAAATTTCACTGAAGCTCCAGTCTGCTCACAAGATAAGCTAGGACCACTGAGATAATCCTAACCAATTAATCACAGCCATGGGTCTGCATCACGAATTCACCATTGGTTTGGTATGGCCCTACACTTTAAACTTGAGTAGGTGTTGTGCTGGACATCAGGACTGTTGTTAGAACATATCCCACCTTAGCCTGTCCTCTGAGGCTGAGTTTTGGCAAGATGCAAAACTACATCCTGACTTCATTCAGATATCCTTCAGGGTACATTCACACCATTTACTGCAGTCAAAAAAAAAAAAATATTTTTTTTGAATAGCCTGCATGTGCCCTGATCACATCATACTTCTTTGTACAGCATAACACCTGTGACACTGAAGTCAGTTTAAGACAGCAGGACAGAAGCTAAAAGCTGTATCTTCAGACAAAGTAACACAGTTTCATAAGGAACAAGAAAGACATACAGTGCTTCACAACATCTGTAAGCAACAGAAGATAGTTAGATGATATTACAATACATTTTGGGGAGATAAGGAACTGATGGCAGAAAGGAACTTACTTGATTTTACTGAAGACAATGTCAACATCTGTAATTGTCACATTCTTCCCATCTATCACATGACAGTCCTTACACAGCTTTGACCAGTTCTTCCCATGCATTTCTTTTCCTGTGGCTCTTGTATCACCATGGATGGCAAATTTTCTAAAGGCCTCTTCCAGAGCGCTTATTTCTCCTGCCATAGCTCCCTCATGGGAGCTGTTTGAATCATAAGATAATCGTTTTGCTGCTCGGTCCTTTGCTGGATCTGAAGGAGACTTTGGAGGAGTCTTATTCACAGGTTTGGATGACTTCGCTTTATTGTCAGCCATTGTGCTGCGAAGAAGAGGAGGGTAAACTCATTACATTAATTTGCACTAGTTTACTTTCTGTTAAGCTACAGGCTACAGTCCATGTCACAATGTATGAAGAATAAGTGGTCTATAAAGTTGGCAAGAACTCAGTGCCCTCCACCATCAAACAACAGTCTATACATAGAACTATGTAACTCTCTGCCCATCTAGAAAAAAAATTATAGCACAATAAAAAAAACAGTCAGGGAAAGAACATTCCAAAATAGGGCACAAACCTAATTTCACCCTCATTACATCAGCCCACAAGAGAACACTTAGTGTTTGTTTCTTTTTACTTTTTTTTAAATGGCAATCACTCTACTGATTTGAATAAAAGTATGGCCTTTACACTGTAGGCATTACTAACTAGTTTCATTTCTGAAGGAAAGATAAGCAGCCCTTTATTTTCTGAACTGTGGCTCTTTAATTATTTTTTATTGAAAGATGAAACATTTTGACAGTATAGGAAAAATATTAATGTTATAACCCTTACATTATATAATGTATGGACTAACAAGTAAAGAAGCCTCAGAAATGCTTAGACAAGTCCCTCTTGTCAACAAAACCATTCATTTCTCAAGTTTATGCCCAAAGAACTGTAGTTGTAGAATTCATTTGGAATGAACACATCCGTGATGCTGGAGCACTGAGAAGTCTTTACTACAGAGAACAACTTTCAGATTACCCTGTGTTCATGTAGGATAGGTTTTCCTTTTAAAAGAAACTTTAAACTGAGTAACGGAACACTAAAGTTATTTTCAGGTGTCTTCATAAAGAAGAAACCCCTAACGTGCCAGAAGCATGCCACAGAAGCCTTTGCCTTCTGCCCACCCACACTCTTAGCTTGGCAGAAGTAAGAGGCACTGAAAAGCCTAGGGACAGGGTGCACTGTGGGCCTGTCCCGACAGCTACATGCAGATTGTTGCCCAGACTCATGTCTCTGGTGCTGTTACAAATTTTAACCCATAAAGAGGTGCTTCAGGTAGCAGAAGTTTGGCAAATACTGGATAAGGGCAAATACTTACACCTCATCCATTCTTCTGTCACAGCTGTACATGGTATGTGACTAAAATATGCAAAGATTGGTATGTATTTCTAGTCAAGGTTTTATTTCTGCATCAGATAGAAAGTTCTTTTGGCTTATATACTGTACTTCAGTACAAACTCCTCAGCAATGGAAACAATTCTAAAATTCTGCCTCTTCCAGTGTTGCTTAACCTCTGTCATTTGAGCAACCAAGGCATACCCTTCCCTGCACGCTGCAACAGAACTAACCATAACTACCTGCTATGCAGCATTGTTAAGCGTCATGATCAGAAACAACCTTTTAATAAAAACTATACTAAAAGACCTTTGTCCTTTACACTTGAGCAAATATAGCATGTCCAAAGCACTACCGTCTATTTTGAAAACATTTGAGTAAATGCTTAAAAACATTGTTGTATTTTAAGCTTGGAGAGTCTTCCATTTTGTTTACGCTGTCAGCACAAGTTTTGGCCAACAAACCAAAATGCTAAATTAAAATTAGTATGACAGGAATTTACAAACTGTAGCCTGAGAGTTATATGTGCACCTATGAAATAAAAAGAAAAGCACCGGGGGGGGGGGAAGAGAGTTCCAAATTAAAAGTTCATTAAAAAGTTTAAAATGCAACCAATTGCCATTTCTATTTCCTTTGCACCCTGCCTGCTCCCCAAAGAACAGCAATTTTATCTCAATAAACTTTTCTGAAAGTCTCCCAACACAGAAAGTCCAAGACCCACAGTAAATTGTAAGCTGCTACAAGTATTACAGATGTGTACATTTTTACCAAAATAGTGTCTAGATTATTTTAAACTGTTTGATTGATGAATCACACATTCTTTTGCTACCAAAACAGTAGTGAGAGAACAGTGGTGAGAAAACAAAAACACTGCTGATCTATGAAAAGAGAATTACATTAAATATCAGATCATGATTCTGTCTTGGAAGAAGCTTGACTTCCAAAAGCAAAAGTCTCTTCCAAGCTTGCAGCACTTCAAATCCACTGTAGCTGGAAACTAGAACCAGAAATTTTCCAAAGTAACACTAACTGGCAAAAGACAGACAGAGAGTACACATCAGCAAAAAGCAAAGTCTGTACAGGACATTAAAAACCAAAGTTACCTCTGTAAGCAAGTAACAGGACAAAAGAAGGTGGAGATCTGCTACAGTAAGGTATGTACAGCTCATATCATTTTGCAATTTATCTTGTGCCAAACAAACCTTCCAAAAGATTTTCTGGGATATCCCCCTCTTGCTCTTAGCAACTATGTCAAGAAGCTATACTCAGTGTGAATATCCTTGAAAAATACAACAATTGCACAGTTTACAAACTATAAGCAAGAAAACCTGTGTCAGTGTCTTATCTGAAGTTAGAAAAAACAACTACATGCCTACATTTTTAAGTATCTCCTGAACAAAATCTTTCTTTCAGCAGTGTCAGTGCCTTGCTGACCGACTTTGCCTAATCCCATGTCACCCATAACCGTAACTCAACTTTGCACAGCACAGCAGAAACATGTTTTAAAAAGCAACTAGTGATTTCAAATCATGAGCTGAAACCCACACTTGAAAGAGTTCTGATTTTCTGAATCATCTGATTTTTAAAATGACTACATTATTTTTGTCCATACTACTGTCTTATACTGCCTTCAAGGTGATAGCTGTATCTATCGAAAAAAATGTTTTACTTACTTTCAGTTGCTAATAAATTAAAAGTTTATAAACTTTGTACAGGAAAAATACTTAAAGAAACATATTTGGCCTTGAGAAACATAGTTTGCTTCTAGACTTAGCTCTCTGACATATATATGAACTTTGTATTGGTGTGTTTTGAGCGGTTCTGGGTCAGGGGAGAACAGGGTACACTGTAGGAAAGGCTTCAGTTTTGAACGGTGAAATCTGGAATGCAAAGCAGACTCATTTAAAAGAAATCCTCATGATCTAAAGCAGAAGGTCAAGGATAGATTAAAACTAGGGCTCTGCTGTGGTTACCAAAAATTGTCACGGATACTGCTTTTCTTGTGGAACCATAATTACAGTTTACTTGTTAAAATCCCACCCAATAGCATGAAATCTACTAAAAAGCAGCTACCTGGTTTATGAAAATACTGACCTAGCCTCAACTTAAAATTTTGTTTCTTAACACTACAGACAACACACTCTGAAGAGAAATATATTAATTAATATACCTATATTAGAAGGTAAAGAATTGCACAACAGAGAACATGAAATCAGATTTTTAATGGGGTCACCTCCTTTAACTTTCTTTAGTGATTAGAGATGAGGAAGGAGATCATGCCATGTTGAAGAAATGATCTCTCAAAGGGACATAGAGAATAACCCGTTTGCCAAAAACTCAAGATCAAATGCAGTTTTGAGTCTTTCTTGCCCTTTTTTTCCCTGGACAAAGGCATCAGAAGGTGCTTGCTACCTTCTGCTGGAAGTAAATATTAGCAGTAATTTGGGGAGGTGCCACAGCAGGGCTATAGGTGGCAGTGACAAAAGAAACTGATCACTCTAAAATACCAATTCTAAAATTCAGTGAAACAAAATTAAGCCACTGTTCAAAAGCATGAGCTGTGTAGATGCCAACTATAACAATTACAGCTAACCAAAGAAACGCCTTTCATCGCCATTCAAAAAGTCTAACATGCACACAGTTAGATAATACTACGTTTCCAGAGCCAGCAGAGGGAAGTAAGGAGGTACTAGGCACCGATCACATTCTCTCAAAATACTGCTGGCTCCAACCTAGCAGGTCCACATCACCAAAATCAGCCACATAAGACATTAAGAAAGAGGTATAAGCAGATGCTAGAGTTCAGAAGGCTTTGTGAAAGAACACTGTCCCCAAAAAACTGGAGTTCCAGAAATCAACAGAATATTTAGACAACTAGGTGTTGTGTTACGAACTGCTAGTCTGTGTCATGTAATACCCCTTTAGTAATTACTCCTTAGCAATACTCCCTCCTTTAGAAGGGACAGTTCTTGTCCCTTCTCTCACTCTAAAATAGGTAAATAATACAGCATATTATACAGACAGAGGTATCTTTACAGAGAGAGATTAAGCTAGGGATCAAACTTGACTGAGGTCATGACTAACTCATGCTAAAATAGACTGAAAATGCAGATCTGAGTTCTCAGCACATGCCTAACCCATTACAAAAAGTTTTCTCATATCATCAAACTTCCTTTCAGCCAGAGACTACAACATATACTCATCTGCAGACAGACAGCTAGGAGAATTCCCCTAGATAAAGTCACGTATTAATCTGGATTCTTCCAAAAATGAGGGGACAAGCAGCTATTGCCCCTGTGAATGCCAGTTGCCAATGCTGTATAGCTGCAGGAATACCAGATACAGATAAATAAGCCCAAAGCCTCCGTACTGGCCAACTGTCAGCTCTACTGAAAGTTTTATATTAATTTACACTCTTTCACTTATCCACATCCGCTCCAGGTGTCAACATATTGCAGGAATTCTGGTACTGCTTTGATTAAGATTTGGGGGAATTGTTCTTTGAAGTAATCCATCTCTCAGCACCAACAAGGAAGACCTGAAGACTTACTAAAACACAGAGTATTTTTGCCAACAATTTCAGCAGCTTATGCAACTCTGTGGAACATACACGTATCCTACCTGGTAAGAAGTCAGTGCAGCACCTTCCCTGCCCTGTCCCTGAGAACTAATGCATGGCTAATCTGCTCAGGAAGTGCAGACAGGTTAGTATTTGTAACAGAAGTTAGCATCGCTGCCACGTCACAGACAGGGAAACCAAAGCAGAGGGATGAAGAAACATGTCTGTTCTGCTGCCAGAGTTCAGAACATAATGAGGACCCTGGGACCCATACTGTACACTGCTTTAATTATTAGGCCACATAAAGCAGGTACACGATTGTACGGAGTACTCTGAAGTTCTCTGACTCCATGGAGGAAATATAAATATAGTCTCACTAGCTGCAAGTGTATTAACCCTGTTTACTATCTCCACACCAAAAATGCTTTTCAAAAAATAAAATCAACAAGAAACTATCAAAAGTGTGAATGCCTAGCTTTTTGGGCTATACCATGTACTTTCTCATCTGGTTTGTCTAGCTTGCCTCTAGCACGTTAGGAATATTCTGTCACAATATAAGTTGAATTGCTTTCATTTGCAGCAAGTATTACAAAACCAGTTTTTAATGGAAGTCTTCTTGCAGCATTAACTGCTATGGAAATGAACAGGAGTGTATTTGTCTCAGGCAGCACAAAAGACTAGAACACTACAGTAGATACTTACTACAGCCTCAGATACAATCCAGTTAATAGAAAAGGCAGTTTATTGTAAAACCATTTGTTCTTTAGAATATTTGCTAACCAAGAATTGGCTACAATGAGGTCAAAAGTCCTGTGAACAAAGGAAAACTTTCAGTTCAAACTTTTTAATGGCAGAAAGCATTCAAGCATCATGGAGACGTTCAGGAGACTGCTGAGATGAATGAATTTGGAGAAAAGATTCAATAGCACAATGGTACAGTTGCAACACAATAATGGTATTATTAACATGTACTCTTTCCTGTAATGCTCACCTTTGCATATGCCAACGTTATTTCTCACATGCTACAACTAGCTCCATTGCAACTTGCAACAGAACTCCACAAAACCCCAAAGTTAAGTTTACACTGAGCATCAGGGTCATCCTCTAGCTAAAATCCAAAGTCTGCAGTGCAAATTCCTCACCTTGAGCCCAAAGACAGTAACTTGGATAAAATAGCCGTAAAATGGAATCTCCACCCAAGTTCTCAACCTTACCCCTGATCCCTCCTTAAGTTCTTAACCACTTCTACCATATGCCCCTCTACCATATGCCCCAGACAACTAAGCAGCAAAAATCTATAAATTCTGTCCCTAACTTCCTTCTGTTCTGGAATTCCTTTTGCTGGTTTTTTATGCAAAGTCCAAGGTTCTGCTTTGCTTACAGTTACACCATAGAGTTCTGGCCACAAGGCAGAGTGGAGATGGTACCCTAACTGTACCAATATCCACCAAGATGTACGTTAATTCCCCAGACAGTATTTCTGCAACCTCCTTGCTACCCAGGAATTCTGTTGCACATTTTGTCTCCATGATCTGTGAAGTGAGAAGGACAAGTAGGTAATCCACAGCACAAACCCTAGACTTATAAGCAAAGATACTGTTCTACTATCTGCAAAATGTTACCAGCAAGTTAAAGAAAGGAGAAAAAAAAAAAAAATCTTTCAAGCATTCTACTCCATTTTTGCTAGTACTTAAGCTAAGTATGAGCATGCAGGCTTTCCAACACTCTTGCTTTTTGTAATGGGTATTCAGACAAAAAATTGCCTAGCTCATGGGCAAATTTCATCCAGCTGATTTTCCTTGCACCTTCACCTTCCAAAGGGGGAAAAATATAAGATTAATTTAAAAAACTTCTATACATCTATTTAGTTGGCCAAGAGAAACAGGATTCTACATTCAGTCAGATAGCATCTCTCATGTTCTCATGCATCTCTCACACCAGACATTTGAATGAATGCTTAAGGAATCTAACAATTTTATTGAGAACTAGAGTAGGGGTAAAGGAGAGAGATGGTAGACCCCTTGCAATGCAGTTAACACAGCCAGCAAGTTGAGATAAGTCTGGTATTGCATAAAGATTTGACGAACCACTTTTGTTAACATTAACAATTTTACTTCTGTTTTAACCTCACAATAAGCTTCCTGTTTCTGCACCATTCTCTTATAAATGCATCAGCCTCAATGCCTCCACACCTACATTCTCAGCTCCTCAGCCTAGCCAAACTGCCAGCCTTCCTAAAGGTACTTCTTAGATGGTCTTAAACCTGAAAGGTCACTGGCTTTTAGAAAACAGGCATACTACAAAGAATTCTGCCCACAGGCATACACCCTAGTAGTTTTATGTTAATTGTAACCTGTTTCCTGCACATCAAGTGTTAGTAAGCATGCAAGTGCTTAATGTGTAATTTTTATCAGAATCTGTTTCTGCACTGCTGGTAAAACTTATCCACCACACCACAAATAGCTGCTGTCCAAAATTTCTTAAGATCTTGCAGCCAATCCAAGAAAAAAAAAAAAAAGCAACTTTTCAATAAGCATAAGAGGTGCTACTTTTATGACTGAATTGGATTAATTATGAAACTGTGCAAGGCATTTGAATTTGTCTGACTGCATCTGTTCTATTTTACTACTTGATCTATCTTCCTCATTTTTAAAAATGGTACAGGATTGCAGTTAAAGAGAATTCTCATTTATTTTCTGTCTCTAATTATTTATGCCAAATAAAAATAGCAGAGACAAAGTACTGCAGATGGAATCTTTTTCCCACATTTTTGCGTAAACATTCAAGCTGAGGGAAGGGATAAGCAGCTGGAGAAATGCAACATCCTCCAAATAAAATGCAATGCTTTAGAGAATGGACTTAAAGCTTTCCTTAAGCTTCCTTCACAGCTATCAGTAAGAACCAAAGTTAAGGTATTTCTCTTCTGGGTTCTCCTCTGGGCATATTTTGCCACATGTGATGCTCAAGTGAATGAGAGCCATCCATTTTCCCTAGCATATACACAGAAGGAAAATAAGCAGAGAATACTGCAGACCAAGCAAAGCTATGACAACTCTATCTACATTTAAACCCATCTTTACTTAAAGGAAATGAAATCCTTTCATAGGCTTTACAAGAAACCGCACGGCTGAACCCTGCTTAAAAATATACATGTATCTAGCACTATGGACAAGGGCAAGGCTGGCTAGATGACACAGCTACATTAAGATCTTCTAGGACACATACAGAGTAACAAAAAAGGTGGTTATTCAAGTCATCCAATGTTTCTCCTTAGCAAAACAGTACTTCAGACTGTGATATGCCATTAAAGGAGCAACCTTAGAAAACACGTTATTAAGCATAGAGACAATTTTGACTGCTGACAAATGGCTGTTACTATTCTATTTCTAAAAACTACTGCTATCTGCCTACATAGTTACTGCTACAATATCACTTATATACAAAACCAAGTTTAGTTCTTAGTAATTTACATTCCTTCATTCCAAAGAACCACTTCATAAAATATCACCTCTTTATATATGCATAGATGAAACACCTACACACAGGCACACACACCTTTATCAGCAATAGTTCTATTAGAACGTTTTTCTCTTAAAAGACATGTGTTCACCTGACAACACTTAAAACTACAAAACAAACCTTCTTAACTAGCTCTACAATATACTATAATATGTCCGTGCAACTTACACAAAGTTTCAACTATGAAGGTAAAAGCATAAATACAGGCATCCACCACATATCTATATACTGGTGAACTCTTATCATGCATTTTTTTTTTCCATTATGCAACTATCCCATTTGAGGATTCCACTTCCTAAGTATTCATACTGAGCTCTGCTGGGCTGCTATCTGTCATTGGTAGATGAAGAAATAACCTGGACGCAAATATTCTGCAATTCCACACACAGGCCAGTGTCTAGAACAGCCTTCACAGAAGGAACTGAACACACTTTTGAAAAGGAAGAAAAAGACATTCACAGTGATTAAAGCACAACAGAAGAGGAGCCTCGATGGTTTAGATGAGGTATTTTTTAATGGCATATCAGAAAAAGACTTGGGAATCACAGATCCAAAAAGACTGGAAAACAACAGCTGCTGTCCACAGTAGTTAGTCATACAATTAATTTAAAGCTCCAAATAATACTCTGGGCCTATCATCACTTTAGGATTAGTTGAGTGCAGGTTCCCTGACTCGTAACATTACAATTGTAGTGTTTGCTAAGCCTCATTTCTTCATACACTATACATTGTCCCTTCCCGCCATCCCTATCCAGAGCAGGCTACTAATTTGAACTTCCATAGAACCCTTTCAAAATATTTCTGCAAAAGCCACGAGTAATCAAGATCCACTCCACGAAGGAAAACAGAGATTGTACAGCAAGGGGATCGCTTCAAACACCAGTAAGACAGTGGGTTTTGTGTACCACCTATAGGTATAAATATCGAGAGAACAAAGTTGATGCTATTGACAGGGACAGAATCAGATCAAAGAAAAACTAAGCTAACAGAGACTTACAGGCCTTGAAAGCACTGTAAGATTTAATAGTCACAAAGTGTCACCTCTGATTGAAGAATTGGAGATTGTATAAGAGCTACAAAATCATAAGACAAAATGTTTCACCATGAGAGACTTAAAGAATTCCACTAATGTAATTTGTCAGGTGATTAAAGTCACTTCAGTGAGGTATCCAAATATCTTTGTAGAGAAACCGCATCACATACAAAATGGTTCTTTACTGTCAAAGATATCAAAAAACTCAACAGCTGAAAATTCAGACTATGCCAATGCAAATTAGAAATAGGATTTCCTTAGGGAGAGACAATCAACCATTAGAAATAGTAAACGTAAGCTGCAAGAATAGCTGCAAATACTTCACATCCTGGCGTCTGCACATTAGACTCCATTTAATAAAGAAGATACACTAGTCAAGCATCTCTGAAAGACAGACTTTTATCAAATGTATGTTATTGGTCTCAGATAACTAACTGAAAATAACTAATGCATGAGTCAGATTAGATTGTCTAAAGATCCCTTATGTTCTTATAGTCTGCTGCTTCAGTTTTATCTGAATCCAAAAAAATAAACTAAATTTTAAGTACAGACTATTTCAGCTATCCACAGGTCAGTACAAAATTCGAGGGGAATACTTGCCTTGCTAAATTATCAGTAAGTTCTTTCACATCTGTAAGCTCCTGTAAGAGGAACTGTTTGAGTACTGGTCCTTCCAATAGTGAAATCGGATAAGACAGGCAGCCGCAGATGCAGATTTGTTTTTAATTTAAAAGTAAGCAGAGTCATCAATAACTAAAGATTGCTTTTGTGAGCAAGACCTCTTTGCATTTGAATTTCCATTGCAAGAATTTCCTTAGCACTGATCCAACAGAACACTATTCCTCAACTGTGTATTTAAGAACTTGTTTGAACTAGGACTGCATCCCTCAGATTCAATCAAAAACTGTTACATCCTTGATTTATTTTTTTTTTAAGTTTCTGTGTCATCATTTTGCCAAATGCTCCAATATTTGAACACGGACACACAAGTATATTCTTAAGATTAGCCAAACTGAGCAAGAATTAACTTCATAAGATTATTTAAGACAGTTGTACTGAAGACTGATTTTTGTCTTCCCATCTTCCACATAATGCTTTGAAACTTTGGTCTCTATAGCCTTGGTTTTCTACCCAGGACAAGGTAAGTTCTTATCACACACTCAGGACACTATGAGGCTGAAGGTCTATTTGTTTCTATGTATTTTTTGTGTGTTTGGGCACATGCGGGAGATAAGAGGAAGAAAGAGCTAAAACCGCTTATAGAAAACATTGGGGAAAAGGCAAAGCAATGTGATTTTTCCTGTTTAACTGTCCTGGTTCCGGCAGGGATAGGGTTAATTTTCTGGCACGGGACACAGGTATTCTATACCATGGGAGCCATGCCCAGTCCATAGGGGGGAGCTGGCCGGCAGAGGGGGAGGAGGAGTCAGTCCCGGCTTGGGATTGGGATGGGGCTGCCCGGGGTCTGGTCGGGGTCCAGTCGGTCGGTGAGCGCTGGTACA
>VYXH01003618.1:625-26597 GCA_013397275.1 Burhinus bistriatus
GCTCTGAAATGGATTCAGAAAAACAAAATAAAATCCTGTTTCCACTTGAACCTTTGTGATTTGTGTCCTTGAAACTGTTTTGGATCTTAAAAAGCCCTGGCATTTCAGGCAAATAACAGTCTCATCGTTACTCGACTCATGGACAGCACAGGGAATAGCATAGCATAGCACAGAACAGTTATGCTATGTTATACCCAGCGTTATGCATGACAAGCTCTGACCTACGTCTGAGGGGTCCATCCAGGAGAGCAGGTCTCTGCAGTGCGGGTCCCAGGCCCGTCCCAGAGACAGGGGCAGAGACGGGCACACCTACAACATCGCTCAGGCAGGGACTGAAGGCCCCAGGCTGAGCTGAGACACGTCCCCTGGGCCCTTGGCAGAAGGCAGTGGGGGTGGGGGTCCCAGGGGAGGCTGGTCCCAGCCATTGAGGCCTAGGAGCACCCCCCAGAACCCTGGCAGAAGGAGACTTGCACTGCTTATATGGTCTCCTGTAGACATTGATGGTTGGCCACTTTGGAGACAGAGTATTGGGCCAGAGGAACCTTGGCTCTGAGGGACTACTGTTGGTCTCAGGCTTTTGTGGTTTAGTATGTTTTTTGAAGGGAAACAGCTCGGGCATTTCTAAAAATAAGTACAAGGAGAAAAAAAAAGTCCACAGGGACATGAATAGGTATTGCTCACCTCAAAAATATTTGCAACCATTCAGTCGAGGCGCATGTCCTGCTTCAGACTGAGGGCTTGATCTTTGAGCCTTGCTAGTGTCAGAGATGTGGGGGTTGGCCATCCTGTGGAAACCCAGATAAACTGGATGAACATAAAAAACTTTCAAAAACCACACTTCACACTTGTTTTTTGCAAATTTCTTCAGATGATCCAATTATCTTGAGACAATCCACAGCTTTCACCCCATCAGAAGGTACGTCTTCTTCCCACAAGGTGACAGAGCCAATGCCTAGGATGGGACATGGCTGCCCATTCAGTCCCTTCTGCCAGTGCAGGGCTGGGAAGAAATGTCATCAGAGATTTCCTCAGCATGTACTGGTAGGGAAAGGAGGAGGTGGGAAGAAGAATACACTAGACTAGACTAGTTGAGTTGGACAGGATCTAAAATGATCATCTAGTCCAACTGCCTGGCCACTTCAGGGCTGATGTTAAAGCATGATATTAAGACTGTTGTCCAAATGCTTCTTAAACACCGACAGGCATGGGGCATCAACCACCTCTCCAGGAAGTCTGTTCCCGGGTCTGACCACCCTCTCAGTAACGAAATGTTTCCTCCTGTCAAGTCTGAACCTCCCCTGACGGACGCAGCTTTGAGCCATTCCCATGTGTCCAGGCACTGGGTACCAGGGAGAAGATATCAGCTCCTCCCTCTCCACTTCCCCTCCTCTGGAAGCTGTAGAGAGCAATGAGGTTGCCCCTTAGCTTCCAAACCACACAAACTCAGAGTCCTCAGCTGCTCCTCAGAGGCTATGCCTTCCATCTCCTTCACCAGCCTTGTTGCCTTCCTCTGGACACGTTCAAGTACCAAAATGGTCATATTTTTATATATATATTTATCAAGTATCAAAGTAATCACATATTGATATCAAAGTGATTTAAAACTCTGAAAATTTGGAATTAAGTCAGCAAGGCAAATCAGCTCAATTTAAACAGCAGGCTTTAATCTTGTGTTGAATACGTCCTTTGTACTTATTCTTGAAACCACAATTGAAAGACATCAGTGAATAACCACTGATAACAACACAAATAACTTTTGTGAAAAACTTACTTTTCACTTTTACTTATCTTCTGCTATTCAGGAAGGTATAATACAAAGATGCAAATGCTTATATAACCTATAGTGTATGCACTAAGATTCCCATTGATAACATTTTATTATCTTATGAATAATGGCATTTCTTATTTACTGAGGTATTAATATTTCACTCATTATTTGCTTTGCATGGCAGATGGACTATTCTGTTTTATAAGGGCAGTAATCTAAAACTATGTTGAATGTACTGAACAGAGAAGAAAAATAGTAACTTTACCCTTAAAATGTGCCATATTTAAAAATGTTTTATTACAAAGGAAGTATAATCTGGGGTTTGAACCTGAAGATTTTACAGCTGTTAGATAGCCCCTCATACCTGCTTTGTAAGCACAGTTCCAAAGAACCAAGTATTTCTGCTTTTTAAACTTCCAGCCATTTTGTTTATTATTGCTTAGTTATTCTTTGGAGGGAACTATATTGAAATAAATACAGTAAAATGAAAAAAACATTCTTTGAGAAGTTAGGGCATGGAAAGCTATTGTATCAATTCAGAAAAGTCTGGCCCCAGTCATTCTGCTAAAAGCTTCCCACAGTTTCAGCAACTTTATCTTAAACTTAGGTGGAAAACATGCATTGCTTTTTTTGTTGGTTTTATCACATTATTTTATTTTACTTATATAATAACTATGGGCATTGCATTCTAATTTCAAATGCAATTTTGACTAGATTTAGGTTTTATGTTTTTATTATGGTTTTTTGGGTTGTTTTTAATTAAAATCTGATTTAACTCATTTAACTATTTTTTATCTACCATCCCTGAAACACAAACGTTGAGCTGGCTTGGAAAAATGAAATCTTACACATTGGTGCTCAGTCCTGGAAAAGCATCCTTCAATCTTCCAAATGGAGCTGTTTCCTATTTTCTGTTTCATTAAATCAGAGTGTTTTCTCACAGAGACATACAGTCTACACTGAATGGCACAAACATTGGCCTGTGAAATGTGGGCTCTGCCTGACTTGAAGTGACCTGAGAAAAAAGGAAAAAACAACTCTGTCCTGAATGAGGTAAAGGGTTACTTTGGGTTTTACAGATCTCAATCGCTATTCTAACTCACCGTCTGTATCCACAAAGATTGGTCAGAAATTCTGCTTTCTCCCAGTCTGGATAAAATCTAATTCTGGTGCCATAAAATGGAATTACCTTCCTGCCACCTCTGCCCCAGACGTGCTCAGGTTGGCCTTTATTCGCTGGTTATTTATTCTGCGACAGTCAGATGAATGATGTGGTTCTATTTCTGCGTCCACACACTTCCACTGAACCACCTCCCTTGAATAGCTTCCACTCCTTGACGCTTCTGGGAGCAATGTTCTTGCATCTTCAGTCAACAGGTGTCCCTCCAGCTTTGCTTTTCCCTTCTGCTGTGATGGCTTAGCGGTACAACTTCTCTGAGAGGGTCTTAAGTGGAATTTGAACCGACAAGTACCAATTCAAGAGGCCCTCCGTTGTTTTGCACTTTGAAGAAAGTGGGTGAGATGTGGTACATGCTGATGTGGTTGCCCTTTGTACCCTTTTGAATAGATAGGAATTACTACATGAGGCTTAAGGTATGAAGACTGTTTGCTTTAGTCTGAAAGAACTGAACATTCAAAAAGAAAATAGCTGCAAGATACCATTTGAAACAAATCTGTTCCCTGACGTGAATGGCTAAAGCAGACAGGCAGATTAAACTGTGATTATTTAATGCATTAAAAATCAGTGGGATATGTTCATGGGATAGTCTTGAGTCATTGACATATCTTAGTTTGCATCCTGAATTTGCAAAAGATCAGCACTGCATTGATAGCAAGACATTACACTGCCAGTGATAACTACCTGACTATGATTTACTGCAGTTTTTCTGCCTAATAAACAAGCCTTAGCATATTCAGTGACCAGAGTATTGTGAGCGATATCTTATTATAAGCTGTTGCAAAATAAATATCAATACACAAAAAAAATCCTTTCAGCTACATATGCAGAGGATACATCAACCTTGTATTTTACTGATGCGAGTAAAAGTAGAGCTAAAAATTTCCCTACCCTTTCTTTGTTGGAATGATTTAGCTTTCCCCCTTTTATCCCTTTCCCATATACCCACGTTGTAATAACTCCTCATGCTCCATGACTGGTCACAGCTTTGTACCAGGGCTGGCAACTTGAATCTGTACAAAATGCACATGAAGAGAGGAGAGGTCTGCACACGGTGGAATAAGAAAATAGTCAAGCTTACAGTCAGTATGTTGTAGTATTTGTGGTGCTATAGATCAAGCTCTAGTTTAAATTTTACTTGCAAAAACCAGATGCTTACCCAAAGGTGTTGTTAGAGTGTGGGGCTTGCCTCTAACACAGCATCATGGCCATCCAAACTCATGTAACATGTCAAGGCACTGTTTCTTTCTTCACAGGATGACTTCAGCAAAGTTGTCAGAAAGGGATGGTGCAAATCCTGATGTTTAAAGGGCGATAAGCAGACGTCAAAGTGATGGTAACCAGCCCAATCCCATATTGAGTCCAGAGCTTATCCCTACGTGGAAATTTCCAAAAGCCAGAAGACAAGCTGTTATAACTGCAAATCAGCTGGTAGGAACTTAGCAATCAGAAGAGGGCACAGCATCCAGGTGAAACTCTGCTCCTGGGTGGGTTTCCACCACTCCCCTTGTTTTCATGGTAAGGCATAACTCCCACTCAGCACCAGAAAGTGGAGGTGCTGCTGGGCCACACATTGCACCACTCCTCCATCTCACCTCCTTTCCCAGAGCCAGGTAGTGCTGTGGGCTGGCAAGGAGGAGCACCCTGAGGTGGTTGCTAAAAGCAACATGGCTCTTTGCTAAAATTCAAAAGAAAGCAAGGTACATTTGAGGAAGGTGTATATGAGGTAAGGGATAAAGGGAGCCTTCCTGTATCAGGTTTCTCTTCGTGACTGATGTCAACCACCTTCACGGACACTTGCCCCCATCAAAATCACCTCTGGTAGGACATCAAGGAGGAGATCAAGAGTTTGGGATGTGGGACTGGGTCCCTGAGCCCAGTTCCTCACAGTGTCAGCTCACCATGTAGAAGATAGATGTCTAGTACAGAAGGATCCATGGTACATCCCCTGTGTAAGCCCTTGCCCACTTAAAAGTGCAAAAAGAGCCTTCCAATACCTGACAACAACCATCAAAACAGATGTGACAACAACTCCTGAGAGAAGATGAGCAACCAGTCAAGGAAAGCAGGCTTGCCTGCAAGATAAACTTGAGCTCATGAGCCTTTTTTGTTCTCCGTTTTCTCTTGTTTTAAAAAACCCTCCTGCCACTGGCTCTTCCTGAGCACAAGAAAAGGTGCTCCTGCATGGAGAAAACCGGCCAAATTACAGTGGGACTTTTTATCCATGGGCATTTTACACATGAGAAATCCAGGTGTCACCTACAGAGAGATGCACTTGGTGGGATTTGGGTTCTTGCAACTCTTTTCAACAGAAAATTGGAGCAACTCCAGGCCTTTCATATACAAACACTATAATGAAAGCTTATCTGGGTTTTATGAGTTATTTTCCACCAAAAATTTGATGCCCCTTGCTGGATTTTTTTTCTTTTTCTCCTTCTTCCTTCCTTGACGTGGGAGTGCTGGTGAAGTGCCGACTGAGAGTGACAGCTCAGCCTCCTCCCTCCTCTCTCCACGCTAGACTCCATCCCGCCAAGTTGCTGCCCAGATTTTGGGCAGAGAACTGCTGCTGCCTGTTCCTCTCCTCACAGCCCTCCGCCCATTGATCACCTCAGGGACACACCTTGAGGCATTGGAAAAGGGGCCACAGCACAGGCAGCAGTGCAGCGTATCTGGAGGAATATCAACAGGTAGGGCAGGAGGGACAGAAGATGGAGTCGCCACAGTTGCATAGAGGCGGCTGGGCAGGGACCAGCCATGGGCGTTTGGTGGTCCTGCCTGAAGAAATGTCTGTCAAATTGCACCCTAAAACACCACGGCTAAGCTCTGCCATGTACAGGGCTGAATTTCTGAGAGCATACTACCTGCGAGGGGATTTGCAAACAACAAAAATAAGGAAAGCTTTTTGGTTTACCCTGTCCTTCCCTTCAAAATACATGATGTTAGAAGACACTAAAAGAGGGCTTTTCATGTGAAGCATTGGAAGAAACGTGCTGCCTGCTATGGTTTTTCAAACTGCAGGCCCTGCAGAGAAACAGACTGCATAGAAGCACTTAAGAGACCTCATCATCTCAGGGCTGTCAGCAGATGTAGCCCATATAATGCTGTGCACCAGGGAAAAAGGTAGGGATATCTGCAGAGCACCCCATCTCCAGTGACAAGTTCACTGAAGCAGAATAGAAAATAAAAACCACCTAGGCACACTGCTTGAGCTACACAAAACCTCATTATTTTCCAGTGAAAAACACCTCCGTGCAAAGAGCTTCTCTGATGAGTGAAATCAAGGACATTCCAAAATGATTCATGAGTGTGTAACCTGGCTACAGCTAACAATAAGATGACTGTGCCTTCACAGGCTGGGATGACAGGCTGAAAGATGAGTTCCTAATGAAATCAAGCTCAAAAGCAAAAGTAGAGAAAGCTCTAATGGCTGCTAAGTTAACATAGAAAAACTTAAGATACAACAGCACATGGGAGTGCTCTGGTGTGCAGTCATGACCTGCACAGTCGTGTAATAAAACAGGTATCTGTAATAAAGCAGATATGAACAACAGTCTCATGAGCACACAGAGGTGAAGGTACAACAGCAGGACATGGTATTACAAGAGGAGCAAATGCATGAACACAGCAGGTTTGCGGCAGAGGTGGATTGCACCGTGCAAAGCAAAAAGCATGCCCAGGGAGAGGCAAGATGTAGGCAAAAAAACACATATAAACTCATTCTGCCTGAGTTCACTGCACGTAGACTAGCAGACAAGATCAGGATGTACAGGGTAGAAACAGTGACGTAGATGGTTTGGGTCTGGTTGGTTTTTACCATAGGGCAAAATAAGAAAGATAGTGATAAGGCATTTGTAACTTCCCATCTTTAAAGGTCTTAAAGAAATTTCCCTAACATCCAAAATCTGGACACAAATAGACTTCAGCATAGTAAAAGAAAAAGTCTAAACATGAACACTGTCTATGTGAATGAGACTAGGAATTTAAACAGTCCCCATATGCAAAAATGCTATATTAAAATGCAGGTAGAGTCAGTGATAGGAAAATGTCAGCATCCAGGCCTTTTCTATAATAAATGTGTATTTTGCATCAGTATTAGAAAGAAAAGTCTTAAAACTGTTGAACTCAATAACAAATCCACTGGCAGTGGAATTCATAAAATGAAATCTCACATCAGAGGAAACTGAGAAGGGGTGTCCTGATTCACTTAAAATCTTACTGAGACTTTGCAAAGCCATGTTATCTACAAGTACTGCTAATAATAAGGACCAGAATAAAGGAGAGATGTCAGCTTACAAGTGAATTGTGAATTTTCAAAAAGGCAGAGGAGCCATTGGTGTAGGCGAGAGAGAGAGAGACTGAGAGAGAGAGAGAGATAAACAGCGCCTTAAGAACCATGCAGAACAAGGATGCTGCTGACAGGACACCAGCTATAAATCCTTGCATCAAATACAAAACCCAAATGCTGCCAGTGTGCCGCTTCCCGAATCATGGGAAACAACTATTTGAATTAGAGCTATATTTGAATTACAGGCTGTATTTGAATTACATAATAGAAAAAAGAAGAGCTAATAGTTCACCCACTCCTTCCTACTAATACAGAGCTATCCTCACCCTAGCTATTTGGTTTTGGACTGTTTTAGAAATCCCAAGTGACAGATTATTCACAAAGGGACATTATTCCTGACACTGAGCTCTGCTGAGCTTCTTTCTCGACTTCCTGCTAATATTTAACCTAGCATTTCCAAATTATTTTTACTTGACTATTACTTGAATAACACCCAAGCACGAAGCATCAGAAAGCCCTAATTCAGGGAATTAGTTATTCACTACATTGAGGTAATCTAGCTGTTTTGGAGACAAGTTACTGGGTTCTTTGTGAGTTAACCTTTATCAGGGAAAAGGGGTGACTCACTGGAGGTCAGGCAGGATGGCATGATACACTAGGTGTGGTAGACAGGAACGTTAGCAGGCAGGTTGTGACATTAGCAGCAGCAGTAAAAACAGAAAGTCAGCTCACACTAAATGTGATCCGAGATGCCCCGAGTACAAAGTTTTAGAGAAAGTTTTTTGAAGCAGTAACCTGTATTAAGTAAGTCATTTTTATTAGACCAGGATGCATTTATTGTTATAAGAGCTAGCATGAGTATCTGCAGGCAAGTACTTGGAGCTTCTCACGATGGAATTTTTTACTTAAATTATAATTTTTAAGTTTCCCTCCTTATTTATCTGCATGCAGCTGGGCCCCAGTAAGGAGTGTTTATTGCCAAGACATGGGAGACAAGCGCTAAGCCTGGAGCTCTGCCAGCTGTAAGACTGGGAGGATTCCTTCAGCTTTGCAGGCATCACCATGTGGCAGCCCTGTGCCTCCTGAGCCTTATGTTCCTCTTCAAGGGTGAGAAAACAGCTGTCCGTTTTAACCAGGTTGGGCCAGCAAGAAAGCAGAAGCTACAGGTTGGAAGCTGTGTTTGGGTTCCCTTTGCTCCCAACAGATAAGTGTAGAAAGGAGAAAGATACTATCGATGCTGGCAGTTTCAGGTGGCAGGCTAGAAGCCAAATGGGCACTTAAGGCTGACCTGTAGGTATGTCTACATAGTCTAACGAGTTAGCCCAATGCTCCAGGTAGGCCAGCTAGCTCTGCCGAGAACCAGGGCACAAATGGATGGATGGATGAAATTACAACACAAGCATGGTATCTGAGGTAGCTCAGCCAGAGCCGGCTCTAGTGTTTTGTACAGCATCACATTGTACTGCATGGACTTCTTCTGTCTTCCCATTGCAAGGCTTGGTTCTTCTGTGTTAGGGCTGAAGTTTGTACTGATATTACCTGTGCTACATCCCTTCTTTAAACAAAAACTCTAAACAAAATCTCTAACAGGTCTCTCAACAGAGTCCTGTAACCTCATTTAATCCAGCCTCTACAGATACCACCTTACAGCACTTAAGGCTAACCAAGTATCTTGCTGTCTTTGTCAAAGGTCTGGAGTCATTATTTTACTGGAGAACCTTGGCTTCCTGGTATTATATTTTATTATTATTGCACAGAGCATACCACGTACCTTGGGGAGCAGTAAATGCTATTGCATGAAGCACATCAGCACACAGTTCCGTGAGTCTCACTGGAGACATTGTTATGGAGCCAGACATCCAGCCAGGATCACCTTTGGTGGGTCACTCAACAGCAAACTGTGAGGGTGCCCGAGGCCCCAGACCACACCGCCAACCTGAAGGAATCAAATATCTTGAGTGACGGCTGAAATTATGTGTACAATTCAGTCTTTACAACCTGCTACAGATTGCTGGAGGACCTGCAAGCCCTGAAGCACTTTCTGTAACTCAGTGCTGCAGTTTTACTCAGATGCCATAAGTACTACTAATTTTAAAACAGCCAGTTTTGAGATATTTGAACCATTAAAAAAACAGCTCCGGTCTACACAGCTGCTGCTCCTTGCCTTCCCCCTTCCTTGTCTGCTTGATCTGCTCTGGGCGCTGCAATGGCATCCTCATAAATGCCAGCTCAAGCAGCTCCTACGGTGTCCCTTGGTCCTCTTTGCCTTTCCCCTCATCCCACCTCCCATGTTCCCATACTGTTCTTGACAGTAACCACGCAGTTAAATTATACCCCATTCCCAGCCCCCACAGAACAGGCTCTCAGGTAAACACTTGATCCCAAAATCACCTCCACCTTCTTTCCCTCTCAGCCAGAGCTTCCCACACAGCTTTGCAAGTCCTCATACCAATAGCTAGTTTCTTTGCTCTTTGGAAATTTTCCATTCCCCTGATCTCTAGCCCTCTGAAAAGGCCTTTGGATCAAATCACTTCTTCCAGGTTTCAGCCAGCATGTTGCAGTTAGTGACTCCATGTCTCTCATCTGCCAGAGACAAGCTTCAGCCTGTGTCAGCAAACTGAGCATCCCTCCTTCACATAGGAGCATTTTGTATTACAGCACTTTCCGTAACAACTCCATAGCATCAGGGACAGTTAATGAAGTGCACTGCAAAGGACTTCCTACACTGTTCCGCAGGAGCAGGGTGATTTCTAGCAGAAAGCCTAGAAAAGCAGCTACCTCCAAAGAACATGTTATATCAACCTGTCCGTAGCACACCTTGTACTTACCTTTTCATACCTCTGCATCTCTAAAACTGACTGGGTTCATGCTATGCCAAATACTAGCTGAAAAATTCTTCTGATAGTATGTCTGCTATGATAAAGCAGTTTACTAAAACTACAAAAAAAACCCCATTTGAATACCCATTTCAGACTCTACTTAGCACGTTCAAAAAAAGTTGCTCAAATACACCAGTTGTTGAATGGGAAACTGAAAGTGTGCAGCCAAGATTTAGACTTGCCAGCACTCCTGGGCAGGAGTCAGATGGGATCGGAAGGACAGGAATTTTGTGGGAGGGCTCACGAGTTGAGATAAGGTCACAAATCCCACCACACTTGTATTCAAAACTTTGAAACAGGAGAGGGAAACAGCTGAGGGCTTTAGGATAGGATCACAGCCTATAGTCGCCAGCAGATTTCACAGGGCTGAAGAAGTGAAAGAGGGGAAAAGAACCAGTCAGGACAGAACCACTTTCAGCACAGGCAAGGGGAACTGCTAATGAAGGACAACGGGAACTAAAGGGAAAGATTAAGAGCTCCGATATTTTATTGGTGAGTTCAACATCTAGTTAAACAATACATATGTTTGAAGCTTGACATCCAGTAGCTCTTGTGTACAAACCATTGCAGTACTTCAGCAAATTCACAGGACTGAAGGAAAAGCCATTTGAATGCCACAGGCTCCCCAGAGCAGGGCAGACAGCAGTAGGCAAGCAGGTTAGCTGGCAGAAATGGGAGGGGGATGGAGGAGAGCACAGGATATCCAGCTCTAGGCACCTGCCTTCCCTAGCTCAAATTAACCAGCAAATTTCCCCAGGCGCTCTCTATAGAAACAAGCTTCTCCAGAGGGTGATTCACTGCACAATGTTATACTGCTGCTCTATAGAGCTCCGGTGAATTTATTCCCTGTTTCTTAGAGGAATACAGCTCTCGCCAGCAACTGCAGAGTGCGCCCAGGGAGATGTGCTGGCTAATTTTGATGCCTTTAGATGGGGAGTGTGAATCTCCCTTCCCTTTGCCCTCCCTCCCCAGTTACCGACTGTGAAGTAGCATGTAAACGAGTGGTATTCACCCTGTATTCACAGCTGAGGAGTTTGTCACGAAACCGGACCTTTTGTGTTCTGCCCTACATAGCAGATAGATATACACAGCAGATTTTAATTTCATTTCGATTCCAGATAGACTTTTTGCATTTTGCCACAAACTCACTTTTTCCCCTCGTACAGCACCCGATCTGCCCAGGCAATGTCCACCACCCTGGTAAAGAAGTCCCTGCGAATGATCAGTAAGGTGTCCATTTGGATGAACAAGTGCACAATCTGCCTGCACAAATCTGCTGGCAACCGACATGGGTTTCAATCCATTGAAATCAATCAATTTCACTGATTTTAACAGAGTAGATTTTAAAAAATTTTGCATGCAGAACTCATTCACATATCAAGCTCTAGTTACTCCTAAAATGTGACTGAGTTGGGAAAAAATACACAGCTTTTCCTTCCCTGTTTCAAACTAACTGAACTGTATCCAACTTCTTAATGAATATGGATTTACCTAAAGGAAGACTTTCTTGCAACAATATTATTGGCTGTAATTATGTACACATTCACAACATTTATGCTCCCTTATTAAAAATTGCTCAAGTGATAACGTAAAAAAGAAAGGATAGTTCTGTGTTTAAAAGAACAACTGCGCAGACTGAAGTTTGTTGCTATATTAATATAGCACCAGTAGATGCTGTAATTCAAAAGTAAAAGGCAAACAGAGGAATTGTTAATAGTTTTGTGCACTGTTTAGGCTTTTCCTAAAAACTAAAATGTTTCTTTAGGGAAGTGACAATGTCTTCATATGTGACTGTGGGACTACTGTAAAATGCTAAAGACCCATCCCCACAGGTGTCATACGCCATAACCACATGGCTATATTTGCAAATTGCTCCATTTTCTACAGTTCTATTCTAATTTTATCACTATTTCTAATGAATTTCACTGTCTCCAGGAGCACATTAGGGGTTTTTTTCTTAAAGCAGTGATCCATTCACGTGCTGAATTAGATACACAACACAAAGGAAGGACAATAATATGCTGCTTCCAGTACAAAAAAAAGAAAAATATTTAGATTCAGTAGAAAGCAGGCAGGCAACGTGTTAGTTTAATGTGCTGTTCTAATCTCCGCTGGAAAAAGGATTTCTATGTTGGCACAGGGCACCTGAGAAATTGAGTGAACTCAACATGGCATCTATCAAGAGACAAGCCATTTCTTCTATTCTGGTTTGATACCAGTGCAGATTCTGTTTGAAGGCAGATGATTTCCAATGTGAAAAACAAACCAAAACAAAACAAAAAAACCAAAACAAAACAAAAAACCCGAACAGGCACACTACTAATTGGAGCAAACACACAGAACAATTCAGGGCATCTGGAAGAAAAGGTGAGGACTGTGGTGGCACAAGTTCTGCGGATCAAGTAAAGAGGTGGAAAACTCACCTAGAACTCCATTCTAGCTAATACTTCTTTCTAGATAATACTACATGAATACTACTAAATGTATTTCAGATGTATCTGAAAAGAGGGGAAAAAAACCCTCAAACCTCAGGAGAGAAAATCATGTCTAGTATTTGCAGTCCTCCAGGATGTGCTCTCAGGGACATTTCCAATTGAATGGAGTGGAAGCAACCACAGGAAAGCTTGTTGCTGCTAGGTTCCTATCTGCCTGGAAGGATGGCAATGCATTGGAGCAGGGTAATGTTGCTTTGTTCTGGCACACACCAGAAGGCACAGGGTATAGCCCAGGCTCTCCAGCCCACCCAGAGAGCCTAGAAGTCACAACTAGTCGAAAAGAAGGTAATGAAACAGAAATAGCAACTGCTTGATGGCAACAGTGAGCTCTAGCCCTACAGCTTTCCTATCTGCCGCGTTCCTCCTTCCCTAAGAGCAGTCTCAGGAACAGATTTTCTCTGGCTGTTCACAGTGCTGTTGGATCATCTCAGCAAGGTCAAGACACCGCAAAATTCGCCACTTCTCAGCAGCCAGCTCCTCCTTGGATACTTGGCCCAGCAGTTTTTTAGCAAAGAGGTTCTGATCCTGCATGAAAAGGCTCACAGCAGACCTTGGGGCTTGAGGGAAGTTCTCCAGGCAACCACTTGTGAAACAGAAGCTGATTTTCTTTTCACGTCTCATCCCTGGTCCCCTTTCTTCAATCCAAGTCAGAGGTCTAGTGTGGAGGAGCAGAGAAAAAGAAGAGTATTTATGAAGAAATGGAATCAACGGGTATAGTTTATGCTTTTTTTTTTCCCCTCAGCATTTACAGAAAATGCCCTAATAAATGCATCATTTTTAAATTTCAGTCATTGAATATTCATGTAACATGTTCTGACCAACATGCCTTGTGGTTACGGAGTTGAACACCAGGTAATAGCCTTAACTCTGTCACTGCTTCATGCCATGACTTTCAGCACACCATCTAAGCTCTCTCCAGCTTTGCTTTCCCTATGTACAAAGTGAAACCAGCCATGTCTAGCCATCTCACAGAGAAGAGGGAAGTTTAATCCGTTTGTTTGTGGACTTGGATGAAAAGTGCAGTTAAACATCCAAATATTTTATGCGTGATTCAATCACAGCTAAACTCACAAGGCCCTCAATGTCTAGGTCTTCCTTAATCAGAGCAAAGTCCTGCCTTATGCTGATGTGATAGCCACAGCCTCCAAGCCAAGTATTGGTGCTGCTGGCTATCGACTGGCATAGCTCATAGGACCTTGCACTTTCCTCCCCAACTTTCCAGCTCGGCTGAGGAAAAAGGAGCCATAGGAGGGTGCTGCATCGCTTCAGGGGTCTTAACAGACTCCCTGGCCCAACACTGCAAATGCTTGCAGAGGCTTTGAGGAATGGTCCTCAACACCAGCCACAGCCACGATCCTCCCTTCCCGCTCTTTTGTCAACTGCCTAAACCATGCCATTACCTTTCCGCAGCTCATTCATCAGCACTCACTACTGCCTGTGTTTAGAGGATGCACGTTATTTTTCTTACTTGGTTATTGATGGCCTTTCCACAGTCCTTTATGGCCCACTTTAGCCTGCCACTCACAAATTATGAGGGCATCAATAGTATGGAAGAATAAATTCTGTCTCCAAGTACTGCCCATTAAATCTTCAATATCATTAGATCTGGAATGAAAGTCCTTGTCAGTCTAGCCTGAACACATTCTGCAGAGCACTCAGCTTAATGATTCTGCACTTCTCATCTTTTATGCTTTAGGATCCAGTTTCTATATTTAGATCATTGTATCAATTATTCTTTGCTCACCTGTACTGCCTACATACACACCCTACAAATTAAGCATGGCCAGATAAACCTGACTGAAGAGAATAAAACAATTGGAGAAAAAAAAAAAAAAAAGACTCAAATCACAGCCTGCAAAAATGCACCAAAAAAAGTCCTCAGAAGACTAATAAATGCAAAGACACCACGCATTTCAGGAAGTCCCTAGGCTATGTGTCACTGCAGGCAAGAATGCTGCTTGAGAGCCACATCACTCGGTGTTTTCTATGTTATCATCCTCCTTCCCCGAGGTGCTGACTAGTGACCTCAGTCAGAGGCAGGCCACTGAGCAAGCTGGGCTTTGCTCTGACTCGACAGAGCTGGTTTTATGTTCTTATGACAGCAAACAGCAACAGAAGGTTCAGGTCAGTTATTCAAAGCCGCTTTATCTCAGGTAGGCAGGTATGAAGAAACCACTGGTCAGGCATAGGCAAAGATCCCCACCATGTAATAGAGTCCACGATATGATCCAAAACAGGCAGTGTCAATGCAGGGTCACCTCCCTGGGGTGATCTAGAGCAGATGAACACCAATGACCAGGCTCAGGCGTGTGTTGTCTTCTCCTCTAGCTTGGGGATGCCACTGAACCAGAAGCACAATCATGCAGAGCGGGCAGAATTTAATCAAAGTGATTAAAATGACTGATTTAGATCAGTGAGCATGAAAATGTTGGTATTACTAATAGATTTCTCTCCTGTGATTGGATTTTTAGTTATTTTCCCAAAGAGAGGTTGATTCTACTTGATTGGTAACCAAAACTCGTTAATTTTTAATTAACAACAACTTCTGCACTAAAATTAGTCCCTTTTTTTGCTATAAATATATGTACGCTGCAAGTTTGCACATTATTTAAGCAATTTTGTAGCTTAAGGAACAGGTTTGTATTTTATATTTTTTATATTTTTTTTAATAGATAATTTACCCATTTTCATTAAAGATATGTATCAAAGTATTATCTGGCTATGGATGTAGTTAGTTATTTAAAGGTGTTAGTAGTGTTACTTAGAAGCAACGAATGCAGCATTTTTGGTAGCTGAATAAAGCCATGTTAAATATGTTGGACGGTTAAAGAACAAAAAGAAAGTTTAATCAAACACTAACAAATACCTTTTATACTGACTTTTGACAAAGCAAGCACTATCGGTAGTGAAGAAACCATCCTGATTTTTATGGTCATTTTGTCTTTCCAGATTTTAGACTGGTGGAACTCTCCTAACTACATTTTATTCAGAGATTGGAAAAGACTTTCTGCTTTTCTGATTCCCTATTTCTTCAAATAATGAGTGGCCCTAGTTGGACTGTCCTAGTTAAATAAATCAAAATGAAGTGAACACTCTTTGTACTTGCAGAAGAATTAAGTTGGTTTCATGCTCGAAAGAATTCTGGGTCCACTCAGCTTAATATTTTATGCAGCGACTTCTGCAGAAAGCATGTATTACATGATTTTTTATGGATGTTGAATTTGAAGTTTTTTATTAGACTTTGTAAGCTTAGATCTCAATACAAACATAATTTCAAACATTTATTGCCAGAATATGTGTTCAGAAAATGTATTCAATTTCTTTTAAACATCTTCCTTTTCACGCTTTGAAAATGCCAATATTTTTTATTTACCATGCAATCAAAAAGGGCTACCTTACCTCGGATGGGAATTAGACAATTAGACTCTACCCCTAGTTAACATCAAACAAGTCCAAATCGTTGCCCAAATCGTTCTCTCTCCAGCTCACACTAAAAATTCATTTTTGACATTTACTGAATCCAAGCTCTATAATACTGGGACAGGATCTGCAGTCCCAAACCAGCCGTGCTGTCAGTAGAGGTTTGGCTTTTCCTGGGTTGCTCAATGTTTTATCACAGAGAGGCAGTCAGCTCAACTGTCTTGGAAACACAACAGAGGCAGAGGTCATCTCTCAGATAGCTGGGCATCAGGCGTTAACACACACCTCTAAAATCCACCCAGCGACAGATGAGCAGGCAGTGCGGGCTGTGCAGCGGAGACAGACTATAGCCTTTGCACAAATCCCTGCTTAACAAGCAGAACACAGGCTGTTGCATTCTGCACCTGCTGTATTTTCCAAGGCAGAAAATAGGCTGAATTAACCTGATTTCTCAAGGTTAGCGTATTCATGTCTTTCGAAAACGGATGAGATAGCTCTCAGGAAAGGTGCAGACCTTTCCCATCCTTCAGCAAAATAAAGGTTGGGCAAATTAGAGCCGTAACACCACCACCATGACTGCCGGACCATAACTTCACTTGATGGAGACTGGGCCAAATTCTCTATTGCAGTAACTCCACTGACGTCAATGGGGGAAGGTCAGCAGGAAATACGGCCCCACCACCGAATGGAATACAGGAACGCTATGTAACTTTCCAGTTGGCATAAATTATCTCAGAGGCGTAAAGCTGACTGTCCCCGAGGTCATTAAAATGCTCATGGTGACAAAACACTTACTGACCCATACTAATAGTTAGTAGTGGGCTAAGAAAAGCAGGTATCTGTTAGTGGTGTAGAGCCGGAAAAAAACCCCGTATCTAGCAAATTCTGTATCTAGCAAATATCATACATAGCAGCTAAGAACTACCTAGGAGACAGGACAGCCAGGGAAAAGTTTAAGCCACCCGCTAGTTCCACCTGCTGGAATTAATTCAAAATCTCACTCTATACAGATCTTTACAGCTATTCATGTTACTGGTGAATCGCTAAGAGGGTAAACAGAGCTTGTATAC
The DNA here is from genome assembly GCA_013397275.1 of Burhinus bistriatus. Classification (NCBI taxonomy): domain Eukaryota; kingdom Metazoa; phylum Chordata; class Aves; order Charadriiformes; family Burhinidae; genus Burhinus; species Burhinus bistriatus. Next base: position 17,720 of record VYXH01003618.1, read on the forward strand.
AGAGTTCTGTCCTCTCACAACTGCATTTTAAAAGGAATTGGAAATGATGTTTTATTTAAAGAGAGAAGATTGCTAAGAGAAGATGCTAATCGCTCAATAAACTGCAGTGAGCTTTGTAGGACTGGCTGATAAAATGCTTAACTAACAACGTGGTGAAACTAACAGTTCAAATGAGCCCTGATTATCCAATCCCCAAATAGCTAGTCCTTCAGGTTATTACTTTTTAAACAATACACTTATGTAAAATTCTTAAAGAAGTAAGCATTCATGTTTGGCATTTTTTTCTTTTTTGTTTCATGGGTTTTTTTGTTTTAAGTGTTCTAGCAGTATATGTGCAACAAAAAAAAGGGTAATTTATTACAAATGAAGACAGGCCAGAATATTTTCCCATGGGGTCTAATTTTCCCTTGCTCTCCCCAGTCTTCTCATCTGCCTCTTGTCACGTGCTTATGAGGGGGTCATCTAGCTCAAAGGCAGTGTGCACTATATGGAAAAACAGGAAAATAGGAGTGAAGGGAAAGGAACAAATTGTTCCATCACCATTCCTACCTCCTAGGAAACACATAGTGCTTGGGTAACTTCTCTATACGTTTTCATGTCAGACAATTCTCAAGTTGCACCTATAGCATGCAGTAAACTGTCCTCATAAGTAACTTCAACCCAAGTGAAAGGACGTGACCTTCATGCAGATGGCCCAGAATGACCAAACTGGAGAGTTTCCAGCAAAATACACCACCAGACTTTGGACCAAGTTGAGTACTCAATCCACAGTATGAACCACTATTTGATAGTAAGGCTATTGTTATCATATAATAAAAGGGAGATCAAACTTATTATTGTAAAATGCATCATCAAAAGAGTTTTCTGCAAGAAAGTCATAGTGTGATGACTAGAAAAAATTACAAGTAATCCTGGCTGCTGGATTCTCACTCAGTCTGACATGCTTATGCAACCAAAGCAAAAAGACAAGAAATGGGAGACAGACTGATGTCCCTCTCAGGAAAAACAAAAACAAAAACCAAACTTCAGGTCTCTGGAGCAGGCATCAGTCAAGAGCAAATTTTGCACATTGGCCTTTCAGTAGTTCATTATACTTTTGCTCAAAATGTGCAATTTTACGTTACCCTCCAGCTGGTACTACATATTAGCACAAGCATTATAGTGCTATAAGCTAAGTATCATGACTAGTGCATTACCTTTTCAAACAGTCACACATTTCCAACCTTTAAAGGAACGTTAGCTTTCAACATACAACTAGAATGTCTGATGCTAAACAAAAAATATCCCGCCTCTGAACAAGTTTTCTGAGTGCAAGAGAAGAGTCTTTCAGTCTTGGGCGTGGTAAAATGCATTATGGGCCCATTCCTACATTCAGACATCAGAAAAGAGCTATTCAAACCTCCTCGTGCTCCTCAGTAGACATTGTTTGGCGGTGGTTCTTTTTACCATGATTACTATAGGAAGCATTTTCAGGTCTGTATCTCTTGTACACTTTCATGCCAGCATCCACCCATTCTGTTTCCACAAGAGGAAGAGAGGATGCAGAACTCCTGCAGGCGATACCCAAGCAGCATGGCTCACCCACCTGCTGCCACGGCCATTACTCACTTCTTGTTTGCTGTCTGAAAGTGAACAGTCATTCTGGAATAATTCTTATCCTTCTGCTTTTCTCTGGTGGCAGAGGTAACAGTGAGGTCTCCAAAGAGGTCAATCAGCCAAGTCAGTCGGGCAATTCCACTGAAAGCTGGGAATCCTGTTTTGTTTTCATCGAGAACGCTACCTGGTGCAACAGCAACAAAAAGTCTTCAGAAATGGGAAAGAGAATAACGTACTCTGCATAGGAAAAGCTGAAAAAACTGCAGTGTTGCAGGCTTAGAAAGGCCATGAGTGGATGGACTGAGTAGGAAAGTCAACAAACATGGTCAACCTTGAAATGGATCAGTTGGTGAGCTACCACGGGCTGCACAAAGTACATATACAACAAACCCTTCAGGACATGTTGAGGACAGAAGGGTGTATGTGGGTTCAATGTGGGAATGCAGTAGGGAGAAAACAATGGCTCAAAAATCTCTCCCAGCTCTTCTGGGCCAAACACCAGTACAGAAGACTGAAGGTCCCCACTAGAAATTGGGACACTTCTATAGAGCTCATCCTCCTCTCCGAGACCAATATGAATGAGAAATTGGTCACTACCACCAAAGTACAGAAGGGATGAAGAAGCGGTCTCTCCTTCATACAGGAAGCAAGGCTTGCATTCTTCACGAGACAGCAGAAAGAGATTAGCAAAGCAACAGCCCACAGAAGACAACTGTTAAGGCGAAGGTGTTTTCCAGACAGTTCTGTAATTTCATGGAAATATCCAGAACTGATACCGGTGTCTTTAGTCAGTTTATAGACAGACTCTCATCTAAAAGGACTGAATGAAGCCTGGAAGGACTGGCATCCCTGTGGAGCAGGCAGACAGATCCAGACGGACTTCAAATTCCTCACAGCTACTGACCTGTGAAATGCAACGTTCCCTTCACCAGGTCTTTCCCAGCCACCTCTTTTTTCAGCTGCTTGTACTCTTCAGTCAGAAGTTCAATGTGCTCCACATGGAGGACTTTATCTGCCATTAAAAAAAAAGCCACCAAAAATCAGGACAGATTAAATAAGAGCTTTCTGTGTGAACCAAAGGCACATCTAAGCAGTAAAGGCTTCACCAGCCACCAGTGGGAACTCCCTTAGAAATGTTCTCACGTATGGCTGGCAAAATGTCAGGAAGAAAACCAAACACGGGCCCTGCACTGAGGCATCAATTTGGGTTAAGGATTTTCAGGAGACAACAAATATAGAGACTACAGGAACAGTAGCCACTATGTTTAACAGAAACTCTGTAATGAAACCCAATACCCAACTAAGGCTGAAACATTAGTCTTCAAAGTAAAAGATGGATTAATTCTTGGCCTCTTTCCCTTCACATTTCCTTGTTCTGCATTTTTCCTCCCAGGGTAGTAGGAAAGAAAAAGGAGGCAGAAAAAATAGCGTAATACTCAGACCCAGATTGTAACAATATGTTAAGGAGTACCTCCCTCCATTGCAATTAATTGGGCTACTTTGGAATAGAGGCTATAAAATACACGTTGAACGTGGCCCTCATTCAAAATGTGTTTTTCTGGAAGGTTTCCAGGAGAGTCAACTTAGGCTGCTGACAGTAACTGCTGCTGCTTCAAGAGAAGAGGCATAAGTTCTGCTCAATGGGAAGCCCTTTGGCTAGCAACAAGGTAGTAAGTGGTGTCGGTACAGGGAAATCGCAAAGTAGAAATCCTATACCTCCGGTGTTTTAGGACAAACGTCATATAGGAAATTCTTAAGAAGCAGTGGTATAAATAGTGCAGCTTGTCCAAACGGCTTGCACTCTGCTCCTGCCCAGCACTGTTCTTTTCCTTGCAGCCCCATACACCCCCATTGGCCTCAGCTGAACTGCCAGCTTCTGAGCCTTGGCACCGCAGCGATGGGATCACACACTTTCCAGAAATAAAGAGATTTTGCTCAGAGACAAGCTGTCTTTCAGACAGGGATGCCTTGCTAGTCTACAACAGCATGAGCAGCTGTGTGTGACCAGCACATCACAAACACTAGAAGGTAGGGGAGCTGTTTTCAGTTCTATTTTCAGGAAGAGAGAGGACAGGGAGGTGCAATGGCTACACTCAGGTGCTTTACTAACACTGCAACAGAAGTTTCCTTCTCTAACTGCATTCTTAGTGTCACAAGCAGAGACCAGTGCTTTTCTGAGGGCAAACATACCTTACTCTTAGCATTGACATTTGTGTGTTTATTTCCCCATTTGCACACATATTAAATCCTAGATTGACACATCTCTGAGACACGCATACTCCCTTGTACATCATCATTAATAGTAGACTGGAGCCCTGCCTTTGAATTTGATGCCTTTGGTACTACCCAACAAGTAATACTGTTTAGACTCTTCAGAAAAAATGCGTTACCTTTCTGCTCAGCCATCTCCCAGAGCTCATGGGCCGCCTTAGCAGACAAAGCCATGGGGTACTCAACAAGGACATGTTTCCCAGCTTCTAAAAACATTCTGAAAGGGATACGAGATCAGTCTTTAAGAAGTATATCATCATAATCATCTCTCTCCCGCAGGCAGCCACATCTGGAGAAATGTACAACATGGAGTAACAGAAATAAATGGCAGCTTTCCCAGCAAGGATGGTGTGGTGGCTGTACCACACATTTAAACACCAGGAGAGCTAGGTTTTAGTTCTCCTTTTTCCACAGAAGCCCTTCACTCACATACAGCAAGTCACTAAAACGCCACAGTGTTGAGCACTGCAATTTCTAACTTCCAGACACTCGAGTGGCTGGAGTGGGGCACTGGAGTGCCCTTCCTCCATATAATCTGTGAGGAAAGGTTTGAATCCTGTTTTAAACTGCCTGTCCATCAAACACAGGTATGCAATTGGAATTACTTGGGAAATGACTGCGTCCTAAATCCTACCCTTTTCCAGGGCTTATGGGGTGCTCTAGGGAACTCACTATCATTGACTTCGGGATTCTAGTCTAGCAGTCTCTCATCTAGTGTCCACATCCTCTCCTGCAACAGCTTTACACAGCTCCTCTATGCTTCTAAATTACAGGGGAAAGAGTAGGAAAAGGGGAAAAAAAACCTCCAAACTTCAAAATACCTGATGGTTTCTTCATGGCTTCTGTTCTCTGTGCTGATGAAGGCTGCCTGTATCTCTTTGCTTCTTAGAGCATCTTCCAGGCTAATCTGCTTGGCCTCATTAATATTGCCAAAACTTCTCCTGTGTATTTAACATAAATACAACCAGAGCATAACCATCACAGTCCATTCTTCCCAACTGCATGTTGTGCAGCAGCACTTAGAAATTGTTCCCATGGACCACTGTCTCACTGAGTTCAACCAGGACAGAACAAAAGCAGCTCGTGATCCAGAAAGGGCATGAGCACTTACAGACAGAAGTGGAGTGCACAAAAGAACAAAACAGATGGGTCAGTATGTAGGTGGTGGTATCAGTACAGAAACTGTCCTGCTATTGAAGTGTAAAGTGGTTTTTGGTTTTAGTGTTTTGTTTTGTTTTAAAAAGCATCCCTACAAAAGAGCCATTTTAATAGAATGACTTGAAAAAGGACAGTGGTTTTATGGGAGAACTTCTCCCCAGCATGCTGGACAACATGGGCAAAAGCACTTGAGATGGCAGGGTCACATGCACCTACAAGTACAGACAAGCAGGAGAGGGACTAAGCAGATGCTTGGCTATGGTGACTCCTAACTCACAACACAAACACCATGTCAGTGCTAAAGGGGAAGGCTCTCTTGGCCACCACCCTGAGCACATCTCCACCTGCAAATGGAACACACACACTCCCCACGAAAGCCCTTTGCATTAGTAAAGACTGGAGCAGACATCTTGACAGTGTTAGGATAGGTGACAAAGAGTATGAGGGTGGGCCACAAGTAGGACTTGAAAGCAAAGACTGGTCATGCCTGTGTGTGATTGGGATGCAAAGAGCAAGGCAACACATCCAAGCAAGCTGCCTGTGAACTGTGTGTTTCAACAGCATTGCTTCTCAGCAGAAGTAGTGGAAACCCCATCTTTAGTGTTGTTCAAGGCTAGCTAGCCATGGCACCAGCAAAGGCATCAGAAAACAGAGTGTATTTGGCAGGGAGATAAACTGGATGACCTAATGGGTCCTTTCAGTCTCAAACAACCCTGACTAAATGATTTAATTATAGCTGGAAAAATACATTCACAGTCTGAGATCCATACATGTACTGCCTAACTATTTAAAACCTTTATGCTCTGCTGTTTGGGAGCTTGGAGGGAGGTATACGCTAAATTTCCACAGCTCCAAGCTAGTGAGAAAAACTCTTGCTCTCTAAAAGGTAACCTAACTGTAGGTACTAAATTATGGGATTTTCTTTAAAGACATCTACAGGTTCAGTACCTGGTTTAAAAAAAAGAAAAATAGAATTTTATGATGAAGTTGCAGTATTAGGAGCTTTACAACATGTTTTTGTAAAAAAAATTTTTTAAAACTCTGTAAAACTTCTTATGTTTTTTAAACATTTCTACAAATGTCATGCAGACATTAGCTCATTAGTGTAATTATTGCCTGTACCATCCTAAACCTACAGGAAATTTCAGTCAGACAGAATTGCATTTCTTTTTATCACACAGATCCTGCAACGAGGAAGTCTCTCAGCTTTTATTTTAGTAATTTCTGCAAGGTATCTCACCGAGGTCACCTATTTGTTCCCTCTTGCAAAGCTTTCTGTACTTATTTCCTAGCTGCCACTCAGAATGACAGGCATATTTGCATAAATTTTCCCTTTTCAGACAGCCTTAATTATAAGAGAAATATAAAACTTCAGATATTCATCCCCTGCTCCCCTCAAATAATACTCCCCCATATGGAAAGGCATGTGAACCAGAAGAAAGAAACATTAAGATATCCGTATTAAACATGATAAGATGAAATTTCTAACCTGGATACAAATCCAAGGAGTTTCAGGTGCTCAGAAGGGCTAGAAGGCATCGGATTCATCAAGTCTCGGATCCGTGCTAGGCCAGCAATTCCAACTCCAACCACCACGGTCCCAAACATTTTGCTAATCTGACTAAAGGAAAAAAAAAAGCAACATTTTTTTTCTTTTAGCGGGGAGAGGAGCAGCTGGGAGGGGAGGTGGAAGGATGGATTACTCTTGAACTCTGCTTTCATACAGCCAAACCTTATTCAGATGCCAGCAATCAGCTAATAGAGATGTGATGCTATAAAGCTACTGAATTCCCTTGCATCCCATTGAAATGTGGTCAAGCGGTTCAGCCTGTCATAGGACTGGTCTTGAGACTTGTATTTAACAGCTATTATATCACAGCTCTGGCACAAAGTTCTTCCTTTCTGTGAATGGAAGGCCGACTTCAAAAGTGAGACGTTCTTCTATTTATAACCCCACTTCCATGCTGGAAAGAAGCCAGAAGGTTCTGCAAACCCAGCAGAGCTTTATATAAACCCTGCTGACTTCCTGAGCGTCTGCAGCACAGCCTGCCCCAGGCTGCCACACGGACATTCGCAGCACACAGCAGCATAGCTGGAATACTTTGGAACAGGAAGCAAAGAGCATCTTTTCTTCCCCCATGTAACTGCTGGCACATCCTACAATATCAAGATGCAACCAACCATCTGATAATTTGGTCAAGATGCTTGCTTGATATTTCCGTACACGAAGAAAGCTCTGCCTTCTCTTTAATGACAAGCAGACACGTCCTCAATATTTACATCTCTCAAAAGCACGTCCCGGCCACAATTGCATCATATGGAGGACAAGCCAGGCATTTCACTCGCTGGCCGGGCTGTTGGGCCACCAGCAATAAGTTCTCCTGATGGTTTTATGATTTACCATTGATTTGCGGAAGCACTGGGCAACTGGTGTAACCTTTCAAACCTGCACTGTTCCCCAAACCCAAGGACTAGCAACACTTTGTAAAGTAATTTTAAGATTTACAGGAAAATGGCTAGAAACCAAGCCAAGTCAGCCCCTCTGCCTTTTTTGTTACTTCCATCCTGCCACAGCATCCCTTCAAACTCTGTTTCTTCTGTTTCAGTGTTCTTCCTGCCACTGCTGATGCCTTCACCCATGTGAACTCTTTCAATCACTTCCACTACCTGGCTGCAACCCTTCAAATCCTTCGGAGACTTAAATGGATAAATGGACAACCCCACTTCACTCCTCCTTCTGACTCGTCTGACGGGATCACAGTGCAGCAGCACAGCCGTGAGTGACTGTTCAGACAGCGGTAGAGGTTGACAGCTGCTAAGAAATTACATCAACAGGCACAAAGAAAAAAACTAAAAATAAAAGAAAGCCCCTCTCCAACCACATGTCATGTCTGGATTTTGTTTTTCTGTAAGCTCCTGCCTATGTATATATTCCTGTCAGTGCTGAACTCTGCTAACTTTACACATGCCAAAAAGGTACACACAGTGGCATCTTCAATATAAAAGAAGAAAGGAGTGATATTGGAAGATTTCTCTAGGGAGATTAGTGATGTGTCATTACCAAATATTTGAGGTATAACATGATGACACTGGTCACCTGGGAAGAGAGATGTATAGGGCTGAGAGAGAGAGAGGGGGAAAGGAGGGTAACATAACCATACAACCCATCTTCAGTTCCACCCACAGGCAGAGTCCTGGGCTGGGCTCTCAGTTACACTCGCTTTTCTCTACGGTCAAAGAGAAAAGAGACTGAGACTTGCAGAATAATCTCAGTTGGAAGGAGCCCCTGGAGGTCACCCAATCCAAACCTCATTCAGCTCTACCAGGGCCATGCCAAGCTCTCACTGTCCCCACATGTCCCCACTGGCCCCTGCTGCAGTGTTTGACCACCCTGACAGCAAGAACTTCTTCCTAGTATCTACTCAGAGTTTCCTACATTGCCTTATGCCATTTTCTTTCCATCATTTATCAGCAGTCCTGGCTAACCGGGGAGGTCCCAGTTGACTGGAGGCTAGCAAATGTGATGTCCATCCACAAGAAGGGCTGCAAGGAGGATCCAGGGAACTACAGGCCTGTCAGTCTGACCTCAGTGCCGAGGAAGATTACAGAACAGATCATCCTGAGTGCCATTATGTGGCACATGCAGGACAACCAGGTGATCAGGCCCAGTCAGCATGGCTTTATGAAAGGCAGGTCCTGCTTGACTAACCTGATCTCCTTCTATGACCAGGTGACCTGCTTGGTGGATGAGGGAAAGGCTGTGGATGTTGTCTGCCTGGACTTCAGTAAAGCCTTTGACACCGTTTCCCACAGCATTCTCCTGGAGAAAATGGCTGCTCACGGCTTGGATGGG
>VYXH01003618.1:26606-48797 GCA_013397275.1 Burhinus bistriatus
CCCCTCACTACAAGAAACACGTTGAGATTCTGGAGTGTGTCCAGAGAAGAGCAACAAAGCTGGTGAGGGGTCTGGAGAACAAGTCTTATGAGGAGCAGCTGAGGGAACTGGGGTTGTTTAGCCTGGAGAAGAGGAGGCTGAGGGAAGACCTTATTGCTCTCTACAACTACCTGAAATGAGGTTGCAGAGAGGTGGGGGTTGGTCTCTTCTCCCAAGTAACAAGTGATAGGACAAGAGGAAATGGCCTCAAGTTGCGCCAGGGGAGATTTAGGATGGATATTAGGAAAAATTTCTTCACCGAAAGGTTTATCAAACATTAGAACAGGCTGCCCAGGGAAGTGGTGGAATCACCATCCCTGGAGGTATTTAAAAGATGGGTAGATGTGGTGCTGAGGGACATGGCTTAGTGGTGGTTTTGGCAGTGTTAGGTTGATGGTTGGACTCAATGATCTTAAAGGTACTTTCCAACCCAGGTGATTCTATGATTCACTGCCCATCTACCAAAAGACTACGGCTCCAGCTCCTCTACATCCTCTCATCAGAAAGCTGTAGGCAGCAATAATACCTCCCTTTACCCTTCATTTCTGGAGGCTGGACAAACCCAGTTCCCTCAGCCTCTCCTCGTTCATCATCTGCTCCAGGCCCCTGGTTGCCTTCCACCGGACTCGGTCCTGTATTTAACTTATTTCTTGTACCAGGGTGCACAAAACCAGACACAGCACTGAAAGAGTAGCCAGGTCCTGTTGGCTATGTTCTTGCTAATGCAATCCAGGACACAGTTGGCCTTCTTTGTCAGAAGAGCATGCTGTGGCCTGAGGTTCAACTTATCCACCAGCATCTGCAGGGCACTTCCTGGCTTTCCAGCCAGGCAGTCCCCACCCTGTACTAGTGCACAGGGTTATTCCACCCTGGACAAAGGACTCTGCATTTGCCTTTGCTGAACTTCATGATGTTCCAGCCTTCCCAGGTACCTCTAGTGTACTGACCACTCGCCCCACTTTGATTTCATCCACAGACTTGCTGAAGTTGCACTCTGTCCCATCATCCAGGTCGTTACTAACGACATTTAACAATATTGGCCTTGGTATCAATCCCAAGGGATGCCACTAAGTGGTTGGACTAGTTCATTGGCTGTTGCTTGAACTTTGTGTCACAGATCACAAATCTTTAAGCCAATTTTCCAGCCACCTTATAGCTCATTCGATTCACATCTCACCAATTTGGCAATAAGGAGACCACACCAAGGGTGTTGGTAAAGTCAAGCTAAAAACCGTTCACTGTTTTCCTCTTGTCAACCGGGCCAGTCATCTCACCATGAAAGGCGATAGGACGGTCAGGGACAATTCGCCCTTGGTAAATCCAACACAGGCTGGTCACAAATGCCTTCTTGGAGCTTGTGTGCTTGAAGGTAGATTCTAGGAGGATTTGACCTATTACCTTCCCAGGGACTCAGGAACTGCAGGCTGGTCAGCCTCACCCAGGACATTCACACTTTCCCTCCTTGAAGATGAGCACAATGTTTGCCCTTCTCCAGCCACCAGGAACCTCCTCTGATTGCCAAGTGTCCTCGTAGTGACATCAACCAGGTCCCTCAGCACCCTTGGAAGTACCTTGTCTGGTGTCAGGGGCTGCTGTACATCCAATTAGTGCAAGACCTATATCATTGTCTTCCTCTACTGTGAGTAATGCTACCTTCCCATAGACTCTATTAGATTCTGAAACCCAGGAGGCTTGAGGACACACCTTACTAGTGAAAGCCAAGGCAGAAAGAAAAGACATCAGGTACCTTTAATTTCCTTTGCCCTGGCCCCAAGGAGCAGCACGCTCACATTTTATCAGCTGCCTTTGTGTTGCAGATCTACCCAGAGAAATCCTTCCCATAGCTCCTTTCAGCACCGTCTGAGCTTTGCCTTTCCCAGCTCTGTCCCTGCAAGCTTGGCCACTGTCTCTATGTCCTACCTGTGCACTTTCCTGTGCACTTTCTTTTTGAGTTTGAGCTCAGTAAGGAGGTCCCTGACAATCCACACCAGCTTTCTGCCATGCTTGGCTCTGCTTGCAGAACACTGGAGTGGGCCTTGCCTGTGCTCCGAGGGGGTTGTCCCTGTAGATCAACCTCAGCCCCTCTGCTCCCCATGGCAGTCTCCCACAGGACCTTGTCAAGCAGAGCCATCAAAAAGCCAAAAAACTGCTCTTCTGAAGTGTATGGTTGTAATTCTTTAAAACTAAGATTCATAAAGGGCTCCAGTGTGAATCAGGACCAGTTCAGCAGAGGCTTAGAAGCAGTCCAGCTGGAAAGCAGCTGGTCAGGGGCTTACTTTAAGCTCAGAAATTTTCAAGGTTACTGGAGTGTTAGGTTGTTAATATTTGCCTACTGCCTTTAGTGGGATTGGGAGTGAGAGTTGCACAGCAGACAAATTCCCCTGAAGCTCGTACAGTCATCTTGTTTCCAAGAAAGGCTTTTTTTTCTGGTGAGCTCCTCCAATGAAGTGGAGAAGGTGGGGGAGCTGCCTACCTTCTTGCACTGCCATGAACAAAGAACATCTCTAAGGAGATGCTCAGGTTGTGGAACATAAGCATTTTTGCCTCTCCTTTGAAAAAACTTTCCTAGTTTTATCTGATGAACAACTTCTGACCTCCCCAAAAGTCACATTTAAGAGAAGGAAGATGATTTCAACCTAGGAACAAAACCTGTTACTATGCAACCTGTTGCCATAGCAACCAGCCATTCAGTCCAGGTCAGCAGGCTAACAGGGTACCCACATGGAAAGAGACAGCTACTAAATGTACATTACAGAACCTTTGCTTATGCGCGTAGCTAAGAGAAAAATCACTACATCTGCATCCCTGCTTCTGCTTTTTATTGCCCTCATTTTGCTCACACAACAAATCCTGGAGCTGCTCGGGGAGAAAAGTAGATGGGTTTTGGAACTGTCATGAAACAGATAAGAGCAGAATAGAGAATACTCATCTGAGAGTCCAGATGAATATATGAAAATTTACTCCTTATTTCAAACCTTTACACTAGGACAACAGCTACAGTTATCCTTCAAGTACAAAAACGATGAAAGGGGAAGCCCAAACCGTAAACTGCTGTGCCTGCTTTCCATGCCTTTTTCTTAAGATAGGTGACCTTGGTTAAAGCTTTGACAAAAAGATTTCAGAGGCATTTTCAAGGCTGCTGATCTTTGGCTCCTGTCGTACTGAAAAATTGTACAGTAAGTGATACAACAGTACATCAGCCAGCATCCAAAAGCATTTTTTCTCCACCCTTTCCTAACTGGCTATATGAAAGCAAAGGGGCTGGTGAGAAGATTAGAAAGGGATGTCCTTCATGCTTACAGCTTGTGATTGAGGAGTGCCTCCCACCGCCCAGCAGCAACTGCCCTGGTCTGGTTGCAGGCAGCTTTACCAGCCCCAAAAAGGGTCCCCTCTGAATTGGAACAGGGAGCATGGTGGCTGCAGACTGGTGTAGGAGCTCTTTCCCACTGACAGCCAGCACAAGTGGCTCCTCTTACCGAGAGAGGATGAGCCCTGTATGACACACAGGCAGACTCAAGAAAAGCATCTAGCTGAGGAGGATCATTTATCCTACATAGATACATCACCATCCTGTCATCCCAAGTATTCTCTCAAAATTTAGCAATAAAACAGAAATATTCAGCAGCAAAACAGGCAATGGAGTATGCCCAAAGAGATCAGTCACATAGCAAACGCGTTCCTCCCCGGTGCAATCACAGCAGGACTTCAGCCCCTACATCTCAAAACCCCTAATGCTCACAGAGGCAAGCTTTAGGGAAGTAAGGCTTACCTCTGTTTTGTGCAACATCACTAAGGCCGTGCAAAGCCAGTGCAGAGGCAAGATAAAAGGCAGAACTTAAGAATTATCTCCCCTTCAAGAAAATTTTTCATGGCATACCTAGACATTACAGGATGAGAATGGGTACCTTCTCTTACGATATGGAGAACTTCAGTAAGCTGCATGCATTCTCCCTACAGTTTTCAGAGTCTCATTCCCACAGGTATGAACGAGTGACTTGCATAAGAAATCAAAATATTTTGCAATTAATGTTACCTGCAATAGCATAACACTGACGTGGGAGGCTTTTCTGAAGCACTCCCAGCCTGGTCTTTTTAAGTGCGTTACTTCAAGTGACTGCTATTTTACTGCCACACATATCTTAAGAGTAGCAGAAACCTTGCAGATGAGTACTTCATCTGAAAAGGCTACTGTCAAGGTTAGTTCACTTTTGCATACTCAACTGTTGAACCATTTCATTACCACGGTAATTCTTCAGCAATTTTCACTCTCTCCAGCACACCCTAATGTATGTCAGAGCTTTGCTTACATTAAATCTGTAACTCTACGAAGCCTGAGTGATGACATATGTTGTCATTTCCTTCCTGCAACTTATAAATACACAATACAATCCCCACTGACCTGGCAGCCACCTCCCACTGCTCCTAAGAGTAAAGGGGGGCTCATATGGCCAGGGGCCGGCAACTGGGAAGACTGGGATTCAGGGGCAGCTACCGGGCAGATAGAGTGTCTGAGCCCAGCTGCTGGAGGGATCCAGCTTGTACACATATGTATATATATATACATATTATCCCTAATGGACCTCTAACCTGCTCAGCCAGAGAGGGGAGCAGGATATGGCTGCTGGGTGTTTGTGCGAGCACTCCGTCTGCGATTTGTGCGGTTGGCCACGTACATGTGTATCTATGTGGTGTATACATGTGCTTAGTGTGCATGTGCTGCCTGGGAATATGTTTTCAGCCTCACTACTGCTTGGACCTGGGAGCACGGAGCTGCAGTAGCCTCATCCCACTTGGGCTGTCAGATTCAACCCAGTATTTTCCCCTAACTTAAGCCAGTCTGGACTAATGAAGTTCTCCAGAGCTCCCTGTGCAGCAGACTCGTGGATCAGACATCACAGAGAATATTTTCTCTGTTACAGCAGCAAAGCCCTGAAAGGGGGGTTGCAGCATCTTCCTCAATAGAACTTTTAGGGGAACACTGGACAGACAGCAGCAGTGTCACTGTAAAATCAACAAGTTGAAACCTTGAGGTCCCTTCCATCCCTACGTCTCTGATATCAAATACCCAGAGCCCTGGTAGATGTTGTACTAAAGGTGCTGGTACATGTTATAGCCTGTGCCACCACATCTTACTGTCATATTGTCTGCTCATAGCAAGACGCATCTGCCTGGAGCAGAGAAAGCAGAAGCTGAACAGTGTGGCTTTTGTTAGTGGGGTTTTTTTTGGAAGGGAAGAACTGCACCAACGCTCCAATTTAACAGCCTATTCAAAGGCATAAATATCCTTTGTTCTGCAGGAAACCACTTACGCATTTTAACCTCTGTATGTGCTGAAGCACCTTTGGGAAGTAGACCCAAGGCAGGCCTCACTAACCTTAACTAAAGGCAGAACTTGGAAGAAAAAGGAAAAACGGAAATGAAGGCAAAGAAAATAATTGTTTGAAAGCTAACATGCTGGAGTGTTTTTGCTCTGCCTTTGCTGCAACCTAGAGACAAAAGTAAAGCCCTTCTGCAAGGCAGAGACAGTCAAGAAGGCAACTCCCAACACTCTGTCCCTTTGTTACTTCTCCTTAAATACATTAACTGAACATAAAATGACAGGGACAGAGAAATTTTCTTGAAAACCTGCCAAGACCATTTACAGTCTCCACATTTCAGAGGAAGACAACAGCACCTAGAAGTGGTAGAACAACCACATACATTTTTCTTGAGAGCTGTTTGCTACAGTCTTAAGTAGCAACCCTCCCCAGCCATCTCTCCATCTCTCTGGCTACGACAACCAAGGTCACAGTCTCCTGGCACGCATGCAGGCCCTGGTAGGTGAGTTATACCTTTGAGGCATCAACTCTCCCAGAGTTTTGTCAGCAGAAAACAGTCTCTCATCCTGCCTGTTTCCAGGGCACCGCTGTACCTTGGAAACTGCCAAAGTGGGCTTTTCTTCTTAACTTTTAAATGCTGTTTCAACAATACACCTGCACCAGTTTACATTTATACGCAGGCTTATTTGCCTGGGCTTTCTGATTAAATTCTGCTTTTCCAGCTGGCTGCCAAAGCTGAAGTTGATACAGTTAGGTTGAGATATGGCCAGATGCTGTGTAACAGCTGCAAAACAAGCACCTTTACTATATACAGTAATGGTTAATAATAAATGACTGCACTTGTAACAGATATACTGTCTCCAGCATTAATACCTAAGCAGAAAGGAAAATGTTTATTAAAACATACTTCTGTGACTTTACTAACTCTGGAGTCCACAGCAGTCCTGACTCTCGTCACAGTAAGGCTGCTCTCCACAGCCTGCAACTACATACCTGCAGCAAAAACATCTCACAAAACTAATAAAAAACCGTGAGAGGTACTGGAAGAATCTGAAAATCTGTTTTTAATACATGACATATTCCACCCTGTGGAGGACTGAATCAGAAGTGTCTTGAGGTAAATGCATGGGTAGGAAAGATCATTTTGTCCTGTTGCCCTTCTCTGCCCTTTGTGTTTCAGATCTGGTTGCTAGTCTGAAGAGGAAAAACCAAGGCAAATAACACTTCTGAGATGGAGTCCCAGAGATATGCAGAAAAGCTAAGCCCTCAGTCTGCCTCACTTGTTTGAAACTCTGCCCTGAGATAACCTGTATTTTTTCACTTTCTGGGGAAAAATGGTGATTTGTGTGGCTAGCTTAAATGGTGGACCTTGCCTATTATAAGTGCTTTGCATAAGACAACTGATTTCTATAGGTGACAGCTGAGAGCCAAATTACATTTGGACATAATTTGGATACTACACTACTAATGCTCAAACTATCCAGAAAAGAACTGAGCCCATTTTTGGGGACCTGAAAAAAATTAAGAGAAAGTCATGAAGGGCTCCACTTTTTATTTTATAAAAATATCGCCTTAGAAAAACCCAACTGTTGCAAATCCTGATTTAGGATCCTCCTGACTACACCAGTTTGTTGCAGATGAGTGGAATGCACCTCACTCAAAAAAGAGAAGCAGCAATATGTTTTACTGATGTAAAATAATAATTTGATAAAGTTCAGTAAATTCGATGGAATTTAACAAAGTTTGACAGTGGTTTACTAAGGTTCAATAACTTTGATGGAAACGTTCACTTTTTTACTACACAGAAGAAACATACGAAGTTGAGTTAGCAAAGCTTACAGTTTAACTAGCTATTAGTCACTTACCAAGGATCTGTTGTGGCAAGGAATCTCTCAACGTTGGGGAATAAGGGATCTCTCAACGTTGAGGATTAAGGGACTTCTCTGCCTCAGGCAAGAAAGGATCTCAGTCTCAGGTGAGGAATCTCAAACCTTGAGAGGCATCGCTGCTCAAAGGGAGAGTCACCTGGCAGCAGTTTAGCTGCAATGCAGGGGGAGCTAAAATCAGGCTCATCCAACCATCTGCTATTGGTGAAAGGTCTCTCTGGCTCGAGAAGCAACCCTGAGAGGCGTCCCAGCTCAAGGGGAGATCACCACCACGCAGCCATGCTGCCTAGCAGGGAGAGCTCAAAGAAGGCTTGCTTAGGTTGTCATATTTATGGGATAAAGTGGTTGGTTTATACTCAAATCACATGCAATAGAAAGGTATGCCTTAGACTCCTTGTACCCACAACTGTCTTTGTTCCTTGATAGATGAGTTTTAAAAAAGCCACCTGTTATTTATGCTGTAATCGCATGATCAGTGTTCCACACTCACATGTAATGATGTTTACTGTGTTACTCTGTTCCTTTGTGGGTTTTCAGAGAACAGGTTGAAACTAGAGGAGTTCTTGGCCTGGCTACAGCTCAGGCGTTTACCTCCATGGCAGCCTGTACCAAACTATTGCTAATTTGCTTATGGGGTCCAGCGCATCCTTCACAACAACCACCCTACTTACAGAGTCATACCTCTAATGTTAAGTTTCCAGGAACTACTCTGGAGTGAATTACAGAGAGCCTTGTGAAACCCAGCCTCTGGTGGGTAAATTAACAATCCCACATAACTGCAGCCTCATCACAGCTATTTTTTAACCAAAAGACTGCTTGTATGTGGCTAATTAGTATACGACTAAAGCAGACAGAACCACAAACAGTCCTAAATATTTCTTCCAGGCTTTAATGTACTATAACAGTTTTTGAAAGTGAATTTATCCATGGTGGTAGAAGAAGAGAAGAGTGTTTTAACAAATGAGTCAGTTACTTCAGAGTGAAGTCCAATTTTAGATGAGCACTCAGGAGAATGAGCAGTGCTATGGAGCTATCAGCAATTCACAGATCCTGATTTTCCATGAGATCAAACAATACTATTGCTACAGTACCAGCCTGTACCTGAACACAGGCTGGAGAAACTAACCTTGAGTAAAGCTACAAATGGTACTAGCTCAAAGAAAAAAAAGGCATGAAACACATCCTCCACCACTTTTTTGACTTAACACCCACATAAACACTAAAGCTATCAGAGTTGAACTCTGCCAGGTCCCTGCAGAACAATAAAGACACCAGAGTAAAGTCTCCACATGGCTAAGCAGCTGAACGCTAACTACTAGAGACCCTGCTTAAACACCTATTTCATACAAAGATGTTGCTGGTTTGTGCTGACTCTTACACTTTTTAAAATCGAGAGCTTTTCATGTTGCATTAAAACATCTATCCATACCTGCATTTTTGGGGAAACTTTACTCAGAGCTAATCACAAGAGGTGCAGCTGACAGGTCAGGGAGCTGAGACATGCCAAATAACCTCAGCACATTCCCTTCCCTCCCTATGCTGCTCATTCTGTTTTTGCTGTGCCACCTACTGAAAGAAGATGCTTCTCCACCTCACTCGATTGGTTCACAAATGCTTTGCAGGTAAATTCCAATGCCAGGAGTGGCTTCCAAGCCTTTGCTGTAATACAAATGAAAGCGATAATGGGCAATTACAGAAAAATGGTCCGAAATATTTTCTCAGTTACTACATCTGCCCCTGAATTTGCCTGCTGATTACTGCAGTCTTTTCTATAAGCATTTTCCTCTTCAGCGCGCCTAACGAATGCAGATCTGGGCTGGGCAGAACCAGGGAAGCTGAGTTTCCAGGCTGTATTCCTACTTTCTCCCAGAAGTTTACTGGGTGATGTAAACAAATCACATCCCCTTTCCCTGTCAGTCCTCCCAATTCCAGAGCTGGGGGAAATCTCTCTCTTCTGTAAAGCACTCTCAGACCTACTGATGATAAATGCAATATAAGAAGTAGGTATTATTACAACCTCTCTTCTTCGCTGTAGGAAATCCCACACAGATCAGACATCTAGAAAAGGTAGCTATAACTAAGGTGTGTATTGAAATATCTATATAAAATAATGCCATATAACGTATGACACAAAAATGTTTTTTCCTTCCTTTTTCTTGCTGTTAAATTCATCTGAAACCTGAACCCTACAAGGAATTATATACACGCTTTGCTTTAATCACGAGTAATTCCATTTTATCAATGAGAATAGTCCTACAAGTACATTAAGAAATAACAGCTTCTGCTGTTTACTGTAATATTAGTAGGCACAACAACAAAACACATATCCAGCCACAAGTGTGGTCTTTTAATATCTTCATGGACTCAACCCAATAGCCGATACCTATCTTCCGGTCCACTAAAGGTCTCTGCATCCCAGATCTGTAACAGGCTGACCTATTTTGAGAACTCCCCAAACAAAAAAAGCACTCCCGCTACATGCTGCCGTCACCATAAAGATACTGCTTACCAGGGCTGATTAAATCCTCTGCCTCCATCATTAGCATGACAGCAACACTTAACACGAGAGGCCTGTCCCATATTCTCTTCAGAGCAAACAACATACACAGAAATTGTAGCTAGTTAGACAAGTGTATTTTTTTTAGCCAACTTTCTCTTCCCCTCCCCCAGCAAAAAATGTTTTCACTTTTCTAAAATGAATTGAGAGTGATAGAAAGTTTTTTTAATAAGTAGATTGAGATAACTTGAAGCAGAGAATACTTTGCATGATGTTGTAATCTTAAAAATGATGCATGCAATGGCTAACACCTCTGTCATTTTATCAGTCTACCACTCCTCAGTAGGGCCTGCAAAATGCAATGGATGCTCTGCATACCCGCTAATTTTTGGAAATCTACCAATGGCAGCAATTGCTTGATAGAAGGGGAAAAAATAGCTCTTGAACAAAGATTAACAATCAAGGTTACTCAAATCCCTCCTAACTTTAGAGCTCAATATTTTTCATGTTATTGGGCAACACAACACTCAAAAATCATAGAAGCCAGCCACTGGCCTGCTCTCTCATGAAGTCTGCAATTCAATATGATTTAGCAGTCAAGTAGTCCTGACATACTACTCACCTGTTAAAATTGTCCCAAGAAACTGAATACACCTTTATCAAAATACCAGCCACTAGAGGGGGGCATTTGGTATCCTACTTAAATCATACTGATAAAGTTAATTTAAAAAAAAATAAATTAAAAGGTTACAGGAATGCTGTAAAAGTCTATTTCCCACAGTAATTCAACTGCACATTAGGTCCGATGCAAAGTTTTAGGAAGAACAAGGCTTTATTTGTGTATAACCAGACACATTGCAAAAGCAAACTCTATGTCTCCCCTTCCAATTCCTAGGTCTACGCCCATCAAACCCCATGATTTCTACAAGCAGAGAGATAGTTTTATATGCCAAGAAGATGCTTAAATTACCTCCTGGTTTTAATTTGCCTGTACAGTCGGATAGCTCTGAGCATGCCTAAATGTGAACCTTCCAGTGTGCCAACCTAGAGCCTGACACAGTCAGGCTCATGCTCAGGGTTGACAAACAAGCAGAAGAATGACCTACAAAATGGTTCCTGTTTACAACTGTCTGCCTCTTTACAGATCCACCATCACCAGATTTAGTGTTCTAAAAAGTCTCCAAAAGGACCTAAAAACAGCCATCGAGTTGGGTCCAACTGCAATCAAAGCAGATCCTACTTGGCTCAAGCCACTCCAACAACTACTAATATTAAAAACACATCTAAAGAGTTGCAACTCCCAGATCAGGTATTCCCATCTTGCACATGGATGTGTAATGAATACAAAACTCATTAAAGATGATAACCTGACTTGATGGTTGGGTCCATGCAGTAACATTAGCTGGAGAAGGATACAGGATGGATTGTGCCAGTGTATTAGGGTCACTGGAGGTTTGATACACTTTGTAAGATCTCACTGGTTTGGGACTGGTGAAGCTGCTGGCAGCGCCTACAAAACTCACGACCCCCACCAAAATCTCTGTAAAAATAACTATAATTGGTTAATAGGCTTTAAAAAAGCTTTTACTCCTCATAATCTGCCTTCAAAGATGTAGAGCTTGAAGGTTCTAGTGAAGCTGAATACCTGCTCAGAGGAGTATTTTAAACACACAACCTATTCAGAACCAGCATGGCCACGTAACGGGCACAAAACAAGCAAGTACCACTCTTTTAACTTCCTCTGCCAAATGGATCTACTTAATGTGGACCAGTATTTTATTTACAACTGTGGCTGTACAAATGATAATATCCTGTCAAATGCAGGATCAGGACAACCACCTAACTTTGCAACAACTAAAACAGCTACTGCAAAGGTTCAGGAGCAGACAATACTCAGTCCACTTGATTTTTTCTGCAATATTTTGGTGAAGTGATTTAACAGTTACTTTAATAAGATAAGAATGCTGTCCCTTCCCCAAGTTCATGCCTTTAACGGCACCGTCCCTTTAAGTGACCAAAAAGTTCACTGAGTTCTGAAAAGAAAAGAGCAGCTGTACTGAACTACCACAATCCTATGTTACCAATGGTAACATTAAAGATATTTTAAATGTAACAGTAACCTTGCTCATTACTTTATTCAGCCTTGAAGTTTCTTAAAATCTCAGTCTAAATTTCTTCTCTCCTCCTTACCTTCTGCTAGCATAACTCAACAAAGCATTTTGAAGTTCTGGGAAAGAAACTCACTATATAAGACTAACCTCTATTATTTCAGTCATTCACATCTCAGGCATGACTGTGGCCTCTCCACAAACTGGACTGCAGACAAATTATCTCTTGTTTTATCACTAGAAATGGAAAATACAAAGCATCCTGCATTAGTGTCATAAACACAAACACTACACATGGATATTTGTAAGTTGTCACTGTTTTATAGATGCCTGCCTTAGCTGTCGGACAATAAATCTCTGTTCATCCCTCCGTGGACTTGTGTAGATAAAGGCAGCAATGGAGCCTCAGCAGCTCAGAATACATAACTGACACCTGTCTGCAACGATCTGTTCTCCACTTGGATCCATTGGCTTTGGCTAGGATTGAATTGAGTCGGAGGAAGAGTGTAACAGTGTGGCCAAACAATGGCTTGTAAGCCATTTGACTACACTTGCTTTCGGGCTCGATGGTTTTTCCTCCTGACCACATGTATTTTAGTTCTGCAGTCTGGAATAGGAAAGTTGATTCCAGCTAGGCATATAAGCAAAAATAAGGTGATGTAGGAGACTGAAAATAAAAATAATAATAATGAGCACACTGTAAAGGAATGTACTTTGAACTTCCTTTTGTTAGAATGACAGAATGGTTTGGGTTGGAAGGGACCTTCAAAGATCATCTAGTCTAACCCCTCTGCGACGAGCGTGATGTTTCCCTTTTTCCAGTCACTGGGGACTTTGCCTGATTGCCATGACTTTTCAAACATGACAGAGAGTGACTTGGCAACTGCATCAGTTCTCCCTTGCTTGTGATGATTCTCTTGATGAAAAAGGCCGTCTCTGTCAGGATGGCAGCATGAGATCCCAAAGGTGAAAGATCAAGAGCTGAAGCCTCATTTAGTAGTCATTTAACCAAAAGAAACTTAATCTCCAGGGTTATCAGCACCTTCATGCTTCCTTAGGAGCTGGTAACTTAGCAGCATCTAGGATAGGAGGAATTCCCCTCCCATGTTTTAAAAACAGGAACATTGTATTTCTGATATTACAGGACATTTGATGCTGGCAAGGTACCAGCCAATTGATGGGGATGGTGGTAAGCTGCAGTGGACCAGCAGTTTTTCTGAAAGGTGCTCTCTCAACCTGAGTACATGAACATAAGAAAACTGCTGAACTTGAATTGGAAAAAAAAGAAAAAAAAAAAAGTGCATCATGCATTTCCTGGTGCAAAATTTGGCCTTCTTCAGAGACAGCAGGGAATAAAGACTGTGTTCTCCATTCCTGCCCCTCTTGAGAAAGCAGAATCCTTTCTGGTACAGTCTTAACAGAAAAACTGGGGTCAGAGCAGCCAGAGAATTACATTGCCATGTTCCCTGCTCAGAGGGCAAGAGGAAAAAGGAAGTGAAGCTCTTCTACTCCCTAAAACAGAGGACCAGCTGCCATCAAGCCACTTTAAGCCCTGTTTATATTACCATATAATATGGATACTTTATGGTCCTTTTGCTGTGTTTCCATTATGTCTATATTGCAAATACTACTAGATCAGGTTGGTTGTCACCAGGAACTATGCACGAAGGACCGGGTTGGAAACACCTGTCAGAATACTGTTATTTTTAAGCAGTAAGCAGAGTCAGGCAAATGACCTGCTTATTTTGAAAAGATTTATTCAACAGCCCTTAGTCTTAAGGCCTCATTACAAATGCCAGGCCTATGAGAACAGACAGTATGTCTTACGTTTGTAAGGTAAATGCAAGGATAGCTATTCCATTTTACTACGCAAGTAAGTAAATGTAAAATAGATTTCAAAAAATCCAAGTTTTGCTCAGCTGCTGCCATTTGAGATTACAAAGTCCAAATAAAAAAACATGCTTCCTAGAGCAAACATGTCCAGCAGCCGCTGGTACCAGTTATCCTGACTTCTGCATGACGAACCTAAGACATCTCAGGACTGTTTCTAACAGATACTGCACTCCAGGTTACTCAGACAGCAAATTCAAGTAATCCATACTTATGAAAAGACCAGGCCTACTCTGTCTTACATTGGACACCAGGAATGAAAGTGGATGAAGCCTGTGATCACCTCCAATGCCAGAAGTGTACTACCGCAGCCTCATCACTTTACAGTGAATTATAACTAGCACAGAGTCCATCTTTATCCTTTTCCTGCGAGTTCCTCACAGATTTTTGCTACTAGAGAATCACAGCTTTAGAAGAAGACATAAGTAAGGAGTTAATTTGCCTTCTCCATCCAAATTTTATGAATCACATTTAACAGGGACAAAAAAATCTCAGCTTTTTATATATTTGTATCTGTCACCAAGACTAAACCTAGAGAGATCTATACAAATATGCTGATCTCATTTCCAGCTGCACACAATTGTGCTATGCCTGAGAAAAATTAGCAAATTACTCCAAGACAAGTACGAACAAGCCACTGCCGTCTCTAAATTCATCACCAAATAACAGATTAACCAGTCTTCTCTTGCTAATCTGTGTCAGAGCCTGCAAAAGACAGTAAATACTAAGGGCTGTTCTCCCTAGCAACAGAAAGGTGCACAAAGCTTTATAGCTTCTAGCATAGCTAAAAAACATCCATGGCGTTTCAGCTAGAATGACTGTGGTCTCAACTTTTCCCCTCACATCCTGTGCCACTTCTTTCTCTTATCTAGGGATTATGGGATTATTTAATAATTCCATATTCTTTCTGCAGCTTTCCTCTCCTCCCATTCATGGAACAAAGGTAATAACAAGACAATAAAAATCCCTTTCTGCCTACCCATTTCACTAAAAGGGAAAGCTAATAACCACAGCAACATTACTTGAGCCGTGAGAACAGCTTGCTCTATTAGCCAGTGTAGTACAGTCTTTAATTTATCATTTAGGATAGTTACTATAATATAACAGGAAGGCTAGTTGCCCTGAACAGGGTCTTTCTAACTGATTTACAAAGCTATACTGAGAAGGAAGAAGGGGAGAGGAAAAAGAAAGAAAGAAAGAAAAAAAACCCCAGGAGAAACTTCTTTTATGCTAACTGTTGAACTCATGTTGTTTAAGTGGTGGATTGCACTCACCTGGAATAACAGGATTAGCAAATGCATTTCATTATCTTTCCCAGTCAGGTGTGTTTTCTGCAATGCTTTCTAATTAGCACACTAGAGCTCTGTCTGGGTTGCAAACATTAGTCTAGGGAACGCTTAAGTTCAGTTAAACAAAGAGTCAAAGCTCTTTTTGTTTAGTAGAGAAGAAACAGGTCAAATGTAGATTTATATTTATAAAGTAAGTGCAACTGTAATAAAAAGTTTCAAGATGTAAGCCCAACAGCTTGGCCTTACACCTGTAAGAGCACTTTCCATGGTTCAAGGCTAACTCCAGAGGAGAGGGATGGGCTGTCAGCAAACTTTGTTCTACTAAGTTACAACAGGGCATGTATACATTCATGGTTTGGGTGGGGTTTTTTTGGGGTGGTTTTTTTTGTTTGTTTGTTTGTTTGTTTGTTTTTGTTTGGTTGGTTTTTTTCTTCTACAGGATTAAGCTAAGTGCCTTGGCTTTCAGGCTGTTTTTCTTCCCTAAACCCCATTCCCTCCCCTCTCTGTGAAGTAACCTTTTTTACTCCTCGCTTAATAAAGTGAAGTGCAAGCATAATATAAGTTCTCTTGCTACAATGAGCACTACCCACAAGCTTCAGAAAGATCTATGGTTGCCCAAAAACTACAGTTGAATGAGTTATCCCTAGTCCTGCATAGGCTCATGTTGCTGTACCACTGTGTCAAACACAGGAACTCCTTTCCTGGGCAGTTATTCTCCCACTGCAAACACTGCTTTATCACATCTATCCATGCTCTTTCTGTTAGTTTCTCCACTTCTTTCTAGTTTTGGTTTGTTTTTATCTTCTGTTGCGCGACTGGTGCTTACCTAGCCAAGGATGGCAGCACAGACAGAGCTTCAATGGACCACATCAATGGTAATGGAAAACATCCACTGAAGCTTCCTACAACAAATCTGCACAACATACAGTGCACTATCCTCTCTACAAGCCATAAAGAAACTGAGGTGACTTCAGAGTCATCATTAAAAAGCAAAAATGCCAATATGCATTCTACTCCTGCCATCTTACTCATGTCCTGACGCTCGAGTGCAAGATGAGAAGTGACTCTAGTTTTAATTTGAAAACTGGTCAGTTAATTTATCCATTCATCTTCAGTTGTTTTGACAAGGATGGTTCATTTTTAGTGCAGAGATCAAAGCGGCCCTTTTCTCACCCTGTTCTCAGGTGCTGAGCTTAGTCTCTGAAGTCTGTGGATACAGCAGACATTCTTAATTTAAAAAAAAAGTTTGGCCCTTTAACATTTACAATGAAGTCTCTTGAGCTGAATGTGGTGGTCTTTTGGGGTTGTTGGGTTTTTTTTTCGGGGTGAGGAGTGCATGTTGAAACATCCAGTTAGAACTACAATTTGGAAAATAATGAGGACACTAAAAATAAGAAGTTGAAAACTACAAAGATTGAGTCTCCCTTTTAGCTATACAAAATTAGCGGTGCCACTCCTTTAAGGATAACACAAACCATACTTCATTGACTTAAACTCTAGTTGCTCACAAACAGTAACTCAATTCACTGTCTAAAGAAACTGTGAGGTTGGCATTAGAAAAAAAGTTTGTTGACCATGTGCATGTAAACTCAGGAGGACAAGTCCAGAATCATCAGCCTTCCTGTATAAGGGAAGTTCCCTGATCAAATAGTAAGAATCATGTCAATCATTAATATTTTACTATCAATTATTGAATATCTAAGTTGTGTGAACTACTTGTGACAATAGTTTTTAGTAAGACTTTAAGGCTTTCTTACATGTGCTGAAAATAATTTTAAATATTTGCCTACTGCTCTTTATTTTGTGAAGATTAAACTTCAAGTTGAATTTATATTATTGAAACAGATTTGTCTTTATTTTCCCATTTATCAACACAAATGACAGGAAGATGCTCAAACACTACGCTATTGATTTTTGGCACACTGTCATTCTGTGTTCGCATCTGTAATCAGAGAACCAACAGCTGAACGACTATTCTCATTCCAGGAAAATTAATTTGGCAAACCAATGCAAGGAGTTTCATTTCACACAAAATCGATTCAATAAACTGTTGCCCTGATTAACACTAGCTTGGGTTTGTTTGAACAAGCTCCAACACAGAAGTTCAGCACAATGCCAGAAGAGTTATATAAAGGCTGAGCCTGTCTTTTCTCTGTGTGCAGACTGAGCCTTGATGCACGTTTTTTTAAATATAGTTAGAGATTGGTGGTAGCTGTGACTAGAGCATAAAATAATTATTAATAACGTGTCAATGTGTTTTACACATGGATTCCGTACCGCACGTGAGAACGTAAGAATCACTTTTCTCCCACCAAAGGCTGTCTGGAATACGGCCCCACCGCATTCCTTTACAAAAGGAAAATATTATCATCTCCATTTTCCCCATGGGTAAACTGAGGTACAGCAAAGTTAATGGTCTGCCGTTTCAGAAGGGGGTGTCAAACACCTGCAGTAAACATGGATTTTAACGGGCTTTGGAGGAAGCTCAGCACTTCTGAAAACAAGCCCAGAAGCCGCTTTCTAGGAAAGGTTTTAAATGACCTTTCACACTCTCACCATGCAGTGCTCTGGCCACCCAATGATGCTACTTGGCTACTTCCACATCATTTACAAGCTAATGCCCTGCTTGACTGCACCTTGGACATCCTTCCAAACAAAGGGCTTTTCTCTTTTTTTTCTTTCTGGCTGTTCCCCCCTTCCCCGAGTGCTGGCCTGTCCCCTCTCGTGTGGTGGGTGTCTTTGGAGCACCTAGCACAACGTGACTTGCAGGACTCCCCCACTCCTTCACAAGCGAGGGGGAAACGCTGGTGGCAAGCAATCTTGGGAAGGGTGGTGGGGGGGGTCAGAAGACGAAAGCGGGGCTTCCAAATCCTAATGACAGTTAGCAGGGATTAAGTAATAGTCACTAACCTCTTCAGCTCGCAGAGGAGAAACGTGATCCTGTTTAATTCTCCTCCGCTCCCTGCAGCTCCTTCTTATACAACAGGCTGCAGCTCCAGCACATCAATGCACCGCTCGCCCCGCTGCTATCATTGCAGCAACACCCCCTTGGCCAGGAATCCAATAAGGACACTATAGGGGCGGGCTATAGCCACAAGCAAGCTGCAGCGGCAGGAGGGCTGGTAGAGGCGCTGAGGCTGGGATCTTTCGCCGAGAAAACACCAGGCACAATGGCTAGGAAGGGGCTGACACCTCCCTGGGGACCTCTGCGAGACCCCGGTTAAGCCTACGCAGAGGTCACCCCAGGCAGGCACTCCCAGTCATGCGCTGGCTTGCAGGCACTGGTACATCAGCGGTGCTCCCATCCACCCAGCTGCATCCATAGGGTTTACGCTGCAGGCTGAGTCCCTGCTTAGGAAATGGGGAGTTTCAGCAGTGCCAAGCGGGAAAGAAATCATTCTGTGCCTGGCTTCCCCCACGCAGGTGGTATACAGAAAGCAGCCACTAGGAAAGCCCAGGCCAGGTATTACACAAGCTCTTACTCAAGACTATTTGTCTCTCTTCCTGCTGGGATTGCTTCCTGGCACACAACACACTGTGCTTAAGCACTAGCTTTTGCTTTGAGAGACACTTTTTACCCAGATCTTACTCCCAGCCTCTTTACTTGCCGTTTCTTATCTACATGCAACAGGACTGTCAGCTGCTTCATTTGGGGCTTGGAAGATAAAAGCCTGGGAGTGTGCAGCTATTTTCCCCCAGGCCCGTAGTTCCTGTGATAAACAGCATACGAAATAAGGATGGCCTGAATTCCACAGATCATTCTATACCATGCTGATGTTGGGGATTTACAGACTATGATGGAACCTAAAACTGTATCACATTGGGATTACAGGTACAAAGAATTAAATTCTGTACTCGTTCACCTCAGACATAAAGATAACTCTGGAGAAATCAGTAACTATTTTTTTTTGCACCTGAGCGTGTTCAGTTCAACCTGTTTCTGGCAAACCTTGGGGCATGCTATGTGTGAGTAATAATACCATAAGTAGTCTGTCCTATAAAACTTGAAAATTCAATGCAGCACTAGATTCCTTAAATTCTTTATTCTGAAATTCTGCAGGTTGGGATTGTAAGAGTGATACACCCTTCTTTCCATTTTTCCCCACTCATTTTTTCTGACGAGTTAACTTCCTTACCAGCAAGACTTCAGGAACTCACTTAGCCTCCTCCCAGCTACATTTGCTTTTTCCGCATCACATTTTCTGAGCCAGTTATGAAGTTTTAATGCATGCAAAACTTCCGTGGTCTAACATAACTTCATCTGAACATGGGTTTATGCTGACATTACTATGCTGGATGTTTCAAAACTCTCTTCTTCCCCTCTCAAACACATTGTAGTACCACAGGCTAAAGCACAGATCTACCTATCATCAGTTCTAATTACAGTTGTTACACAACTGCAATAAGGAGGAGCTCCAGAGAGTAAGTGAAGAATTACATACAAGACTAACAAGCAGGAAGTTTAAAGTCCATCAAAGCACAAATGAAGGTCTGCAACATATGTGTCCTATTGCATAAAGGAGGATTGGCAGAGCAGGAGATACAGCATTTAAAGATATACATCATGAGTTCAACATATGGGACTGCTAATGACTAGCACGTGACTGTATGCTTAGTATAAAGTAATGAATCAATTAGCACATGATAGGAAACCTTAACGAATAGCAGAACATATGAAAGAATGCATATGGGAGTGATTAGAGGCAGATGTAACTCAGAACCTTTGGATTCAGTAACAGTGCTTGCATTTGTTCACCCACGTGTTCTACAGGATGCAGGACCTGTCCGATCTCATAATTAACCTTTTAAAAAAAATCAACCCCCCCTACTTTCCAGATGGGTCAGCTCCCCAAACCAGGTGGGAATGGCAACACGGAGTCAAACAGGAGGGCACAACTGCCTCCTTGCACCACACTGTGGCGTTAGGTTACCTTAAACCAGTCAGCTAACTACTTGCTGTTTGATCCCTGTATATAGCCTGGAGCTCATTCTGCCATAGTTTTGTTTATTTATTCAGATGGCTAGATAACAAAGCCAACATTTAACTAACTCCAGACCTCGTCAAGATTTGGGGGAGGGGGGGCGGCACAGGGGGAGGTGAGGGGAGCAGTTCCTCCAGAGGTGGAACAAGACATGAGCTCTGGAGGAGCCGTTTGTGACCATGAGATGAGCAGCCGGCACAGCAAGAGAAGCTAGGGTCCCCGAGGTGGTGACAGTGGGCAGGGGGAAATGCCAACCCTGGAAGCAGCAGCAGCAAATAGCCCCCAATGTGGACGTAGCTCTACTAGTGTACTGATGTCTTACACAGTCTGTTTCTCTTTCCATATGGAAATAGCAGAGAGAGTATCTATAAATAATGAGTACCTTTCAATATCAATAAAACTTCACCAAAACTGGATGGATATTGCACAGCTTTCATCATTGCAAAATTACAAGGAGAAGGATATCTAGGGATATTTAGGCCAACACAGGCATAGCTGGAAACCATAGACAAGCTTTTGGCACAAAATCCTTCTTCAGGTCTGAAAGGTATGAAATAGATTTTTCAGAGAGTATGTAGGAGTAGGACCACCCCTGAAGGTAAAGGCAACCATTTCCCACAAAGAATGGGTGTTAGTGGAAAGGCAGGAGGAGAGAAGTGAGGTTAAAAAACCTGCAGCTCTGCATACAAACCAACCTCTTAACAGGGCTTTCTTAGGGGCGTAGGCAGAGTTCCCACTAGGCTGGGCCACCCACTTCCTTTTTTGCCCTGTATTTCTCATTGTCTGTTTTTTGGTCATATCTGCACATCGTTTTGTTCTGCTGATTGTCTTTCCATACTATGTTTCTCCTTGCTCTCACCTTCCACAGTCCCACAACTGTTGCAAGTCCTAGCAAGCAGATGTATTAAATAGCTTCAGCTACAACCTAGCAACCTCTCACTTCTCAATTATTTTGTCAGGAACAACTAAGCAATGCAAAATAATGTAATCATCATTCTGACCATAGGAGTTGACTGGCAACCACTGAAGTCCTCCACAGTAAGAAACAGTTTTATTTGGGAGAATTCAATAGCAGATAATATTCCACTAAATCACAACGGTACGCCAAAAAGTGTAAATAAGAGGCTGGAAACTACTTGGATAAGAACAGCTGGCCTGGCAACAGCCCTGAGAAGAATGCCTGATTCAACTCCTCAGGGAGGAAGCACATAGAATAAATATCAAAGCAGGTACGATGCAGTAAGAAACAGCAGCGGAGCACACGCTGAAATTATTGGTCCAGTCATCGTTTAATTTCAGATGAATCAACACTGCGAGCCAAGGCTCAGCATCCTGTAATCTAGCACCGCTTACCCACACTTTACGAATGCTACAAGCCCAAGCGCTGAGCTCAGTGACTGCTCTGAAGAGCCCGCTTAAACAAACCCTGACAGGGACAACAGCTTATGTGGTACAATGACGAGGGATAAATTTGGAATGAAAAAGATAAGCTAAAGACAGCAGTAATTTAGTTCAATATGCATATCGGTATATGAAATCAGATCATCGGATTAGATCCAGAATCTTGTTTGGGGATAGCTGGAAGGACGCTCACAGAAATTGTTGGGTTTTTTTCAATTTTATTTTAATTCCTAAGGGCGTTTTTACGGTGTCCCTTCATTTGAGGCATGGCCTGGAAAACAAACCACCACCAAAAAAAATAAAAAAATAAAAAAAAAAAAANTAAAGACAGCAGTAATTTAGTTCAATATGCATATCGGTATATGAAATCAGATCATCGGATTAGATCCAGAATCTTGTTTGGGGATAGCTGGAAGGACGCTCACAGAAATTGTTGGGTTTTTTTCAATTTTATTTTAATTCCTAAGGGCGTTTTTACGGTGTCCCTTCATTTGAGGCATGGCCTGAAAAACAAACCACCACCAAAAAAAAATAAAAAAATAAAAAAAAAAAATAGAGGGAGTCCCAGAACAAGGCAGCAAGTTCAGGTGCATTTTGGATTATCAATCCGGAGCCGACGGGATTCGGGTTCCGGGGAGGCCTGCGCTGTGGCATGGCAGCCGGCGGGGAGCGGCAGCCGCCTCTTCGCGTTTCCCCCAACGCATCCCCCACAACCGAGGCCGCTGCTGCGGGGCACCCGCCACCCTCGGCGAAAAGGGCGAGGCGCCGAGCGAGGAAACCC